>JAKLLY010000016.1:600000-759309 GCA_022813715.1 Cladosporium austrohemisphaericum | reverse complement strand
TAGTAAGAGCAGATCCTAACTTCTATAGTTATAAATTGGGGCTTGCCATAACATTAACTGAGTTAACTTATGTTACAAAAATTCTATCTTGAATCATATTATGTTCTAGTATGCCCTTGACACATTGACATTGACTAGCAGTCTTTAGTAGTTATCAGTTTGCTTTAGCCTCACTAATTAGTGATTTATCTATTTGTCATAGTCAAAGGTAGTCAGGCAAAGGCAATAGTATGCATAACACAATCTTTAGCTCTATACCTTCCACTTCTTGATCTCCCTATCCTTACAAATATGGGCTATTCCATAACTTATCTAATGATTGCTCAATTGGCATCTTTTGTTAATGCTTCATGTTTGCTCCTAAAAAAACAGACTAACTAACTATAAGAATGCCGAATTAGCTAAGTGGGATTGTTTATTACATTGCATTGCATAGTTATGTTAAGTAGAGTGTGTATCACCCAGCAAATTATGCACTTAAGCATGTAACTTAGCAGCATCCCAGCTCTATAGACAGGCAGACATACAATACCAGGAAGTGATGCATGTTGACTTGGCATTCTCTGCCAGATCTCTCAAAACCTGCTCTATGTGGCTGAAGCAAAAGTTAACATTACTAACTTACCCTGATATGGCAAGTCGTCAGCATAAATGACACATACCTTATGTATGCTCCCTATCAAGCTATGAAGGAAGTGCAACCAGCAGACGAGGTGCAAACATATACAGTAACTTGACTAGCGCTAAGTCAAATCTGCCTATGGTCATGCTAAGAAGACCAGACAAGTATAAAGTCCAGCTCTATCCTCACCTCCATTCGTCTTTATTACACTTGGTCTTCCTGCTCTTTTCTTTGGACCATATGATTTCATGATATTCTACTAACGTCTCTGATGGTGAAGCGAGATCTACCTAGAAGCGAGAGACCCTGAAATTAAGTCGTAGTATCTTCGTGTTTTTAGACGCGATTTTAGAGGTTTTTAGCCTAATTGAAGCTGAATACAAAAATGCGAGTACTATACTATCTATTTATAGAGCTAGCTAAGTAGCGGCTACTAGCATAAGGCCAAAAGTTCGCGTTTTAGCTTTTATCTAGAATTAGACTTCTAATTTCAATCTACTATATCTCTTTAAATACTTGAAATTAAAATTCCAGCTAAGTTACTATAAGCAATTAAGACATTAAATTGTCTAATAGATTTACAGATATTTCTATAGATATTTGATATAGTTAGATATAAGCTATAATAGTCTCTGAAGTAAAACTCCAGCCTAAGTAGATTTTGGAATAGCCTAGGTATATCTAAGAATAGGGTCTCAACTCCAGGATTATCAATAGTCTAAGCCACTTTATAGACTTATATCAAGATCTATAGATCTATAAACTATATATATAAACAGACTAAGTTAGGCCTGACGAGATCTACATGCCATGCAATGAAGTAAGGAAAGACAATGGAGAAGCTGTATAAAAGCTCACAGACTGTTTAGGCAAACATCAAGTTGCCATAATGCTTGATATAACTGACTTAAGTCATGGTGCTGTTGACCTACTATCTAGATAAGCAGAAAGTGAGTAGTGACATGTTGACGAGTGTTGTATTACTCGAATTTTGACAGCTACATAGGGACTTTTTGACCTCGCATGTAGCTACCCAGGATTGACTAACTTATTTAAGTTACAACATCTGGGAAAGAACCTTGCCATATCTGGCGACAATGTATAGTGCTGTCTTGATTCTTTGCAGATCAATTAGCAAGCAATAAGTGACACTCTGGTTTATGGTCAAACCAATTTCAAGAGATAGTAAAGTAGGCCATCCGGTAAAATAGGCCAAAATTCAGGGTCTACTTAGCTAATTAGCTTATATCTCTCTTAATATTAGTTTAAATAACCTAAGATTTGATATATAGCTAATTTAAAAAATTATTTATAAGCTATTGAAGTATTAGCTATAAAGGTATTATATAGTATATATAGTAACGGTTTAAAAAAGAGGATTTTATAGTAAAATTTTAAGCTACTAGTAAGACTTAGAATTAGCTATAGCTATAGCTATATAAGGCTTTTTAACTTATAACTTGGTATATAGCTAGCTTATAAGTAGGAGTATCTTATATAAGCTATAATTTAGCTATATATATATTTTATTCTCTAAATTAGCTACTATAATGTTAACTAAGCTGAACACGCGTCTAAAAACACGAAAATGACACGAACCTTTCTTTAAGAAGCCCACTTCACCGTTGACGATGTTATGACTTCCAGATTTCTTCCAATTGACATGACACAGGGCTCATGTCTTGTATGCTATTTACATGCATTTCATTTGGCCTAGCATTGACTATACTCACATAAACCTTACTTGACTAAGAGAACAGGTGACTTAACATTATGTTTAATCTGTGTTGCCTCTCAATGATTATGTGCTTAACAGTCTATGATGTTAATCTGTCTTTACCTTAACATTACTGAGTTAGAACTTGTCTGTCATAAGTACCTGTCATGCCAAAACGATTGCATCGTTCTCAAAGATTGCAGTTAATCACTTCAGATGAGCTGGGATCAGCCATATCATTAGATCTATGAGATCAAAGCTGCTAATGACATGCTGTGGATTTTTCATCTTTCCATCTTTAGCCATACAAAACTTTGCTTTTTATGACAGGTGATACGTTACTGCGTTGATTGCAAATCCAGGCATTTGCAAATTCATCTAAGCTCATTGTCATTGATGGTAATACATCACCGAGTAACTGAAAATGATCAGGATTATCTGTCTACTAATAAGATGAATAGAAGTGGAAGTTTCGTTCATGATAGCAGTGACAAATATTCTGAGCATCATTGTATGCTTTGTATCCAGTGGGAAACTTCACCAGAGCCACCAATAGATCCGCGCTGTACCTGACTGCCATGTTACATGCCATCCATACGATCAATCCATATATCATCAGTCTTTTAATCATTCAAGTATCTGTCAACTGATCTTCAGGCACCAATTGAGAAGTTCTTGCGCTCGTGCTCCATGATACTGTGGAATCATTAGCAGGCGATCATACATCAACAAAAGAAACAGTGGAACTTACTCGGCAACCTTCTGTGCACTGGCACTCTTTTCATCAAACTCGTATCCAACCCACTCCTTTGCAAGCCTCCTCGCAAGCTCAAGTCCAATCACCCTCTCACCCATGCACAACACCTGCGCGTTATTACTCAAAATGCTCCTCTCAACCGAGAAGCTGTCATGCGCAGTCACAGCCCTAATGCCAGGGACCTTGTTTGCCGCAATGGCAACTCCAAGACCAGTACCGCAGACCAGGATCGCGCGGTCTGCTTCACCACTCGCAACCATCTGTGCAGCCTTGACGGCCGGGTGTGCGTACGAAGTCTTGTCGGAGGCAGACAAGACACCGACGTCGAGCACCTTGGCGATGCGGGCGTCTTTTTCGAGGTCTGCTTTGAGAGCAGCGCGGTAGCCGAGGCCGGCGTCATCGCCGCCGAGGACGATGGTCATGGGTTTGCTTCCCATTGTCGCGGTGTTGGAGGTGTTGGTAATGTGTGAGGAATGATCAGGGCCTCAGAGCTGGCTAGTATCGCAGCCAACAGTAGCAGGATTCAACTCGACCGCTTCGCCTTCTGTTACGCGCGGCTCTTCCACGCCTTTGGCTTCGTACTTGACTGGATTGCTGGTGACAGTGGTCTTAAGCGTTGTCGAGTGCGGGTCGCGGACGTCTGTGACTTTTACTTCGCCAGTAGAATGGTCTGTGACTTTTTCGTGTAGGAATTCGTTCTGGATGTCGAGTTTGGAGGTGAACTGGATTTTTTTGTCGGAAGACATGGCGGGCGGGTTGGACGTGTTTGTAGTTTTGTACTTCCCGGAATAAAGTGGCCACTGGTGAGCTCAGGTGTGGTGCTTGTCGGCTCAATTGCAATGGGATACTCGAAAGAGGGGTACGAGAGGTGTCGGCATCTGGTGCGCGGAAGCGGGTTACTCTGTAGGGTAGGCCGAGACCCTGAAGGCGGCGGCGATCTTGAGGGTGGTTCTTTTCGTTCCGGTTGAAACGTGTATCTTCTGGGGGAACTATGAGAACATGTGAGCCCTGTCGAGTATTGGAATAGCGAGAATGGCTCCTTTTCGCAGAAATTTCTTGGTTGAACGCGCGAATGCGGCAATCAAAGAATGAGGTCAAGTGGAAGAAGTCCAGCACTCGAAGGCCTCGAGACGAGGTCTCACGGGCCGGAAACTTCTCACTGGCGAGTCTGTCCCGAACGACGACGACGCCAACGCCACACTCTTGAACGCTGTGTTCCCCATCGTCAAAAACAAGGATGGCCATGAAAATGTGGTCGCGGACCCTCCAATTAGCTGCACGATGAGCTTTGAGAGCATCTCCGACTTCTCTTTCGTGTGGCCATGAGTTTGTGGAAAGCAGTATACGCTCAGCACAGCCGCCACAAAGCTTGAAACGTCCTGCTTGCTGGTTGAAACAAGCTGGGTGTTACTCCAAATGATATTCAGTACCATTGCGGCGAAGATAGAACCAACGAGCGAGATAGTCAGTGATGCACCCTTATTGTCTACTTTGAAAACTGATTGAACTTTACAGCATGATGTGATGAGAAATGCTTCTCCGGTAAGATAGCGATGTCTCCAACCAGGAGATCGAAGAGAATGGAAATGCACACTTCGACGTAATGGTCCCATTCATCAGTGATGGGCGATAGCAGGATAGCTATCACTCACAAACCAGCACCCAGGCATTTCGATCGGCCTCAGAGCCAAGCAGCGGCAAACCTCCGAAAATTGCGGCCGATATGCGAAAGGGCCTCAAAAGGCTCCGATAGGGCACTGTGCGTCTCGCCCATTCATGACCACTAACATCAGCCAGCCTAGAGAGCGTAATTAGGAAGATCTTGCTCACAACGGGATTTCCTCCAGGGCTCAGATGACTGTACCTCCCCTCCCATCGACACGGCACGGAACTGCATATTCGAACGGTAAAACTTCTATGACTCCTCAAAGTCGACTCATAACACTATTGTGCATTGGACAAAGCTAAAATAAGACTCTGCATTCGTGGAGTGCCTATACGTTTTGCAATCAACACACACCCAAGTGGTCTCACCTCTCCCTGTGCAACATGGCCTCTCGACAACGCACAGCACCGCAAGTCTTACACGACCAAACGCAGCTGCTACCGAAGAACGAACTGCTGGTCGTCTTCTCCATCATCGCTCTTGCCTTGTTCATCTGCGCAGCAGAGCAAAATGGCATCGGTGTCCTCTTGCCCTCCATAGCACGAGATCTGGACGCACAAGCCAGCATTACATGGGCAGGAACCAGCGCCCTTATCGCCAACACGGTGTTCCAAGTCTTGTATGGGCGGCTCAGCGATCTATTCGGGCGGAAGAAGATCATGCTGTCAGCCCTCGTGTTGCTAGCACTCTGCGATCTTGCCTGCGGTTTGAGTGTCAACTCGACAATGCTCTACATCTTCCGAGGCCTTGCGGGTGTTGCTAATGGTGGCATCACGAGCTTGTCTATGATGATTGTCAGTGATATTGTCACGCTCCAGGAACGTGGTAAGTATCAGGGCATTTTGGGGGTCATGGTGGGAATGGGGAACGCATGTGGTCAGTAAACCTTTTTTTTCCTCTTCGTCTTGCTTAGTGATGCTAACAATGCAATGCAGGGCCTCTGATTGCTTCAGCTTTTGCTATCAACTTGACCTGGAGAGGCCTATTCTATTTACTGGCCCCTTTCACGTTGATTGTAGCCTTGGCTAGCTACTTCTATCTCCCATCAAACATGCCAAAAGTCGATCTCTGGGAAACGGTTGCTAGGATTGACTTCCTGGGTCTCTTTACTGGATCGTCGTTCATCATCTTGGTTCTTATCCCCATCTCACAAGGTGGACAATCCGACACACCATGGAACTCGCCGCTCGTCATCGCCATGCTGACTGTCGGCGGTGCACTTGGCATCGCATTCCTCTTTGCAGAATGGAAGGCAACTCTACCAATGATGCCATTGGATATGTTCCGCCGACCCTCCGTCGCCGCGATGCTTGCCCAGAGCTTCCTCCTTGGTGCTTCATATTTCGCTTACCTCTATTATCTTCCGCTCTACTTCCAGAACGTCAAAGGCTTGTCACCTCTGATGTCAGCCGTGGTGTTCTTGTCTCTTGTCATACCTCAGTCTGCTGCGTCGGTCGTGGCCGGTCTCTATATGAGCAAGTTCAACCGCTACATTGAGGTCATCTACTGGGGCTTCGGCATGTGGTCGTTAGGATCTGGTCTGATGATAATGTGCGACGAGAACACCAACCTCGGACTTGTGGCCTTCTTCCTGGTTCTAACCGGCAGTGGCACCGGAAGTATCTTCCAGCCCACTCTCGTTGCCCTACAAGCGCAATGCCCTAAAGAGCAACGAGCTGTTGTCACATCAAATCGCAATACCTTGCGAAGCCTCGGGGCTGCGGTATCACTGGCCGTATCTGGTGCTTTGCTTGCCAACACACTCAAGCAATCGTTGCCGGAAGAGTTGCAGTACTTGGCGAGCAGTAGCTTCGCAGCACCGGAGCTGGACCAGTTCGAACCCGCACAGCGAAGACAGATTTCCCAAGCGTACGCATCTGCGAGTAGAGTGGTCTTCATTTGGAGTTTCGCTTTGGTTGCCGCTTGTCTGGCTCTGACAGTGATCATCAAAGACCGAGGGCTGTCCAGATCGACCGAGGAAGAGGGTCAACAAGAACAAGGTAGTAGGGAAAACGATGGTGATGGACTTGAGCAACGAGCGAAGGAGCTGGGGAAGTGATTAATGGAACGAGACCGTCGAAACGAGACGGTCGATCGGCATGGCTGAACAGATACCACAATAACTGCATACGAACGAATGATCCAGTTACTGCACCCTTGTGAGCTATTTCGCCGGTCGTCATATTACCAAATTTACGACGCCCGAACATCTGCTGCAGTAGTGACGGAATCTTCCACCGCCCAGGTGGCTCCATTAATTATTTCTTGTCTCCTATAGCCACCATAATTCATCCGCGACAAAGCTTCTATTCGTCGGTCCAATCATCGTCGAGAGACCTTGTAAGCCATCTCGGTTGCCCTCGTTGATGCGCATGATTTGGCGTCCGAGTTTCAGAAGCGGCTGCTCTTGACGACAGAGAAGCTGGAACGGCCTCGGTTGTCCTTGTTGGCATAGACATCACAGATGTCTCAATCTTAGGAGTCGGTGCACTAGCGAAAAGATTCTCTTGCTGAGCCCTGGAAATCGCCTCTAAGTGCGACGGAGTCTGCTCATCGGACAGCTCGCCGGATACATCGTCACCCTGTGATACTTTTGGTCCTTCATCCGAATAGGGTACTGTCTCTGACGGGCCTTCTGTTGAGGTAGTTGGATTGGTGTTCTCTTCCGCTGGAGAATCTGCCGGTGCCTTCTGGGATTTCGCGTGCATATGCCGAAGAACAGCCAAATACCTGCTGAGCTGGGCGTCATGTGCCTCCTTCTGCTCCTTGAGCTTTTCAGACTGCATCGCGAGCTTATCCGACACTTCCTTGAACATGTGGCGTGCCTCTTCCAGATCATTCTTGTTCCTCTGGAGCTCTCTATCCCGCTTGCTGGCTTTCTGCTGTCGCTCTAACTCTTGCTTCTCGTGCTCTTGCTTCAGCTCCCGGTGGATCTTCTCGGCGTCTTGAAGTCGTTGCACCTGCGCATCCTTCTCGGTCTTCTGGTCTTGGATTTGTTTCTCTAGCACTCGTTTCGTGCCTTCCATCTGGTTCTTGCTGGGTCCCTCTTGGGTGTCCGGGTAGTTTGACTCTTGATCGGATCTGGCTTCTTCGTACATCTTCTCTAGATCGTCGCGCACTTTGAATGGGTCTGGCCTTGAGTCGCCATTCCAATCCATGTAGTTGATCTCGGAGAATAACCTTTCGGCACTTTCGATGGCCTTTACAACTTCGCGGTACTGATCTCTTGCGCGACGGAAGCGAGTAGGCATGCCTTGGCCATTAAGCCATGCTAGGATGCCGGCTAGAACAGTGTTGATTGCACCTAAGACCGTCAAAGTAACAGTTGCTGACTGCTCATAAGCGGAGAGACCAGTGATTGCTGCAGCAATGAGGATTTGGAGTAGATAGAGGAAAGAGATAACATAGTTAGAGAGTCCGTACATGACGCGGTTTTTCTGATCCTGGGCAAGGCATCGATTGTAGAGACCACGATTTCGGAATCGCTCACGAGCAGTCGCGGAAGGAAAGAATATGTCGGTCATCGGAGGTACGGGGCGTTGATGTCCAAGGGCTTTTCGATGCTCTTTCTTGAGCACACCACCACCCTCCCTCAAGAAGTAGATTCCAACAAGGCTCTGGAAGATCTCTAGTTCGGACCTGTCGTCCTTTGCCGGAGGTGGTCCGTACTCTTTATCTTTGCGTTCTTTGTTCCATGGCTTGTGGTCCGGGGGATTGAAACGCTCATCGAGTGCTTGCCACCATCGTGGGTGTTTACCAGCTTGAGATAGTTCTCCATGTTCTTGTTCCGACGACTTGGAGGACTCTGCTTGAGGATTGTTGAGATCGCCTTGAGGCTTGCCATGTCCCTCTTCAAGTGTTTTGAGTGAATCCTCGGCCATCGTTGCTGAGGAAGAAGAACGCGAAAAGACGAATTCGAGGAGTATTGGACGTTGGTCACATAGTCTTCAGTGCGACACGAACGAAATATCTGGAAGATATAGTCAACTGATCGGTCGATCGGAAGGTATACCTACGTCGCAAGCGTTTGTGTGAGCTCCACTGCTGTCATGCAAGACCGTTGGCTTCTAGGACCGCTCTTCTCCAACGACGCAGTATCTGAGTGTATGATACTGGATACTACGCGCGACATTTATCGGATTGAAGAAATGGGTCTTGTTTCTGGGCTTTTGGTGCGCGTGCTGTACTACCAGTTTGATCAGAATTCATATGAGTTGAGTATACAGACCCACAATGTTTAAAGGCTTCCAAAGGGCAAAATGTTTTGTAGTCATAAGGCAGCTGGAGTCCATCATGGCGATCGCCAGTAAATCAGCTATACAAGATCTGCATACATCTTGCCTGAACGCGATAGTGCACTGCTAGCAAATGTTTTTGTATATCATCGATCAAAATAATGACAGCTACCTCCTAGTGCTTGGTGTTTCCACCCGTTGGCGGGTGGAGGACCATCCACATCCGCAGTATCCTAACTTGGCCGATCTACAATCGATCGCGAGCGGCCGCGCAGCGGTGCTCAGCATTGACCTGCAATAATAGGGCCTCCAAATGCTCCAGAGAATTGCCGGAGATGAGGTTCGAGTGATACTTCTTCTTCATTCTGAACACATAAAAGTTTGCCATTGAGCTTGGGTAAGATCATTCCATTCATGTCTGGAAGAACGTACATGTGGATAGAAATTCCTTCAGTGCGTGAGAAAAATGCAATGATATCAGACAAAGTCCTGAGAAGAACAGGCCAAGTTTAGAGGTAACAGGTTTTGCGCTTGATGACCCACCTTGTCCATGAAATCCCCAAATGACCCATTTGCGCGAGCGTGCCCACGGAATGTAGTCCGAAGGAAACATTTTCGACGCCGCAAGAATGTTGGCATCCTTTGATGCTCCGAAGATCCATTGCGACAAGGCAGCCAGAGACGGTCGCAATCATTGTGTCCTCATACGATGTCTGATGGCACGCTGCTCATTAGAGGGATTCCCTTGCTATTGAAACCTGGGCAATGCGGACATTGAAATTTGTTCACACAACTCTCAAGTTCCGTACATGAATGTACGTTTCTGATCACCTCTTCTCTCCTTTGACAAGGCCTCAGCAGCGAACTCAGACTCATCCCAATTAGCGATCATCGATGCCCTCTTCTTGTTCTCTCGCTTGTACATGATCTTGAGGAAGACCAGCCCGCCAATTCCAAATGCCATTATTCCTATGGTCGCTATCAATGGTGTCTCGTCTGGTTTGCGGTCAGCAAGCAATGATCTCAAAGCGTTGCGATATGTACTCGGTACAGAACTTACATCTTGGTGCATATTTGCTCTTAAAAAGCTGGCCTGCGATAACTCCCGCGATGTTTGACCATCCGTTGACACCCATGATGACACTTCGTGTCCCTTTCCACGGCGTGTTACCAGCGAGGAAGACGGCAAGCAGTGGCCCGCCGACGAATACGCCTGCCATGCAAACATGAGCGAAGCCATATCGCAACTGTGTATCGGTTGATGCCGCCATGACGATGATGCCGACGACGCCTAGGCACATGCCGCCAACCGTGTGCATGGTACGCTCACGAAAGTGGTCGCTTGAGTAGACGACTATAAGGAGGCCGACGGTTCCACTGCGAAAAAGATAAGGTCAGTCAGACGCGGATTTGTAGACTGATGGCCCTGGACTTACACGACGAAAGGAGGCACACTCATCAGTGTCGATTGAATGCCACTGTACCCCATTCCTCGCACGACCAGAGGTAGAAATGTTGTGAAGGCTGTGACAGGAAGAACTGCAGTGATGTTGCAAATGACCGTCAAGAGCTTCTTCCAATCCTTGGCCACGTCGATAAAGTCTCGCCTGGTTACGGAAGTGCTGTCGATATCGCCTTCCTCTTGCGCGCCGGCCAGGTCGAGTTCCATACGGCGGATAGCGTGTGCGCGCTCTTCGGCGTCGAGAAACCATGCGCTACCGAGGCTCTTGGGGAGAAGAAAGAAGCTGATGATACCCAGAAAGACCGTGATGCCTCCCTCCACAAGGAATAGCACTTGCCAGCCATGGAGAGTTTCCGTTCCGGTTTTGAGGAGACCGTATGCGAGGACACCAGCAAATGCCCCAGCTACAGAGTACATTCCGGTAAACATGCCCATTCGAAAGCCCACCTCGTACTTCGGATAGAGTGTGGACATGTAGAACATGCCTATCTGTGTGAAGCCAGCTTCGGCGGCGCCGATAAGGAGTCGTAGTGCAATGAGAGTTCCGCTGCCGCCGATGGCGGCGTGACACATGCAGAGACCTCCCCATAGCATCACCTGTGCGCCGATGAAGTACTTGATGCCAACGCGGCGAGCCAAGATGACCATGAAAGGCTGAAGGGGAACGTAGGTTGCCGAGAAGAGTGATAGCGAGTTTGGAATGTCGTCAGGAGAGAGATTGGCGTCTTCAACAAACGAGCTGGTCGCTACGAACCCGACGTTGGTCTTGTCGATGCCGCAGAACTGAATCATTTAGCGGACGTCCTGAGTGAGTAAGGGCGCATCAGACTTACAATGAACATCACAGCCAGAAGGCTGACAACGATGCAGTCCAGCTTCAGGTTGACCCGTTTATCAAGTCGCTTCTCGGCCTCATCTTGTGGCCGATAATGAGTCGGCTGCAGCTGGGCGGAATCTCTCTGGATGATCTCGAGATGTTCAGGCTCGACGATGCCCTTCTCTTGGACGACGGCGCGATCCATGATTCACTTGTCCTTCGCTGATCACTGCGCTTGCGCTCAGGATTGCAACGCTGGAGATTTGAGGTTGAATCTAGAGGCCAAAACTCTTGATTGCATTCGATACTTGTATTCCACCCATACAATCGTTCCTAAAGTATCTCCGCAAAACCTTATCCCCAGGTTTGCGGAGAAGGTTAGTCTTGTTTGAGCATGGTGAGGACGCAGGTTTCCCACTTGACGAGTGTTGTGCTCGTCAGCTTTTCCACTTTCCCACATCCCCACACACAGTATCTCGAACCGTGTACAGGCGAGGACGCGGTAGTTGATGTCGGGTTGCGTATGCGGGAGACTGGACAGACTCCGTGATCATTCGCAATATCTCAGAGTTGTAGCGTTGATAAGATGATTGATGACATCCTTGATGTGTCTTCAAAATCTGCCTCTTCTCACTACTCGAGCTTCACCTTGCTTTCTTACTTCGGCGCTCAACACTAGATTGCTAACGACTCTGTTATTGCATACCCAGAAGAGGAGAATGCCCGCCAGCACTATGACCGTCACACATGCAAGATGTCCTTTTCAGAATGGCAAACCTTTCGACATAGATACGTCAGCGGCAGTAATGAGCGACTCGCCGGACAAGATCTACGAGGAATATCGATACCTCCGCCAACAATGTCCTCTGATCCACACCAGTCAATATGGGGGCTACTGGCTTATGACCCGTTACGAAGACGTCAAGCGTGCAGCAATGGACTCAGAAACTTACATCTCTAGTGTAAAAGCAGTAGTACCCAGTGATCCGAGAGGGCTTCGCCGACCGCCTTTGAACTTCGACGCACCTGCACACACCCCGTTCCGAACGGCTTTGGAACGCACAGTCAAACCTGCTCGTCTTGGTCGCTTGAAGGGTCCTCTGCAGAGTCACGCCGAACATGAACTTGCGTCATTGCTATCGCGTGGCCATGGCGATATTAGTGCTGAGTTTGGTGCCAACTTCGTTGCCCGCATGGAGTCTGAGTGGCTCAATCTCGAACCTGGGATCGCCACTGAGCTTGCCACGACCGCTGCCAGCTGGCTCAATGCTTGGAGGATGCAAGACGGTGAAGTCGTTACGAGAAACTCGCAGAAGATGTATCAGATTGCAAGAGACCTGTTGGAGAGTCG
Source organism: Cladosporium austrohemisphaericum (assembly GCA_022813715.1). NCBI lineage: Eukaryota > Fungi > Ascomycota > Dothideomycetes > Cladosporiales > Cladosporiaceae > Cladosporium > Cladosporium austrohemisphaericum. The sequence goes on along the minus strand of JAKLLY010000016.1, from coordinate 746,682 downwards.
ACGGCTCAGTCCCAGAGAGCCAGAGGATGATCCAGCATCATCTCTGCTCTTGGAGAAAGATGCGCAAGGAAATCCTCTCAGAGACGAAGACCTAGTGTAAGTTATGCCCACGGCTCGATTTTATGGTGGCAGCAGTGCAGCTAACTGCAAAAGTGGCTGCCTTCGACAAGCATTGGTCGTCGGCGTAGTTGCACCACCGATCCTCATCGGCTCGATCTGCCATCATCTCTCGAAGGACAAAGCGCTACAGAATTGGCTCCGAGAAGACGAGTCACTTATCCCAGCGGCGATGGAAGAATTCATTCGTATGTATAGTCCTTACCGAGGCTTTGCGCGTACTACATCGAAAGATGTGCAGCTTCACGGCGAAACGATCAGGCCAATGGAACCGGTCACACTGTGCTACACAGCTGCAAATCGAGATCCTGAGGTCTTCGAGAATCCAGACGAGTTCACCATGGGCAGATCAAATATTGCTGCCCACATGGGTTTCGGGAGAGGGAAGCACCGGTGTGCGGGCATGCCGCTTGCAAGGCTGTGAGTTTCAAGCCTGACCACTTGTTTGAGAACGCATGCTGACTCGTAAGCAGGAGTCTTGACGTGATGCTCAGAACGATCCTGAGAAACACCAGGGATTTCGAGGTAGCTGGGGAGTTGCAGTATTCGAGGATGCCGGAGTTGGGCATCATAAGCTGTCCCATGAGGCTGTTCCAGTAGTATGAGTACAGACAATCAAGCTTTTCGTACGTGTAGAGCCATAGAGTTGTCAATGCAAATTCGTCCAAAACCGCCGTTGGTCAGGCCGAGGAGCCTCGGAGGGTATCCTCGGCCAGTGTTGCCCTCAGATTGATGACAAAGAAAGGGCCAAGCGGGGAAACGTGCTCCACCATTCCAGCGCCCACGTCCCTTGGTCTTCCACTTTCTTTCCACTTTCCTCTCCACCCAATCTAATGGCCGATGAAGCTGCAGATGTCGAGACGGTCTCCACGTTCACTTGCTCTTATTGTCAGAGAGCCTTCACCAAGAAGGAGCACTTGAAGGTACCCTTCAGCGACTCCTCGATCTCTGATCTCGCCGCTAATTCTACTCGCAGAGACATGAGAGAGCTCGTGAGTCTTGCAGCAGGGACAAGGATGTATAGTGGTAATAGTCTCACCATCTCCATAATCTAGACACCGGCTCGAAGCCTTTCAAATGTGGTATTTGCAATCGTGGTTTCTCGCGTGGAGATGTGCTTAACCGCCACATAAAAGGCCACAAACAGACTATACCATCACGGCACTCCGTATTAGATACCAGCGGTCAGGTTGCGACCGACGCGCCCAGAGCGGCAACCGTTACCGAGCATGAATCTCATGTTCTGGCCACCAACAACTGTACTTCTAATGGCATTATCCCAGCCAGTCAAGATCAGGAGCAAAACATTGATAACGTGGACCCAATGTTTTGGGCGGAATCATCAACGACACACCCCAATGCTTCATCTTCTCTCTTGTGGCCGGATTCGGCCGACTTCTTTCAAAGTCTCACTTCCAATGATGTGATGGCCTGGGACAATTCAATACCTAGCTTCAACGCATCGACCATACTCCCGCAGAATGCTCTACCCGCTCTTCCACCACCACAGGCATCAGCGCCGGCGAATACATCGCCGTACGATGAGCCTACTGCTACCGAAGACGGTCGCCGGGCTGTCCACACAACCAATGGGCTTTTGACAAACACAGTACGTTGCATCAGACATCCATCCATCCTCGCTGTTACGTGCTACTTATGATCAGTCATAGCTTCTGAATGTAACATCGAATGCGGCACTATTCGATCTGACACCCCGATTCTTGGACAGCAGCCTCCATACTTTCTTCACCAAATTCAATCCTATCCTTCCGATCGTTCATCGGCCAACTTTTGTGTATCGGGAATGTTCGGCTCCTCTTCTGTTGAACGCCATCGCTCTGGGTTCATTGTTCCTAGGTACAGAAGACGCAACTGCTACGGTAAACAAGTACCTCGGGTTGGGATTCGAATCCCACTAACTCTGCCATCTTAGGGCGAATGCCTTTGGCGACTTGCGCACACCGCCATCGCGACATCCTGGTCGGAGATGATTGACAACCGCAGGGAGCATGACCTTTGCAGCGGTGTGGAGCTTGTGCTTGCCGCTTTACTCAGTCAAGCATACGCAGCACTCTCAAAGGTCGATCAATTGCCGACTTGTGACCGTCATGCGAAGCTGACCTTTTGATCGGCAGAACCGAACCTTGAGAATGACGAGCCAGACATTCTATGGTTTAAGCATGCACTGGGCGCAGTACTGCGGTATGTATGATGTGGGTCGCATTGACTTGCCGGAGATCCCGACCCACGAGGACACCATCGACGCCAAAACCTACGCTTGGAGATCGTGGGTTGCTAGAGAGACACAAGTCCGAACGCTCTTAGGCCTTTGTGTCATCGATAGCGTTGTGTCCCAGTTCAGCGGAAACTTTGTTAACACTTGGGCGGCTACCAACTCTTTGCCCATGGCTGCCAACGATACGATATTCGCGGCCGAGAATGTGGATGACTGGATAACAGCAATAGCCACTTGCAACCCTCACGTCTCTCAGACGTTGCGTTTTTCGGAACTCTGCCATTCGATCATCTCGAATGGGATACAAGCTGTTCCACCAAGTCATATATCTAATTTACTCAACATAAAGATTTTGTTGGAGATCATGGGCTCACTGTCCATGGACTATCAGCAGGCCAATCGGGGCCCTGTCGGAGACCGATGCAATATCGGTGCTCTGAAAGCTCTAGGGGCGCTTCGCCACGTCCTCGAAAACTGCAATTCTATCACCACGGCGGACAGGACGATCGGACTACTACGCTGGCACGCTGTCTGTCTAGATCTCGTTGGCAACACTGCGAAAGGAGCACGTCGGATGTGCCATTATCACGATATCCCGCAACACATATTCGGTGGAAGAAAGCGACAAGAGCCAGGTCGAATCGATGCGCAACGTTGGATCCGCGGTCTGCCTGCTCGACAATGTCTACTGCACGCTCTTGAGATTCATAAGATCGCATCCGACATCCCACTTGGAATCATTCATGACACCTGTCTACCTGGTGCCCTCTTTGCTTCTGCAACAACGTACAGCTCCTTCGCTCTCCCCGGTATGACGAAAGTTTTCGTACCGGAAATCGTGGACTGGGACGCGGTCGTCTCTTGCGGCAAAGACGGTCAGTCGGCTTCGTCGACATCATCCGGACTAGACGTATTCGGCAACACCTTGGCATTCTTACGAAATACTGAGATTGCACCAACGAAGGGCTGGGTTGCTCACAATTTGTTGTATGAGCTGAGCTCTGTCAGGATTCTTCTACACAGTCTTTCTCAGCATTGGGGCGTTACGCAAGAGATGGAAGAGGTCATAGGATCATGGGAGGCACACTGCATTTGATGGCCCACGGCGTTGGCTTCGAGCGAAAATGTTCGAAATGGACCAACTAAGACAAACGAAGCTTAGGATTGGAATCTAACCCTGCTCTGAGCCCAATGTAACAGCTCAAGGCATGATTCTTCGATCTAAGCATGAGATATCAAGCTGCACCGTCTGGCAAAACGTTCTGCACAATGTACTCAATAGCATCTGCACGATACGTGTCTGGCTCCACATTGCAGCCGTACCCATTGAACACCATGCTGTGCTTGTTCTCGACATACTGTGGCCAATGGGGTAAGCTAAGCCCTGAGTTAACAGTCAGCTATGAATCATTCTGGAGTAACGGGAAAGATCGCACCAGCAGTCCCCGAACTTGGATCCAAGTCATGAACGAAACTGACCCACGAAGCCGACATCTGGTAGGCCAAGTTTTGGTCCCAAGGCTGACTAGCGATGCCATTCGAGAACACGTATGCTTGCTCCAATCCAGTTGTGATACCTTCCGCTACTTTGGAGGTGTTGTGCGGCAGGTGGTTGAACCGATACTTGTACACGGGCACACCGTCGTTTGCCAGACTCTGCGCAATCATTCTGGCAGGCGCAATCTGGACGATATCGCCAAAGATTGAGCATGCCATCTTGTCGAGACTGCCGGGTGAAAACTTGGCCGCTCCGGTGTTGTAAGGGCAGCCCAATCTGGGGTTCCGGGGGTACATGTTCAGTTTTGTTGAGACCGTAGCATTTGGCAGCCGCTGAGGCCTGAAGAAGCCTCTCGCTATGAATGCATGAGCAGCGTTGAAGGTATATATCTCACACGCGGAAGATCACTCACAGACGGGATCGAAAAGCTCATCCGTGGAGTTTATACCTGTTGGAGCAGAGGTAGTTCCTACATCGGTGTTTGCTGGATCATGTCAGTTCGAGGAGCTAACCCCCTTCCATCAGATCTTTCAGAGGTCACTTACTTCCAACCATGGTCGGAACCTTCAGATATCTTCCCGCCGGCAGCGCTTTTTGGATGGACGTGCGCGAGAAATCGCCGTCGATCGATTGCCCTGTGGATGGTCCTACATTCTCCCGAAAGACTCCTACGGGCAACTCCCTAATACACTCCAGCTTCTCATTTGCTGAACCCTTGGCGACTGAACGACAAGTCGTATTTGTGATTATCGAGTCAAACGTCTCCTGGAACGTAGGGGTGTCTGGAGACGTGAGTGGAAAGGCTCCACCGCTTTGAAGGATCGCCCCGCGGAACAGACCATCGTCTCTTCCGTCGTACGCCATCATATGCGAGTAAGTAGAGACAGCGCCGGCGCTATGGATTAGTCAGTATTGCATCGCACGCGTGAATAACGACATATGCTTACGACTGCCCAGCAAGTGTCACTCTTTTCGGATCACCTCCAAAAGCCGCTATGTTGTCCTGAATCCAGTGGAGCGCGAGCCGCTGGTCCAGCATGCCAATGTTCAGCAGACTCAATTCGGCCATTTCTTTGCCGTTGAGGAAACCGAAAGGTCCCAGCCGATAGTTCTTCACAGGAGTCAGACATTTTGTCCCCGTTCATTAATCATGCGCAACTCACCACCGAGACAAAAATGATAGGCTTGCCAATCTCCTTCGAGATTCGAGTTATCGCCGTTCCCTCAAATCTCGGGTCTGCCTGTGTGCGGGACTCTAAGGTTAGAACAGCAAAATCCGATGGGATTTTGACAAATTTACGTACCGTATAGCCTGCCGTCAACCCGCCTCCATAAAGCCATACGATCACCGGCAACGAACCATTGTATGAAGAGTTGCCGATCGGTCTCCAGATGTTCAGCGTCAGGCAGTCCTCGCTCATGTTCCCACGAGCATCGGTCGAGTAACAGCTTGGACCGAAGGTATGAGCTTCAATGGTTCCGAAGGGTTCTTCCAGAGGAACTGCTTGTCGCAAGCGCCATTTCCCAACCGGTGGTTGGGCGAACGGAATGCCTAGAAACTTATAGACTCCATTGGCTTCGTCGACGATGCCGTTCACCGTTCCATTTGTGGTGACCACAGCAGCGAGGCAGGTATGTGCACCAAAGAGCGCGTAAAGAAGAAGTCTCAACATGTGATGCATCATGTTGCCAATGTACGATGATCTAATGTTACCAAGATACTGACGACCGATCTATCTTGGGAGAAGTGCCTCATCCAATGTTGCAGGAATACGATACGTCTTGTTTTGTTCAGTTCGAAGCATGGGTTTCTCCACTGCTCATTCAGTTCGAGTTATCGAGCAATGATTAGGGAAAGTTCTGATGCCGCAACGGGCTCCTAGCCACCCACGCATCTTTCGCCTAAGGACTTGCGTTCTCCCACCTTATGCTCCACTGGATCTTAACCGAAACCCACTCTCCATCATTTACCTCCTACCCCTCACTAGCTTGCCTGACAGCTTCACGTTTCCGATAACTATTGATTTGAAGTCCTTGGATTCGGTGCCATATCCGATGCCAACACCATGTGGGAAAGTGGGAAATCCCCGCTTCCCCACCTGGGGGTCTCAACGATCTACCCTCGTTCTTTTGTCGACCTACTACTCCGCCAAAATACACGATCGTGCACAAAGCACTTGGACTGTAGGCTCTGAGCTTAATGCTCCACAGCTAATCAGCAGCCAAAATGGATCATCATCGTAGTGGAGCCCTCGCCTCACGCACGAAGAATGCAAGCCCTAATGGACGGGCTCACATGAGATTACCGAACAACCCGAGGATGATAATTTACCAGATTCACTTCTCATAATGACTGGTAGACTACTTAAGATTCGAGAAGGATGCATCGTCTTCTGATATTGACGTTTATCATACCAAACCATCGGAAACAGGACCAGTGGACCACCGCAAAAATGAGGACATCTTTCGCTCTACTCACACTCTCTGCGTATGTGACAGCAAGTGACCACGGGTCAACTGTACGTATGGTACCGGCTGTTCAGAAATACAGGTCTCGCTGACGAGCATGGATTCCAGTATGGCGGCTCCGGTCCTTACAAGTCGGTATGATAAGACATATACAGGTTTACCATTGACCTAAGCTTATTTGCCACAGTACGCTTTCGAAGTCGAGTCGCTGGTCAACCATACTTTCTATCAACCGATCGAATCAGCGTTGCATTCTAAGCTGAAGCTGCCAGTTGTTGTCTGGGGCAATGGTGCCTGCAGTCCATGGTCAGTGTCCGTTCGTCAAATTGTATGAGTTAATCTTTGCTGACTGGTCTCCAGTGTGTACTCAACGTGACTGGTTTTGTCTCAAGATCTATCCTCTGACTCTTCCAGTTGGCGCCAAATTCCGTGCCTTCCTAGGCGAGGTCACATCCTGGGGCGCACTGGCTATAGCCACCGGACCGATCTATGTCGACCCGGAAGATTACGAAGCACCTGCCACTGACCCTGCTAACCCCGCTTCTAATCAAAATCCACAAGCACTCACAGATGCCATTGACTGGGTCCACGCCAATGCCGGTAAAGGCGACTGGAAGCACATCGATGCCTCCCGCATCGGCGTATGGGGCCAGAGCTGTGGAGGCCTCGAAGCATACACAGCTGGATTTCATGACGATCGTGTTGGTCATATTGGCATCTTTAACAGCGGTCAGCTAAACGAGACAGCAAGCCTCGAAGTTGCTGGGGCAATTACAAAGCCGGTCTTCTATGTTTTAGGTGGACCTACGGATGTTGCGTACCCTAATGTTCGTCCTGCCTACTCCGACAGCGATACGTGTTGTACTGACGAGCTGCTAGGGCGAGCGCGACTATGCAAACTTGCCTCGCGGTACACCTGCGTGGAAAGGCAACCATCAACTCGGTCATTCGGCTTCATTCGATGTTCCCAACTCCGGAATCCCGGCGATCGTTGGCAGACACATGCTTCAGTGGCTCTTGCGAGGAGAAAAGCGGGCTCAACGCTGGTTCACTGGCGGTGGCCCTGGCGCCATTGGCATCGATGATGTCGAGCACAAGAACTTGAAGAGTATCAAGGTCACTCCGATCTAGGCAACCGTGCAAGACAAAACTGAAAGTTACGAAGGTCATATCAGCAGACCTGGTCCACTAGGCACTCAATAAATTTCAGTGTGTTTTGAAACCGTAGCTTCTACGTTGAATGTTTGGATTGTCAACGACGCTGCAACGTGTAGGCATAGTTGGGTCATACAACAAAGAGGACCTATTCGTTTGTTTTCGAAAAGCTGCTTATTGGCCACTCCGATTGGAGCACCTAGCATCCCACATATGTTTGCTTTTCTGATTACCAAGAACAATAGGTATGATTGTTTATACGGAACTTCTACTAGAGCGTTGGAGAGGCTGCTCTGTGGATACAAGACATAGTGCTGACTGGCACCGACTTCGGGGGGCCCAAGCATCTGCAAAGAGGTTCTGATGATAAGTTTGTCTGTTAATAGACGCTCGTACGAGACGTGAGTTTCCCGGGAGAACAAGATTCAGTGTTATTTGATCAGTCTAAAAGTTTGAGGCCGCTCTCTGGCTTTGAATATGCGAGACATCTTCGAAGACCATGTCATCTCACCTGACTTCGACTGCGTACTCGTACTTGCCACTTGTAACGGAATGGCGAGGGTTGAGCTTGTGTCCGGGTTTACGTCCGGGTTTTGTCCATGTCCTCTTGCTGAACCAGGAGCGACCGGGTCACTGGGAGATGTCTTACTTTTGATCATATCGAGCACCTTCACTGCCGGCGCTTTCCAGGCCTGTGCTTGCGCGCACTCACATTCTGCGATGCAAGTGTTCCTCGGACAGCAATCCTTTGATTCCAGGATCAGCTTCTGAATAGCGCCTGTGGCTGTATACCCTCTTGCTGTCAGTGTGCTACACCGAGATTTGATTCTGGTGTGTGCGGCGAGCTGTATAAGGAGTTCGAGGGTTGAGGGTACGGAAAGGTGTCTGACTTCTGCGCTGACGCCATGCTGGAGGAGATTGACCAGATAGGAGATGGTATTCTCCCATGGACTACCATAGTTATTCCCACATGTGGGGTCTGCTCCGAGTTCCAACAGTTTCTCTGCGGCTTCGCGGTTCAGCTGCGGTATATTGATTCCATCCCACTTGGAATTCGGAGGCAAGACAGCATAATGCAATAGAGGTTGTCTGTTCCTGGCGAGAAGTGCTTTTCCATAATTCTCAATCTCCTCCTGAAGATGTAGAATTGCGCCGGTGAAGATCGTGTACGCCAAAAGATCTGCATTCCCTTCGGAAGTTCCATGTTGGTAGCCGGTCTCGAACATAAGGTCTGCCCAATGATTCATTTTCCGGTATCTTATTGTTCGCCGGTGAACGCTATGTATTTTATTGTCCATGATCAAAAGTAGCCTAGTCAGGGGGTGATCCAGAGATTTCTCAGCTAGCGCATGCTCTTGGAACATACTGCGAATCTCAGATTTGGGGAAATCAGTAGATTGCGCGAAACAATACGCGTATTCTAGGTGCGCAGTGACGCCAGCCATGACTGCGAGATGTACATTGAAGTGAGGGCCGATGGCCACCTCCATTTTCGCTCGTGGTCCGTCGGGTCCATCGGTCCTCAGGAAATCCAAGAGTGTCCTGTGGAGGAACGTCACCGTATTTCGGGTGCGCGATGGGCGTATGGCTCTGTTCCGCTCAAGTAGGCCGTGACATCGGATCTCAAGACCTTCCTGAATGCCGTCAACCAGGTATTCGATGCTATTGCGATCAAGGGAGGCGTGGTCGCACGCGCTGTTGTAGTCGGAAACTTGCTGGCCTACAGCCAGAGCTGTCGTGGGGACGAGGACATCGTCATGGCTGTTATGCCATTCCAGTGCCATCAGCAAGTATTTGAACGCTTCAAGTTTAGTGTCCTTGCTTATTCGCTCAAAAAGAATGTGCGCAAAAAGGGCGTTTAGCTCCGAAGGTAGCTTCTTCAATCGACCTCGGATGAATCTGAGAGTCTGGCGCTGCTCCATGCCATCACAAACGATGTCCACGGCAATCTCAACCCAGAGGAACACGCCTTCGGCATGGGCGATGATGTGTTCTCCGATGTTGCTCTTGATTTCGAACTCTTCGTCGAAAGGTACCTCCCGAGGATAGAGCTTGTCTCGTACTCTGGTATGAATATACCATTTCAGATCAGCAGCCTCCAATGCTTTTCGATTGCGCAATAAGCGTCTGTCGCACGCTTGAGTGCGGACATGGAGGAGAAGCTCATGAGTCTTCGTAGGCTTGAGCTCGAACAGTGATATCTCTCCTATGTTCGTGCCAGCGCGTCGGAGGACTTGTTCGGAATCGAGGTGTTCAAGTTGGAGACCATTATAGTGCTGAAAGCGAGCAGGGGTCGGTTTCTGAGTGCTGCTATGCAGTGGCAGCTTGAGCTTTAGTCTCGCATCGACATAAGCCCGAATATCATTCTTCGTCAGATGCTCAAGGCGCAGTGTGTGATGCTCACTGAACCGGGAATTGAAAGGCGGCTCGGGACGACTGGATAAAAGAAGCTTTACTCTCTTGGATCGAGCCATTGCAATCATGAAATCCGCGAGTTCGCCTTGCTCAATGCTCTGCTTGTCGTCCGTCATACGGGTCTGATACTCGTCAAGCCCGTCTATGATGAAGAAGAAGCAGGTCGATTGGTCCCTTGCTGAGAGAACTCTCTCTATCGCAAGCTTTACCATCTCGAAAGTAGGTTCCGTGGTCGAATACTCAGCTTTCCAATCAGGAAAGGCAATGCGACATGCCGCTTTCTCTGATTTCAGTATCTGATGAAGGAGTGACCGACAAAGGCCCAAGCGGGATCGTTGAAGTGATGAACCGGCAGCCCAGAACCAGTAAGACGCTTTGACGAGGCGCTTCTCACCCGCCCATTTATCCAATAGTACTTCCAGTTGTGGCTCATCGTCGATATATTTCAACAAAGTTGACTTTCCACATGCCGGTTTTCCTCTGACCCAGTATATCCCCTCGCCATACAATACCCAGGTAACAAAGCCTGTGGTGTGATCGTTCGGCGTGAACATCCACCTGAAGGTATTTGCATGTGCTTTCGGGACTTGCGCGCGGCGGTCTTCGATGGCAGCGAAATGTAGCCAATTGAGCAGATTGCTCCTCCATTCGATCTCCTCTTGCTCTTTATGCAACCTGTTTGTATCATTTGGCGTGGACGCGGACAATGTGTAGCTACCTGCGATTTCATTCGTTAGCCCAGTGGCTCTGCTTTTTCGAAATAAAAATTGGCGAGACCTCTTAGGCGAGTAACAAACGACATGGCGTCAAATGAGATCACCATCGACTAGACCACTTGACCGTCACTAAAGGGGAAAGGACGCGGTGGGCCAAGGCTGTACTCTCGATATTCTACTCCGTAGCTACACATGGTGCATCGGATGCCAATACCACTCGTCAAGTAGCGCTGACCACTTTTCTCGTACACCCATCACTAGGTGACCCCGACAGCAGTTTAGTTGCACACTCACGTACCTCCTTGATGGTAGTGGACATGACTGTCTTTGTTGCCCTGAACCTTGTCACCCGTGACCTTATCGCCATTGATAGTACCCACATTGTCCCCGTGAATGACACCCACGTTGTTGCCATGTGTGTTGTTCATAATAGTGTTGGTGCCCAGTGGACAAAGCTCTTCGACCAAGGACTTGATGTCCTCGAGTAAGGACGCGTTGTTGATGATCTGTTCCTTCGAGAGGAGCTCAAGGTATTCCCAGATCTCCTTCAAAAGCGCCTCAGCGCTCTTGCCCTTGCCGCTCAGCACTGTCTTTGTGCCTTTCCACAAACGTCCCGTCTTGCCCGAGTCAGCCTCAGGGTAGGCACTTAATAGCAGATCATGCAGTTCCTGGCACAGATCCCTGCATTGTTGGATCTCTTGCTTTGCACTAATCCACGTCTGCTTGTCGATGTTGTTGAGCTCGCCCCTCTGCCACTGCTCGTGGGCACCTGTGAGGATCTTCTCCACAGAGGGGAGCTTATCGGACACCTTCCTCAGTGCTCTTGGGATTCCAGACTTGTCTTTGACAGCGCCATAGATTTCGACAGACTTGTGGACGACCTCAATGGCCCCGACAACGATACCAAAGACTGCCGCTCCGACCTCGAGGCCCGACATGCTCGGGAGATCGCCAAGACTGGGGACTGCTTCTTCTTCTCCTGTCGAGGTGACGTCTGAGGCGTTGCGATATTGGCTGTTGTTTGCTGTGTCTGTTGAGCGTTTTGGTATGTCGGAATTGAGATTTGTCCAGACGACAGCGTACAAGGGACAAGTATGAGCACAACACCAAGTCCCGTCCTTATGTGCCTATATAAACCAGCCTTCCAGCTGAGATCCCGTGTCGCTGGCCCAATTAGCGCCGACCACTAAACACAGCCTCACGGTGGCGTATGCAGGTGGGAAGAGTCGAGCCAGGAAACTCTTCGGGGCGTTCGTTCGAGACCCCGTTTTCACCACCTGATCATATGCAGTCTGCACGCCATGGCCACACTACGCGAGTGGTAGTATCACAAGGCGATTTCCTACAGACGGCAGACCGGCATCTCGCAACCAGCCATACAGTTGTGGCTCTGCAGCTCGCGGCAACGGGAACGTATACACTTCCTCTCACTGCACCACCGGCCAATAGTGCATGCACGCAGGGTAAGTCGTCCGTTGTGAGGCTACGCACGTTTAGGAGATGCCAAACAAGCAGGGAAGGAAGATGGAGGTTGTATACCTCCACGAGCCTTGAGATTGACGAAAAATGCCCGATGGTCGGCTTCCGGCGGAATTGCTGGCCCGATTCCGTGAACAACGCGCTCTGAGCGCGACATCAACGTTCCGATTTGGAATAATCCAGGTTGGGTTTCTTGGACATGAGGAAGGTACGGAGTGCTCAAGCTCTACGCGTATGCCTCTCGCTATTCATGTACAGAGGTAGCTTACGTTGCACTGACCCTTTTTACTACACGTCCTTGGCAACAATACTACAAAGGTTCAATAGCCGATCCAATCTGTGGTAGTAATGAAGTTTGCATTCGCTTCCGTTCATGATAAATCGTAAACCATCACCTCGTCATTGTCCTTCATCGTCCCATTGACCCAGCATTGGGATAGCCATCCTTATCAACCGGGTTCGCCGGTCCGCCTCTCTGGCCCAGCACACCACCCACATCCACCTCCTGCTGCTTCTGCGCCTCAATGGCCTCCCTCGCGGGCGCCTGCTCCGCCTTCTTCCTCTCCAAATCACTCTCCAAGCCATCCTGCTTGCCGCTCGCGCCAGGCTTCTCCATCACCGCTTCATGGATCTTGCCCTCGCCGGGCGCGGCCATCTGGTCTGCGTCGAGCTCCTTGTGTTTGCCGTAGTCTTCTGAGGTTGCGCCTTTGGCTTCTTCACCGGGCGGAGCGCCGCGGATGCCGTAGGCTACGGGGGTCGGGGTTGCGTCGGAAATGGAGGTGTTTTGCTCTTGGGGGATGCGTTTGTCGCTGAGAGATCTGTCAGCTTGTGCCCATGTGATTGCGTGTTGGTGTAGATACATACACTGGTGCATTCTGTGCGGCGGACGCATTGGCGCTTGCCTGGGCCTTCTCGGCGGGCTCTTTTGTTGCTGGGTTGCCGGGTGTTGAGTACACCTGGTTCAAGGTGGGCTGCGAAGGCCCGGTAGGGTTGAGAGCGTCCGACATGTTGGCGATACGACAAATGGAAGTGGTTGGCGACGATTTGGTGGGCTCTTGGGAAATGTTATAGAGGGGTATCGAACTGTGACAACGAGGAATCAAAATCAAAATAATCAAATCAGCTATCAGCTGTCCTCTCCCGCGATGACATCGTCGGCACTTTATCTTTGCCCTGGGTGGAGTGGAGTGTTCACTTCAATCCAGATCGATCAACATCAGAAAGTCCCCGCGATTACATCATGAGCTGTCATGACAAGGGAAGCCACCAACAAAAGCATCGAAACATCTCTCTCATTTAACCGTCTGAACAAACCCCCATTTTTGACTTTGGACATTCAAAGAACACCATACCACTAATTGATTCCCAATAATACTCAAACATCACCACAATCATGGCCGCAAACCTCAGCCGCAAGGAGATTCTCTCCAAGGTATACAAGATGGTGCCACCCATGCTTGAGAAGTTCCACAAGGGTAAGTTGTGGTCAAGCAGGTTAGCTTTCCAAGCCAATGGTATAATTGCTAACACCGGAGTTAGGTCAGCTCGGAAGAGTAGCAGTCATTGGCGGCAGTGAAGACTACACTGGTGCACCCTACTTCTCAGCAATGGCTTCTGCCAGACTTGGTGCCGATATGGTATGTTTCAACAAAAACAAGGCAAACATAGACCTCGACTCTAATATATCTACCCAGTCCCACGTAATCTGCGAACCCAGTGCCGGCGCCGTCATCAAGACCTACTCTCCCAACCTTATGGTGCACCCTTATTTGCGTCAAGAAAAGAACATGGGCGCAAACGAAGACATCGACAGCGTATCCAAGAACGTGATCGCTATGCTGGACCGCCTGCACGTCATCGTTGTCGGCCCTGGTCTTGGTCGCGACCCTGCTATGCAAGAGACTTGCGCTCGTGTCATCACGGAGGCCAGGAAGAAGGGCGTTGCTTTTGTCCTTGACGCCGATGGACTTTACCTCGCCCAGACTCGTCCCGACCTGGTCCACGGATACAAGAACTGCATTCTCACGCCTAACGTTGTCGAGTTTGGTCGTTTGGCTAAGAGCCAGAACATTGACGTTGAGGCCGAGGCGAAGGACAAGCTGTGCGCTAAGCTTGCGAACGCGCTGGGTGGCGTGACTATCATCCAGAAGGGTCCCGTCGACTACATTTCCAACGGCAAGGAGACAATCGTCTGCAGCGGCGAGGGTGGTCTGAAGAGAGCCGGCGGCCAGGGCGACACATTGACTGGCTCTCTCGCAACGCTTCTGGCCTACCGCATGGCCTACCTCGACAGACTCTGGGACCACGAGAACGACATGGGCGCCGACGAGCTCCTCACATATGTCGCCTACGGTGGCAGCGCTATCACCAGGGAGTGCTCGAGGCTGGCGTTCAAGGAGAAGGGCCGCTCGCTGCAGGCTGCTGACCTGACTGAGCACGTCCACGGTGCTTTCCTTGACTTGATCGGCGAGAAGCCTACCGATGAGAGCAAGCTCTGAACGATATCATGAATGATCACGGCTGGGAAAAAGTTAGCATAATGTAGCATAGATCTTGGGCATGTAACAGTACCGAACAAGAAAGTCCCTCCAGATCTTGCCAGCTCACTGCACGGCGTCCAAGAATTTGAGTACAGCCTTGTTGAACTCGTCAGGGAACTCCCACTGCGAAGTAGTCAGTGTATGCTCATGGCCTTCATGGCATCACCTACCAGACACGCATGCCCACCCCTGGTAGTCTTCCACACAGCGCCAGGCAACATGTGGTACAACTCCCTACTCGTTTCAACGGGAATAAGCCTATCCTCTTCCCCAGCCAGCACCAGAATCTTCCCATTTGCAAGCCCTCCCAGCCGCCCATCCGTCTCCCTTAACCTCTGCAAATCCTCGCTCGAATCAAACTCACGAATAACATTTAACTGTGCCAGATACGAATCCAAAGACATGTCGAGATTCCGCATCGCTTCCTCGACAGCCTCAAGCTCCTCCGTGCGCCGCGAAATGAAAGGAACAGTGTAAGCCCACAACGTGACATCTCGCATGACGTCCTGCACACTCATCTTCACCGCCATATCAGCCCAGAGACTAAACATTCGATCGCAGAAAGTCCCAGGTCGAGCATAAGTGCAGCAAAGACTCAGACTCAGCATTTCCCGCCCCTTAGCTTCTGCGGAGCCATTGGGGTAGCTGAGAGCGTAGGACTGTGCGATCATGCCGCCCATGCTCACACCTAGCAAATGAAACCTGTTGATCTCAAGGAACAGGAGCAGGGAGTGCAGATCGTTCGCCATTTGTTCGGCCGTGTATGGTCCAGGAGGGCGAGCGCTGTGGCCTATGCCTCTGTTGTCGTAGGCTAGGACGCGGTAGCCTGCTGCTGTGTAAGCTGAGATTTGGGCGGACCATGAGTCGAGATCGTCTGCTAGGCCATTGATCAAGACGAGCCATTGGCCTGTTGGCGGACCGGAGATTTCATAGTTGATTGTTATGGAGTTTATGGGTGCTGTGGGCATGGTGAAGGATGGATATTGCGTTTCTCCCTTTCCGTGGTGCAATGGTGGAACTATGAGAGTTCAGGATCACTCCTCGTACGCGGCTGGTGACCATGGAAATTGTTGTAATTCTTTCTCCATGAGGCTGTTGCCATCAGCCGCCGAGTCGAGTGTGAGACGATATTTTTGGGTTCTGGTGAAGGTGAAACATGAAGGACGACGACGTCGAACCCCACATGCTTCGTCGTCACAGCTCCTGGGAGCTCCTTGAGTGGATGCACGTGTGCTCATAACAACAACCACTACCAACCAAACTGCTAGAACAAAACTCACAGTTACCACGTCACTCGAACCTCACATACTCCATCTTCTCATTCCACCATGGCAGGCGGCCCTCAAGACCTCAGCGAGCTGGAGAAAGATCCCCGCCTCTTCCTCTACACCTCCCTCACCGCTGGCTCCTCCCACATCGTGACCGCCACCTCCCGTATCGAAACGATCCTCAAAGCAAACCGCATTCCCTTCCAATTCATCGATACCGCCACAGACGAGAAAGCGAAGAGACTATGGGGCCGCAGAGCAGGCAAGAGGAAGCTGCCCGCTTTGGTCAAAGAGGGTTTCGTGATCGGTGTATGTGAGTACAATGGGGTAGAGACAAGATGGACATGGATGCTGACGGATATGAACACAGGATCTAGAGCAAGTTGAAGAATGGAACGAGTTCGGCGAGCTCAAAGAAGCTATCGGCCCTGTGCCGCCCGCGGGAGCACCTGTTGCACCGGTCCTCGCTCCACCTCTCCCCGTTAAACCAACTGCTACAGCTGGCTCTTCGAAAGTCACTCCTACTCCAGCTACCACAGCGGCTCCTAAGCAGGAACGTGTCGCCCTGCCTGGTGCCGCTGAGATTGCTGCCCGCAACAACCCTCTCCCCAAATCCTCGCCCGACGATGCAGCGAAGCCAGAGACCATGGCTTCGGCCCCCGCTGAGAAAGAAAAGAGTATCCAGGCCGCGTCGGCGATCTCGGACTCGAAGGCTGATCACCTGAGTGCACCACCGAGCGCTATCCCATCAGGCGCTGCGACGCCGGCGGAAAAGAAGGAAGTGGAAGAGGATAAGAAAGAAGAGAGCAAGGAAGAGGTTAAGACTGAAGGGACCAAACCGACCGAGACCGATAAGAACAAATATGAGCACCTCAGCGTCCCCGCGAGTGCGATACAATCCGGCACTGCAACTCCTGCCGAGACAAGCGAGGAGACAAAGGTCAGCGAGGAATCAAAGCCGGATGCGAAAGTAGTAGACGCTCCAGAGGAGGATGTGAAAAAGGTTGAGAAGGATACCAAGATCAGTGAGGAACCTGTCAAGGAGGCTACTGAGAAGAAAGAAGGAGACGAAGACGTCGCGGCTGTGGCTGAGGGAGTGGAGGGCATGCAAGTGGGTGAGGGCAAGACGGTTGGCGAGCAGGAAGCTAAGAAGCCTGAGGACGCTGTGAAGAGCGTTGAGGATTAAACGTAAGGATCCATTTGGAAGCATCACTCGAGCGTAATTGCATGAACTTTTGTCAGCCGTGCTAAACATTACGTTTTTCCTTTGCCTTCTATCCTCGCTTCCAACCTCAGGACGCAAGTATCTCCACGTATGGTCTCTCGGAACCCAGCAAGCACGCCTAGCCTGGAAGCTTGAACGATATCACGCTCTGAATGTGGTCATACAGCGTTCGAATATTCTGATTTTCAGTCATTAGTTCTCACATAGGCCGTCACGACATTCAATGAATTGCGTCGAACAGCGGAAACTTCAGTAATTACCAAGGGCTGGAAAAGGTTCAGCAGGACAGCCTCTGAGGTCCAAGCTGTGGACGAAGGATTCTTGAAGAAACTCCTGGTGTTCCAGGACAGAGCGCTACGGCCCAGTGCGAGAGTTGTGTGTTTCGACAGTCCTTGGCCTTGCGGTCACAAAGCCAAAGCCGCTCATCTGTTGTAGAACATGTCAACAACTTGCGACGTCCTTTCTTTCTCTTCTCATATGCCGAACAGCGTGAGAGTCTCAATGGATCTTCTCTGGCGTTTAAAAAACGGCTGTCTGTCCACAGATTTATCAACGGAGATGCAAGTTTTGGCGAAAGCCACGGAAACGTATCACAACAACCCCATGGCCAAATACGTCCACTCGCCACTATCATGACATCCTATCAAGTCCGTCCAAGCGTTCCCGTCTCTCGTACATGTCACAGCCCTGCTGATTCAAGTCCAGATTCTTCATTGTAGTCTTTAACCGGCTTCTTCGGTGTTCATCCGCTTTGCAGTCTTTTCGGATCAGAGGAAATCTACACTTCTCGGCGCAATGACTTGTTATTCGCGACTGTTCTGTTCGGGTTCTGCAAGTAAGTCCACCAGGAAGATCTAGATTTCAGGGTCGAGGAGATGCAGACCGTTAGGCAGAACGAAGGTGAAAGGGAGAAAGAGTAGGAGAAAGTGGAGATACATGCTAGAAGCTTACGACTCACATCCTCTGATTTCAGGCATCCATTCGACTACTTCGCCTTTCAGATGTTCTAAGCGTTGTGAAATTGTGTGATTAGTGATAAAGTATGTCCCACATTGCAAAGGAAAGATCCGCACATCTCATTCCTCATGGCGTTACTCTTCGTCAAACTTCAACGACATCAACCTGTCTCTTTCTGCCTTCGCTTCTTCACAAAGACCAAAATCCTTCTCACGGGCTGTTATGGCATTGTAAGGTGTCAGTTCGCAATGAAGCTCACATGCAGCTTGCAAGCTTATAGCGCTCTGGAATGCTGATTTTCCTTCGATGGAGATGGATTGATCTTGATGAATGTCCTGCAGCAGGTCCCCAGCTATTTTGAGGAAACCCTCGTCGCCCACTTTCAAGGATGGTATCGTTGAATAGGCACCAAAGTCTGCGGCTATTTCCTCTGCCATATTGTGACTGAGATGGTGAAAAGCTGTCCAACTGCCGTCTGTCGCTTCAACTGTCAGGCGTAAAGGGAAACGACCAAAGTCGTTGGATTGATCTGGGGTTTTCCGCATATCTGCTGTGCAGGGAAGCATACAGCGCAAGGTTGTTGGACGCCAACTACCACTATCAGTATGGAGAGCATCGACCCAGATGTCCCACATTGAAAAAAATTTGGAAAGTTTCGGGGAAAGTATAGGGGTCACCCAAAGAATCTGAATCAGGGCTGTCACCACATACCGTTCGATACAGGACTTCAGGTCTTCAGGGCGATACTCTCGGAGTTTGTAATCAAAGCTGCATTTGTTAAGTGCCGAATCTAGGCGGCGTGGCTCGCAAGGCTTCCAGAGGTATGTTCGGCTGTTGTATTCGTGTTCCTCCAAGTGATCAAAGATGGCTGCTCTGGTGTCCTTGTCCGACTCGCGTCTGGTTAAGAATCGATCGCACCACAGTTCCAAGCGATCGAGCAGCCAAGAGACAAGCGACTGAATCTCGCCAGGCAGGGAAACGGATGTGAAATGTGTCTGAGCGATGTTATCCAGACAAGAGGCCAAGATAAGACCACCTCTTTCTCGCATGTGAAATTCAGCGCGTGAATGCACCACGTAGGACGGACATGACCCGACGCAGGCGGCCCAGAAAACAGCTTCCAACAACAAGCGTTGAACTGCCTCAGGGGGGTCGTTGAATGTAGATGGCGTCTCTGTCGACTGCTTCAAATCCTGTTTGTTCGTGTGGACATTTACAACACATTTATCCGGCACACATCTCCACGGAGGGGACTGATGTTCGAAAGGGCAGGAGTTGGAGTCGTTCCGTGCGAGCAATCCGTAGACGAGTCGAGTGTGGTCTGATGTGGTGCCGGAGGACTCACAACCATGATGCGACGTGAGGGAAATCGTTCGTAACTCATCGAGAACGCTGTTATGGTTTTCACCCAAGATGATTCCAGCAAACCTCACAATTCTGCAGATGTCGTTCAGACATTCACGGAAAGAATAAAGCACGCATCCCGAGCAAATGTTATAGCAAGTGTGAGTGAGCGTCAGCATCAGTCGCATTTTGCCCTGCAGTAGGGCAAATGTGACCTGGTCATCACCATAACACCGGAGGAGTTCCTCAATGGTAATACTATAGCTCCGGCTCGCAGGTGCGAAAAAGAAGTCGTAAGCCGATCTATGCAACCATGACACCATCTGGTGCTCGAACTGTACAACGTCTCGACCTTCGGGCCCCAAAGTCGTTGCAATCCAGCTGTACGACGAGCCTCCAGAGGTAAGGGATTGCGCTCCTGCGCCACTGGCAATGTGCTGCAAATGGCGTGGTACCCATGCAAGTTCGAAATGTTCAGGATGTAAATTCCAGAGCTCGCTTTTGTCCTGCGAAGACTTCACTTCCAACAAGCCATGGCTCCAGTCTGTGATACGCATCTCTTCACGCTGATAGCACTTCAAGAGTGCTTGTCCGCTCATACCAGTGATGTCATTCTGCGATGCAAACAGAAGCGCTACACTGGGCGCACGTCCGAGGACGCCCATCTTGAACCACTTCATCGCTTTTAGATAAAATGCAAGAGCAGTACGATGCTCAGGCTCCAGACTGTGCAGCATGTATGCGATGATTTCTTCGAGCCGCCTTCCCATCTTGTCAAGGCGGCGACGCAGCATGGGTATATCTTCGGAGGCGAGCCATTTCTTGATCTCCTTTACTGCGAAGGACGCCCATAAGAATACGCCGTCGGCCCGTTCGCATAACTCCTTCACGAGTTTTTGTCGATCTTTGGATTCACTCCATCTGGGAATGGCTTCGCTGACAAATGACATGATGTCAAGCTGGTTGAGGGAAGCTAGTTGGAGAGTCGTTTTCGAAGCAGTCGGAAGCCTGGTCAAGCTGCCAACTGTTGGTCGGCTCGACATACACAGCTTGACATGTCCGTCTTCTTGTAGCTTGAGGAGGTAGCTCACGAGCTCTTCGGGTTCCACTTCAGTGTCTCCGTCATCTTGCAGCTCATCCACGCCGTCGATGAAGATGCAAAAGACACAATCCGGGGCTGATCGTATCGTCTCCTTCAGCGCTGCCTTCAAGGCCCGGACAGTCCAGTGTTCCATGTGGTCACGGAGGCTTTGCGCTCTGCGCTGAGACACTACGATGTGCTGCAGCTGAGGCATGCGAGTCAAGACCTGGAACAAGAGGGAACGGAGTAGTCCTTCGAAGTTTCGACCAAGTGCGGAGCCAGAAGGGCGGAAAAGAAAGTGGGTAAGAATACACACAGAGCGGTGGCCTGCCCATTTACGCAGGTGATCTACAGTCTGCGCTTCTTGGTCGCGCGAGATCCAGGCCATCAGAGTCGATTTGCCAGAGCCCGCTTTTCCTAACAGACAATACTGGCTATTGCTATCACAGCTCTCCAGCCATTGTGGAAAACTTGGCCAAACGATGCGCCGCTCTGCTTCAGTCAGCCAGCGACGGTTCTCGTCTTCTGGCATGACCAGCTCGGCAGACATCTGAAATATCCATTCAAAGGTCCGTGGCTGAGGTCCCTCCAGTCTCTCTTTCCGATCGTTCAAGCCAGGGTAGTAGAGGCTATCCATGAGATCTTTTGCGGCTTGAGTGTCTCGTCCTTCATCACTTGAGGTGCTGCGGCGCCGCTTTCTCGACGAACCGCATGTCTGTTCGTAGCTTGAGAAGTTGAACGTATCTATATAGAGACATGAGCTTCGGCTTCCCAGATACACTGCCTGTCATTGCGATACCCACAGTTGAACGCGTTGCCCTGGTAAGCATTGCCGTTGTGCTGTCTTGCATTGTCGTTGGCGCTTATCGCACTGAAAGAGTGTCCACGATTCATGACGTTCTCATGCTACCTCTGAAGGCAGCTCGGTAAGGGTATGTTCCTATCAGACTTGCGCATCGGCGGTGCTTCTGTGTGATCAAAGCTTTCAGTATGTTGTCCGATCACTCTTCTTCTGTTTAGGCCCACCAGCTGGCGTAAGCAAGGCTGAGATGTCCCGCCCATCCATGCTGCAGGTGTGGCGTCCTGTCGGAAGCCAGTTTCGAGGTCAGCTGCAAGCAGCCAGATGTCTCCTGAGAGGCTGCGACGATCTGGCACGTAGGCTGTGTCTCGCGTGTCTGTGATCAACTCCTGCGAGGCGTTGCTCGAGAAATCATCGCATATTATCATGCCAGCGTCATACGCCGCGAAATATCGCCTGCCAACCGGAGGCCTCACCTTCGACTTTGGCAGAATAGGTTCCCGTTTCTGGGCTGGCTGCCTTTGAGAAATACTCTTGCCTTTTGTTTACATCGATCATGCCACTGGTGTCGTAATAATAGATTGGAACCCTTTGCCAGATGTCTGGCATATTGGAAAAGGGTCTCAGGAGTGACCAGCCATGCTACCTCCTAGTTGTGCCTATTGATCAGGACTCTGAATCTTACAATACCTTATCTATCGCATCTGATTGGAGATTGCTATGCCAAGGTTAGAATTGCGGAGAAAGTCGGCGGTCCTCGGTCCGAGGGTCGTGAAACGGCGATTTCAGCTGACAACATCTTTCTTTTGTTCTACTTCGCTCTGTCTTCACCGGTCGACATCGACTTCATGTCAATCATGCTGTTCAGTTACAGGCCCAGGCGATCCGCATTCCGCTCCAGTCCAAATCTCTACGATCGGAATCGGCTTCGTCTCCCCGGTAAGCGAAAGTGCAGCGTAATGTAGCCTCGCGGCCATCACTGGAATGAGACGGAATGATCATTGTGGAAATCAGCAGTAAATCAAATGTGGGTCATTACAAGTTGGTACCTCCTACATCAATGGACCTGCAACATTTTGCCACCACGCGTCCGACCATGTCATTCTCTAGAGGCATACAATCTCAGATCTGGACCTGCTCACTGAACCCCATACTCATCAGGCTCGATTCTGTCCCGTGGCTATTTGAGATCGCCCCTATGGACACTTCCCGCACAACAGCATCTTGTCGTCGCCAAATATCAGCTCGAAGGAGTGGTGATCGCTGTCATCTGTCATCAGCCTTGCAGAATGTCAGCTATCTTGGAATGGCCATGACACACACGCCTAGGAAGACGACCCGTTCGATTGGTTTCTGGCCGGTCCCTGTGACTTTGGAACCCCGGTCCACGGCTCCTCACGTGGCTTCTCGGCAAGCCATCGTTGAATTCCGGACGACACTTCCGATCTATTGGCACCGTTCGACCCAGTTGGATGTCCTCCGGCGCCGTTGGTAGATCGAGCGCGCTCGGGTGCTGGAGCGCCATTCTTGTCGTTGGCTTGTTTCGACATGTTGATTTGGTAATTATGAGGGTGTATGTGTAGTAGCTGACACCAAATTCCTTTGCAATACAACGAGCTGCTTGAGGAGGTTTGGAAT
The DNA here is from genome assembly GCA_022813715.1 of Cladosporium austrohemisphaericum. Taxonomy (NCBI): domain Eukaryota; kingdom Fungi; phylum Ascomycota; class Dothideomycetes; order Cladosporiales; family Cladosporiaceae; genus Cladosporium; species Cladosporium austrohemisphaericum. The sequence continues at coordinate 723,745 of JAKLLY010000016.1, read as the reverse complement.
CAGAACTTCTGCTCTGTTCTTATATCTCTATTGCTACCTCGTCTACTGATGAAGGTATCCTGGTTTCGTCAGGTTGTAGGCATGGTATGTTTCGGTGTCCATTGCAACCCGCCACTCATGGCGCCCTCGAAGTAGGTGCGTGATCCCATGAAACCAGGTATGTTGCATAAGAATGCCATCCATATTAGGATGTGTAATGGACTGAAAGATCGTCTGGCGTGGGGGCATTGGTCCTCACATAACAAAGACTTGTCAACGGCGCCGCATAATACTCCGGTGAAAGCCTGGGCAAGACCGGGTCAAGGCGGTCTTGTCGCTATACGAAGCGCATTGGGACTCATGGTGTTACCGCATTCCTTTGACGCATCATCTATACCGGTTGATCGTCAGCCTCCAAGCTTGAGACCAAATGTATTATCCCACGGGGGCCTTCAATGCTCCTTGGCTGCTTCAAGCGAGTCGTGCTACACGGAACTCGGACCGGACGCCTCTTTCTCAGCCCTGCAGCTATTCGGCGTAAACATGAAATGATGTTCTTGTCATTTCTCTTCGCTTCTACCTAGTCGTCTACCTCAACATCGAACAACCCCCACCTTTGAGTCAACGCAGTCAACACCATGGATCCCTCCACGAATACAGTCATTCGTCCGGCACTGGCCCACTTGAAGCCATCTGGACTCAGACAGCCGACACAAGGAGACTGGCAAAAATGGCGCCCAATGATTACAGCACGCTACAAGACCTCTACCGTGCGTATGATCATCCAAGAGATGGAAGGGGAAGGACTCCGGGTGACGTGGGTATTACCCAAGCGCTTCACCATCATGAATACGGTGTCACCTAATTGCGAAGCTGACACTTCGGCAGAGAGAAGATGGTTCGCGACCGACTCCGGCATTGGGGCATCAACTGCAAGAATCGTCGCAGCTCTGCGAACAGAATCGCCAGACACACAGAAGGCGTAGAGGAAGGTCTTACGGTCGTAGGAAGTAAACACCCCCGGGATGCATGGCCTGATGGTTGGCTCGAGCGATCGCCGCGCACTGGCAGTCTGTACGACCCTCTTCATATGAGCAAGGAGTTGCGTTTGGTGTATCAGGCGGTGAAAGGTATTGTGGACTGGCAGCAAGACTTCAGGACCTCGGAACGAATTACCGATCCGGGCTGGAATCCTCTTTGGCTTCGCAACAATCTCATTACGATGGGCCGGTTGAACAGTCAATTCCAACATGACTTTTATCCTCAAAGCTCGTTGAGTCGGCTCAAACGAGAGAGCGCCATGTTCCAGGGTTCGTTTCGATCTGCGTGTGGCCGACATTCCTGTACTCCTTTGACCGTCTTGATGGCTACCTCAGCCATCTCAGTTTTCGCGATCGCAGGACGCCGCGCGCCCAAGACTGTCTTCGACATGACTCGGAACTTTCTTTTGCAAGTGGCGAGCGAGAGTCTTACGAAGTCGCACCCAACGCTCCTGCTGTTCCAATTGCTTTTGAGCTCCGAGTACGACCTTGGAGTACTAGCTCCGATCTACCGGCTTGGTTGCGATATCATCAGCCAGTTCTTCGATGAGAGCTCACTGGAAATGTTCATGTTCAAAGTAGAGCTCGCCACCATCGCCGTTAACTCTGGTAGAGGCGCAGGGTTCGATGAATATGATAGCATTGCTGAGAATGAAGGCAACTTGATCGCGAGAGCAAACCGCAGTGGTTCCTTCGCTGGGTATGACTCGTTGTCACTGGTCCATGGCATCGCGCTTCTGCATCACCTACAAGGTCATCATGAAAGCACCATACGGCTCGCTGAGGCACCTCTTCGCCAGAAAAAGAATGTTGAAGTCCTAGACGACAGAGACCTCCACGCTGCAGGCGTTCTATATCGGCTTCTTTCCTGGTCTCAGCACCGTATAGGCAACCTTGCAGGTGAAGAACGTTCTTTGCAAATTGCTGTGAAAATCGCAAGGTTGCTCAAACCAGAAGAACTTGATGGAGCTTCGTCGCAAGTTACCAGCCAGCTTTTCGGGTATTACAAATGGCAGAACTCTACGGACAAGCGCGAAGGCTTGCGCATTGAGTATGCAAGTGCTTCCTGATGTTATGACAGCGTACAGATATAGTAGCGTCCAGATTCGAGCACAAGCAGAGTACGCCATAACGATCATACATTGCGGCATTTCATCAATGATGGTCAGTTTTCAAGTAGTACATAGAACGAAACGCACACAATTGCATTAATTATGGTTCTAATCTTGTTGTCATTCGTCCTTGACCATGAAAGTCTATCACCACCAAAAGATACCCCAACATCTTAGCATCATCAGGAATCAAGCACATGAATGTCTATCCCCCTCGATCAAAAGATGCTCTAAAGATACTCCCTGATATAACACAAGATGCCAAAAAGATTGGCGTTACTGTGAATCGAACACAGATCTCCACGGCCCAAGTCGATAACTAAGGGGTTAAGATTAACCGTTTAGCCACAACGTGGTGTACTAACCATTATACGATAACACCGAATTTGTTGAAGCTTGGCAAATTTTGTCAAACATATAATTGTGTTGATTGCGCTTGCGCCACGACCAGCAATGTAGAGGGACACGAACAACTGCAGACATATCTAAACTCTATCGAACATCCTTAAAACTAGTGGGAATAGATCTGAACTACATTGAACAATTTTGAAGTATGTTGAACAATACAGATACAATGGTAATCATTAGGCTTCTAATGAAATAAAACAATATAGCTGCAATATTGAGCAGATGTTAAGGAATTGACGCATCTAACCTAAATGTATATCAGACGCTTGAGAAGGCATAGCAATGAGTGATCGAGAGCAGAATATCTCGCACGCAAATGAGGAGAGAAGACTACGATTTCACAGCCGTGGCCACTTTGAAGGAGGCATCAGACCCAGTCGGCCATCGGCGCCTACGACAGATGATCGGCAAGTGCCAACGTGGTGGAAAGTGGAGGGACTGGAGAAGTGGTTTTCCGGCTCCGACCATGACGGAGGAGCCACGCGACTACTTTTCTTCCCACACCATACAGACGACATCACTACTACCGGGGTACCTGCGGAGACCTCGTGGACGCTAGGATGTAGGCCGGTACGGCTATTGACTTCACCGAGGAAACCCTCGCGGGCATGCGTAGTCGGAGCAGATGCTATTGCCGATCTGTGTCTGCAAGTATAAGATGCTTCGTCCCCTCGGCGATGCTTCGAACGGTAAGCTTTTGAGTCTACTCTCGTACTGAAACATGTCGACTTTGGTATCTTTGGGTGCTATGTTGCCTCTGGCGGCTGCTTTAGCTTTGCCTGGGCAAGGACCTGACTGCACTTCATTCGCAAAATCACTGTCCATCGAAAAGCACAATGCTACTTTCTTGAATGCCACTTACTACCCAGCCAGCTCTCTCAATGTGTCCAATACATATAACGAGAATGCCTTCTGCGAAGTCTACACTTCAATCGCATACGGAAAAGGCAACAACACCCTAATCTCAGCGACATGGCTACCAGATGGACAGCACTACAACGAGCGTTTCATGGCCGTCGGCAACGGAGGAATGGCTGGAACCATCGACTATGTCAGCATGATGACCCAGCTCAACTCAGGGCTAGGTTTTGCGGTGTCAGGTGGCGATGCTGGACACAGAGCTTCAGGCAACAACGGCGGTGGCGGCGAGCCAGGAGTGTATCTTCCGTATCTGCACGATGAAGAGCAAGTAAATGCTTGGATTCACGACGCCATCAGCCTTTTCACTCCAACCGCGAGAGCGCTCGCAAAGGCATACTACGGCAAAAAAGCGAAGCATTCATTCTACGCCGGTTGCTCTACTGGTGGTGCACAGGGAATGGCTCTTGCCCAGTATCATCCCGATCTCTTCGACGGAATCATCGCCGGATGTCCTGGAAACTGGTACTCCCACCTCGCTCTGAGCTTCTTGTGGAACGCACAGCACACAGACGTAAGATAAACATCCTTCCCATTTCTTCAAATACCTCTAACCCCCCACCCAGACCAACGCCACGAAGCTCTCCCAAGCCAAACTGAACCTAACCACAAACGCCATTCTGGACGCCTGCGACCTGCAAGACGGCGTATCTGACCGCGTCCTCGAGAACCCTCTAGCCTGCAAATTCGACATCGCCACCCTGGCCTGCAACGATAAAGACGCAGACACATCTTCTTGCCTCACCGCACCCGAACTCTCGGCCGCCAAGTCAATCTACTCCGGCCCCAAACACGCAGAAACAGGCGAATCCCTCTACCCAGGCTTCACCCCCAGTTCTGAAATCGAATGGTCCCTCCAACAAGGTGACCTAGCCTCAGACTTCAGCATCCCAATCCTACAAAATTTAGTCTACAACAACCTGTCCTACGACGCATCTACATTCAACTGGGCTTCAGACGTATACGAAGACCTCGACGTCCGCGCAGGAGCTTTGATCGATGCTATTGATTCTGATCTCAGCCCTTTTCAGAAACAAGGAGGCAAACTCCTCATCTACCAAGGTTGGGCCGATCCCTTCAACGCTGCGACGTGGCCCATCGAGCATCTTGATAGTATCCGGGGGGCGACAGCGCAAGGTGGAGATGTGAGTTCGTGGGCTAATCTTTTCATGATCCCTGGTGGAGGACACTGCGGAGCTGCGCAGCACTACCCTCAAGTTCCGGCGAAGTACCACACGGTAGAACAGATGGTGCGATGGGTTGAGAAGGGAGATAAGCCAAATGCGATTTTGAGCGATGAGGCGCCGGATGGGAGTGACAGGACGAGGAAGCTTTGTGCTTGGCCGCAGACGGCGAAATTGGTAGGTGACGACGAGGATGATTGGGAATATTATGTCTGCGAGTAGAGAGGGGAAGCTAAGTAGAGGAAGATAGCGTGGACATTGATGATTGAAATGATTTCGAGTTTATCAAATATGAACGAACGCCTGCCAGACTGTTATGCTACGTAGGTAAGAGGGGGATATGTTTTCGTGCTCGTGAACGGACTGCAGCCAAAAACTGCTGCGATGACAAGCAAGAAGATGGAAAGCGAAAAGAAAGATCGAGTCCAGCCAATCATGCATCTCCCATTTCGCACAACAGAAACGAAGAAACGCTCCCAATTATGCAACGTCAGAAATCCACAGGTAAGACGCATCTCACCCTTATCCAACAACAGACCTCACACTCAGCGCCTCCAAGAATCCAGCCAAATCTTCCTTCCTCACTTCCACCACACTATGCTCAAAGCTATCAATCCTCACTCGCGCGCCAGTCTCTTCCACGACCTCCTGGAAAGCCTGTCCAAATCTGTTCAGGCCATAGCCTCTCTTTTTCCTAGCCTGTGCAAGTTCTTCATCCATGTCACTGTCAGAATCAGAACCAGAATCAGAGGCTTCGGACTCAGTAGCATCGCTCTCGTTCTCTTCCTCGTCGTCCGAATGGAGGAATCCATTGGCCTCGTCCCGTTCCCTCTGCAATTCCTTACGCTCGGCTCTTTTCCTGGCGCGCTCATTCTTCTTGGCAACTTTTTCGGCAGCCTTGCGCTTCTTCTTGTTCTCTCGTTCCCTAAGCTCGGCCTTGCTGCGCACCTTTTTGCCGGCGCCACCGCTGCCGAGACCAACGACAACGTAGACACCTCTCTCTTCGTCCAAGCAGCCGAGGACAAGAGCCTCTTGATCATTCTTCCGCCTAGCGTTGTCGGCTTCCAACACGGCCACTGCCTCGCCTAACCAAGCGGCCAGCTTGACGAGAGCGCCTGGGTGCGAGAACAGAGCAACGTCTGGACCTTCTTTGACGACACCCATACGGAAAGATCGAAGATGGCGGATCTGCTTTTTGGAGATGAGGGCTGAGCCAGTGCGTAGAATCGCCCGAGCTAGATGCTGGGCGGTTGGGATGTGTGCAAGCAACATACTCAATCCCGCTTTCTTAGAGGTGGTGGTTGGGTCAAGGGCATCGTAGGCAGCAAAGAAGCGATGAGTTGTCCAGTCCGGGTCGGCCGCAGTGGAGTGGTCGGAGTCGTCCTCGGATTGGGGTGGTGAAGGGAGTGCGCGAATGCGTTGGTTGTAGGTTTTGGCAGGCTGATAGCTGCCAGGGTTTGCAGGCGCGGTGAATTCTGGCGAATGTACATCGGTGCCGACCTCCAAGATTGCGCTGACAACACTGGCAACGTCGACTGCGGAAAGTGTACTTTTCCAGCCCCAACTGCGAACGAAGCCCCAGCCTTCGAGACCTCTTCGGCCGTCTTCGCCAGGTACTATCGCATCTAGGTTATACTGAGGGGCGCATTTGAGGAAACGCTTCCTCAGAGTCTGCTTGAGTTCCATGTCCATGTGGATGTAGCCTTTCTTCGCTTCAACTCGACTGATACCCATCTTAGCGAGGAGCTTGTCCATACGTTTTTGGCCTGACTCTGTCCACATGTGCAATCGTGTACTCAGGTAGGGTGAGTGCAGCATACTCTCGTACAAGCTCCAGTGTCTAATTAGTAAAACCTTGGGCTCTGGGGACAAACGGATAGAGCAGTCGGTGGGTGAGCGTGCCTTCGTCGGTATGATGTCTCCGCTTTGACTCCTTCTTAAGTCCTCTTCTGGTATAGGGTTAAGGCGTCGGACTTCGTCTCGAAGAACCTCTCGCATTTGCTCGTTCTTGTCCAATACCCGACGCCCGGTTTCACTGCGGGCGACTTTTACGTTGGAAAACGGTGACAGCTCTACCGAGGAGATGCCAATGATTGCAAGCCAAAGAAGATCGTTGTCTTCTCTGCCCAACTCGGATGCAAGTGAGTAAAGCATGCCAGAGACCGGCTCAGACACGGATGTTCCAAGACGATAGTATGCTTGAAGTGTCGCTTCGTGCTTCCTTCGTAGCTTCAACAGCGTTCGCCTCATTTGTTTTGCCGAAGGCGCTTTGGGTGGTGATGAGGGTATAATGGCACCAGGAGAATGGTTTTGCGAGCTGGTCGGCGGTGTTGCAGCAATCGATTGGTTTGAGTAAGGGTTTCCTCCTGGCGATGAGGGTATTGGCATGCTTGAGTTGCTTCGCCGCCGTTGGCGTGGTCGGTCAAATTCGTCGTCTTCCGAGTCGTCCTCTGAGTCCTGGGATGCTTTGCGTTTTCGGCTTTGAGAACTGCTCGGCTCTCCCTCCTCGGCCTCGTCATCTGTGTCGCCTTGCTCGATGTCCAAGTCTTCTTCTGTGATCTCTGGCATATCTTGCAGAGCAGCGTATGCCCTCCTCTCAGCGTCCAGACTGTCTTTGATGTCTCCGTCATCCCAGACGATGATGCCGCCCTTGCCAGGTGTGTAATGTGGTAGAACTCGTCCCTTGTCGACGCCCTGTCTCTTCGATACCAAAGCTCCCTCCTCTGTCTGCTGCATGATCGTACCGGAACCAAACACGTTGGCCAGGTTCCAGGGTCGTCTGCCGTCTATCACCCACACTTCCACTCCGTGATTTGACATGTCCATGGGCTCGGCACCCTCATCTTCGGCATTCTGTCCGTCCAGTCCAAGCACCTCTTCAAGATCTACCAACCCTCCTGCTCCCAAGCACACCACAACGCCGCCGTCTCCGCCATGTTGTCGCGTCATGGGAAGTACGAACTTTTGGCCCACTCGTTGGAGTTCTGAATAGCCCGCCACTGGCTGGATGTTGTGGAGGATGTAGTCTCGCCTCATGAGAGATGTGAGGATCCGGGTGGCACATAGTGAGTCTACTCCGAGCGAAGTAATGACGAGAACAGGCGGAGATAGTGGGTGGGTGTTCTTTTGTAGATGCTCGTAGAGCTGGCCGAGCTGTTCGCGTGGTAGATACATTTTAGGTGATTTCACAGGTGTCGTAGGTCGAGGACGCTGCTTCTGACATCAATTGTCGAGTACTCGTAAATGGCGTATTCCAGTGGCAGAAGACAGCAATGCTCGCTCGCGTGTGGATGCTTCGTCTGGGTGAATTTACAGCATTTTGGAGGGCGATATTGGATGTTGGTCAAATAGTGTTCCCAGCTGCAGTGTTGCTGTACAGATTGTTATTGTGTGGTGGAGTTGGTAGTATGTATGAGCGTGGGATGTGTCGAGTGTTTAAGCTGAGCACGCGAAAGCGCGTCGAGCGTCCGGCAAAGTCGCGTCTCTCTCGAAAGCACAGACGACTCGGCTTGAGCGGCGGCCATGACATCCCGATCCCACCTCGCCTCTCCCTCCTCTCTGAAGATCTCCGTTACCATGTTTCGTCTCGACTCCTGTCTTGGAACTGCAGCATCTATGTCCTCACTCTATGGTCCTCACTCCGAGCGATTGGTTCCTCTTCGATCTTCGATCTCAACACGCTCTCCACGGCCACCTCCTTGGCACGGACTCAGTGTCATGGCGCTTCATCTTGCTTGGCCACCATACCGTATTGGCCATGTTCACTATGTCGTCCGTCCCTGCATAGCACTACAATGTGTCGTCTTGGCAAACAGGTTCAATATCGGCGGCCGACCTTCACAACGCAATAGGCAACAAATAACCCGTGCCAAACAACACTTTTTCGTAGAAGCTTCTTTGCCTGGAAGGGTTGCTCCTTCAAGAGTGATACTGCAGATGAGCCGTCTCTCATTCCTCTTGTTTTCGTCTTCATGATTTTTTCGTTTCCCTTCACATCGCCTGCATCTGCCCTTTGCCCGCAAATCCGGCTTGCCACAGGATAATGGAAGATGGAACAAAATCATCGGATGTCTGCAGATGCAACTATGCTGCCTTTTTGATGCGTCCTGCAAGGTTGGCAGCTTTCCAGGGTGCCGGAGAATTGCTGCCGGTTGACAAAGGAAGCCATGCCTGTAACGGTTGCGGGCACAATACATTCGCAAACATGTATCCAGCGGCCGCAAGCCTTTACGGGCATGAAGTATATGAAGCGTATGGCGCATAACACTCCGAGCGATCTCAACCCATATCCAAAAACTTCCCAACCGACACCACCATGCCTCCAAAACATCCACGTGCGGCAAAGGCGAACAGCACAACTCCTGGCAATTATGTCAGAGCTTCGAAGCCGGCGAAGCCATCCCAATTGGTAAGTCGGCAGCACCATCGGATCTTACTCAAGAGCTCTCTCGACGTGAACACCAATTGAGAATAAGACTGACTTCCTGCGCGTTAGTCCAACGTACTCAGCCTTGACGACAGCGATGACGACTCGACAGCTCAGGACACTCAGGTACACCAATCAACATATCCCTCTGGCGGTATCAGGGATGCAATCCTCAAGGGCAAGAAAGTAACAGCGATACATCAACCAGCCGCCGGCTCTTCCAAGAGCACCTTTGCCAAAAATTCCCCAACGAACATCAAGTCGAAGTCCGCCGCAGAAGGTAAGAATGCTGATTCCGACATGGCTGTCCAGGAGATCACCTCCGACGAGAAGCCAGGCCGCATCAAGCCTCGCAACCGTGCAACATCTGCGAGACAGACTATGCTTAGTCAAGATCCTCGTTACTTCCTGAAAGAACGAAACAAGAAAAACAGACGGGACCGGAAGGCTGACGCTCAAGCAGCTGCAGAAGCAGAAGTGATCGAAGAGTCGGATGTCGATGGCTCGGGTGACGAGGGCGACGAAGAAGACGGCAACGATCAGAACCAGGATGCAAATGAGAGTGAAGCCGAAGACGATCAGGAAGATGAGGACGATGACAGTCAGGATTCTGACATTGAAGTTATTGACGACGATGACGACGACGACGCTGGTTCCCAAACACCCGAGGAAGCTGCAACGACGAAAACATCGGCTGCGAAATCGGCTAAAAGCGCTGGCAAAGGCTCTGCGGGTCCGACACTCGTCAAAGGCAAAATCACAAAATCAGTCAAGGCAAAGCCAAAGCCTAAGGATGAGCGCCGCCACCGCGTAAGAGAGTTCGAGGACGATTCGGCCCCCAGCAAATCTGACGAAGAAAAGGGCAAGATGAGTAGCTATTCAAGACTTTGGGATAGTGTGAATCGTCACGCTAAATGGTGCCCCTTCGTTCGCATCAACAAGAAGATTCAGCATGCTCACAGGAGGATCAAGGCGTTGGAATTCCCGCCTTCCGATGACAGCGATGACGACCACGAGAGCGAAGAGGAGATCATCAAGCCCAAGTCAAAGGCTGAGGCAAAGAAGGCCAAACCGCCGGCCAGGAAGCCTGCGGCCAAGAAGGCAGCACCTAAAAAACGAACGACCAGGAAGACGAAGACTCAGGAAACCGACGAAATTGAGGACGCCGATATTATTACAGTTGGCTCGAGGTCGCAGCATCCTGGAGCAGAGGACGAGGAAGGCACGGGTGATACAGATGCCGGAGTTGCTGGAAAGGACAACGCTGGCAAAAGCAACGACACAGAGAAGCAGAAAAAGGCTCGCAGCACCAATGAGCCGCCACCAAAAGACACAGCAGACGCCCAAGCCGAATCGGTGGTCAATGAGGATATCAACATCAACTCCGACCAGCCTGAAGCGGACAACAACAAGGAACCCAGCGGCAGCGACGAGGAGTTAAGCTCACCGCCTGTCGCAGAGGACGATGAGAATCTTGCTGCGTACGTTCGTGAAAGAGCAAAGGCAAGCAACGGCGAAGCACCTAGACACGTACCGGCCAGTGCTGCGAAGTCGGTGGCTGCGACAGGGACAACTGGGCAGAAGCGCAAGGCTTCGACTGCTGAAGTCTCAACCCAGGGTCCGCCAGCAAAGAAGGCGAAGCGGAAGTCAGTGGGTTTCAACGATGAGCTTACATTTGCATGAGTGCGACTGCATTCTGTGAAGCTGGCGATGATGCGAAGAATGAGATCGACCCATGACTTTGAATTCTGGGATATGAGTAATGTATAGTTCCAAAGTTCAATATCTCTTTGGTCTAGATTGAAAAACAGCAACTTTCTTATTACAGATTACATTGTAATCTTCCACTTTGGTCCCTTCGTTTAGATGTCTTTTTCCATCGACATTTCTCCATTGCAGCGGTTGCATGGAACAGTTTTTCGTCTCCGTGTTATAGTTGCTGTTACAGCAGCCAAGTCTCGCCAGTCCATCAAACTCTGTCGATTCTCCGCGCCTTTGGCTCGGCAAAGCCTGAATTCATCACCATGTCGATCATTCGCCATCAACTCTTCCGATTCACTTACCTTTGTGTAACGTTGCCATTTTCAAACCAACCACGATTTATTTTGCATATATCATCCCTAAGCATATAAAATTTTCTGATGAACTGATACACGCGAGAGCATGACAGATTCTCATACGCCCCATTGGCTGGACCAATATGGTAACGCAGACGCCCACGCCTGGAAATCGTACACAGATAAAGGCCATACTACTTTATACCGCCCGCTGGGACTTGTAGAATACTCTTTTGACTCCGATGGAAAATATTACGAAGGTCGCGCGGATTTGAACGTTCAGCTTGACTTGTCCATCAAGTCCACACTCAGCAAAGAAGAACTCCGCGAGAGGATTCTCCTCGCCTGGACGCTGTTCCGATGCGAGCATCCCCTGGCCCAGTCGAAGGCACTGGAACGACAAAGCTGGATGGAAGAGTCAAAGGTTGTATTAACACCTGTGTATTCTGTCGTTGATGTGCCGGATAATGAGGCTGCGGCTATTGCCAATGCGAGAGACAGCTTGGTGTTTCTGGAAGACCACTTCGACAATGTCAATGCGTATGATTTTTGGCTTCATGCTCAGAACACTGCTCGTGTAGTCGATGCAAGCAAAAGTCTATCGAAGTGTTTCGTCTATCCACTGGAAATACGAAATGATGGGACAGCTAGCCTACGATTCCTCACGGTAATCGGCCACCAAATCACAGACGGCCTTACCAACTACACCTGGATGCGGTCCTTCGTGCACCTCCTCAACAAATCCCTCCCAGACCTCCACGCTTCCCTTCAAGCAGACATATCCGCCACCGCCCTCCTTTCTCGCCTTCCGCCACCCCAAGAAAGTCTCTACCCACACATCACCGGCTCCAAAGCAAAACAACGCTGGTTCTGGGCCCTCACTCGCATCCTCCGCCACGTCCGCACGCCACACCCAGCAGGCTTCTCCAACCCTCTGCGGCGCCAGGAAGCAATCAAACCTTCTCCTCTCCCGCCCACCTACTCCTCAGTGCTGAACTACACCCGCCTCCCACCCCTAACCACCCTGCCCGTCTTCGCCAAAGCCTCTCTCCCTGCCACAACGCGCCTGACCCGCATCTGCCGCTCTGCCTCCGTCAGCGTAGGAGCAGGCTGCTTCGCTCTCGCCGCGCTCCTCATGATGGAGTTCTACGAGCGTCAAGAACCAGACGTCCCTCTGTTCGATCGCAAACCTTTCATCACCGGCTTCCCTCTCAACCCGCGCCCCTTCCTCAGCACGCCCGTAGCAGCAGAAAGCCTCATGCTGGCCTTCAGCGACGGAATAGAGCTACCATTCTTACCCTCCCACTTGCCACTCGAAGGCCGCTTGCGAGTCCTAGCCCGGCGAGCACAGAAGCAACTCGCTGTGTACCAGAAACGGGAGCGTCTGAGCACTGACGAGGAAGGCTTGTACTACATGGGCAGCCGCGGCCCCGGCCGCATGCTCCAAACGCAATACATTTCCAGTCTGGAGCGCGCAAACGACAAAGTACCCGCCTCACTGCGCAGAGAAGGACCAGGACCCCAAGGCGCCTATCCTATGCGTCCAAATGCCACAATGCAGACCTGCGGCGTTAGTAGCGTTGGACGACGAGACACGCTGATTGGGAGAGGGATGTATGATGTCAATGCGAAGCTTGATGAGAGCCATGGGGGTTTTGTGGCTGACTTTAGAGATATCCAGGCGTGTGTTAGGGCTAGGGATGGAGAGTTCTTGGTTGGTGTCGGAGGGGCGGAGGATGGGCTTTGGATGGCTGTCAGTGCTGATGCGTCTATCTTGGATCCGATCTTGATGAAGGAATGGCAAGGGAGGCTGCAGGAGATGTTCGGGGAGATGGAGAGGGAAGAAAAGAGAGGGAAAGAAGCTTCGCTGTAGACAGCCTCAGGAGCATATACATATACCGAGCATGCATCGGACGTGGGACCTTTTGAGTTGTTGATAAGAAAGGATTCCATGTAGACTGACTAAAAAAATAATATAATGAAATCGCATCATGAGACATCAAGGAAAGATCTGACGAGAGAGCTGTAAAATAAGCAACGAAAGCAAATCGAGCCAAATGAGAAATTGTTCCTTCTCTTTCGCACTTGAAAAGCTTAACAGTGACGAAATTAAAATCCCTCTTCATCATCGCTGCTAGCGTCAAACATGTTCTGCCAAACCAGACACTCCTCAGGAATATCTGTGCCAACCCTCGGGCTCTCCCTAAGCTTCCACGTCACGCCTGCGCCAAGAATGGCGACAAAAGCGAGCGCAGCCCAAAGCGAGCCGTTGACGACGACTACCGAGTAGTCATTAGAAAGGTAGAAGCTGACGCCGCTGGCACCGACAGCGAGAGCCTTGAAGAGCTCGGAGATCGAGACTACGCCGATCACGGAGCCGGTGGAAGAGGCATCAGGTGCAGCGTTCAGAACCAGAAGCAGGACGAGGACCTGTGCGGCGCCTGCAAGGGTGGTCTTGGCGAGCATGGCGATGGTGTTGAACACGGCTGAGATCATGTGTGATCCGCCTGCAGCGTTGACGGCGAGTCCGACGAGAGGGATGACGGTGTAGAGAACAGGGAAGATGACGGAGATGCGGCGGTAGACGGGCAGAAGGCCGACTTTGCTCACGATGAGAGGGATGAAGTGGAGAATGCGGATGGCGGCTACGATCTTGACGATAGTCACGACGGAGGTGAGCCATGCACATGGAATGCCGAGACCGCCTTGGTGTGAGCCGGTATGGGCGAGGTGCGGAAGGAGGATCTCAAAGGTTGAGGAGTGGAGGGAGAGCACGGAGTACGAGGCCAGGAGAATGAGGATGGATGGCGCGGTCAGAAGCTGCGAGATGCTGAGGTACGAAGGGAGGGGTGCCGCGGCATCGTCGTTGAGGGCCTCGATGATGCTGATGTTAAGCGAGTCGGAAGAGTCGTTCATCTGAGACTGGCCGAGGAAAGTGGCCTTCTCGCAATCTCTGTATTCTTCGTGCTCGAAAGATTTCGGCGTAGGCTGGAGAAGAGTCTGAAGGACGGTTAGCAGCTGTTCATCACTAGCAAAAATTCGGATTCATATTCACGAACCTCCTTCAGCAAGAAGACCTCCGCGAGACCGATTGACAAGACAAAAGTGGCACAAGCGATCTGCGAGCTAAGACCCGGGAAACGCGCAAACACGCCAACCCTGGTAGTTTCGCCAACGCAACGCATAATCTGCGCTGCCAGAGGACCAATGCTACCACCGAGAGCAACAACAGGCAGCCTCGCAACAGTCTTGACCCTGTCAGAGCTCCCATGTGTGGCGTCTGCCAGCATGGTAAGACCAGACACAGTAACAGCCGATCCAACCAAACCAGCCACGAACCTGAGTCCAGTGAAAGCTGGCAGCGAAGTCGCGAAACCCATGCACAAGCAGCAAGAGCCCATGCCCGCCAGTCCGAGCATAGCGACCTTCCTACGTCCCCACCTGTCTGCCACGAAGCCCCAGGCCACACCCGCTGAGCTTCCGAGGAAATACGAGCATTGCAGGATGCTTCTGAGGAACGAAACATCCATGTCCACGCATCCAGTCGCTGAGGGCACGATGACCATGATCTGCGTCGAGAGCGAAGAAGACATGATCGCCTCCGCAAGGAAGAGCAAGTAGATCATGACCAGGTTGCGACGCGAGCGGTGCGTTTGGTATTCTGGCTCATCCTGAGAGTTGTTGTAGTTGTAGTCGTCCTCCGCCGCCTCGAAATCTTCCTCTTCTTCTTGCAAAATCAACATCTCCTTCTCCGAGACCTCCAGCGCGTCAATGTCCTTGACAGGGATGAGAGAACGATTCCTCTTGTGGAAGCCGAACATGATGTGTGGTTTTATAGCAGTATTGTGTGGTAAAGGATCCAGATGTCTTCGGTTCCGTGTAGTAGCAGTAAAATGATAGTATGTACAGTCCGTCTCGAAGTCGCGACTGATAGTATTCCAGAGAGTGTGTATGTAGCGAGTACGTCCAAGCCCACGACCTGCGTGCGCTCACCGAAGAGAGTGTCGGGTTGTGTGTGTATGTATGTATAAAAAGAGTGACAAAGTATCGCACCGAAGACAAGGCTTCCTTCACCTTGCAGCGATCAAGACATGCGATAGATACGGACTTCACGAGAGAGAGGAGAAAGGAAGAAGAGAAGCGCCAGCTCTAGGGTGTCTGGTCGTCCTGGCCCACTCACGCTCGCAACGTCGCGCCGTGTGTGGTGTGGTGTTGCTCCAAAGCCCCTCGGTCGCCTGGATGGTTTGGCGCTGAAGCGCGCTAAGAGCACCCCGTGGCTGCGCTAGGAGAATATGGTCCCCAGTGACGAGACAGCGAAGCCTGTGAGCCTGTGAGGATCGTCCGGACAAGACCATCGCGTCCTAGTTCGAAGACAGGGGTCCCGGATCGTCCTTTGGCGCGCTGAGGGTTTGATGTCAGAAGGTCTGTGACAACCTGTGAAGTGAGTAAATGTGTCGCTTGATGTGATTGATTGATGTAAAGACTGGATTAATACATGTTTTGAGTGGAGGTGATTATCATATCATATACAGTCGTTAAAATCTATAGAAGGTATCCAGTCTGCTTGCTTGCTTCCTTCCAGAGCGAAAGCGCGCAACAGCCTTTGGATTTTTGGTGGCTCGTCGCGTTCGCCCGAAGCAGTAACAGCTCAATGAAGAAACCCCGTTTTGGGCGACGCCGCGCCATGTCCTGGTGGATGTAAAGGTACACAATTCGCTAATAACGCAGTCAAGAAAATAAAATGTGGTGATGAGAAGAAAGGCCTCATTTGCGCACCAGGTGCTTGAGAGCCTTCTTGATGCCGCGAAGGTTTGGTGAGTTCTCCGGGGCGATGGCGAATGCTCCCTGTGCGCCGGTAGGATCGTCGCAGACTGTGATGCTTTCGAGTGCGAGCGGATCGTGCGCATCGATCTTGGGAGCGGGTAATGTTTGCAGTGCATTCACATCCGTCTCTGCAGAACGAAGCATCGGCCGAGTAAGTGTCATACGCAGCGTCATTTCTCGATTGGCGGCAGATGGCGTACGAGTATGTGAGGCAGAAGGCGCACGAGTGTGGGTAGGCGTATGGCCGGTGGTGTGAGCCCGACGATGAAGGTGCTGCGGAGAGGATAGCTTGTGGCTGATCTCTGACGCCGTATCATTTGTGGCGACAGCAGGCTCTGGAAAAGTCGCAGATCCGGGTGGAGTTGAAGGGTTGGCACCGAAAGGTACGTCTTTCGTTTCTGCCGTTGAACTGGATGTGAGTGATGATGAGCGGTCGTACTCCGACGTGTCGGCGCTGAACTTTGATATCAATGCCGCACTCTTTGGTGGGCCACTTGGTGGAGGTGGAAATCCATATTCTAGAGCTTCATCGAACAATTCAGGCGAAGACATAGCGCGAAGTTGTTTGCGCATTTCTGGGTCGTTGTAGTGTAAGGCTGTCGGAGAAAGCTCAGGTGGTGTTATTGACTGTCCCGTGAGGCGACGGCGGAGCCTCGTAGGTCGTTGCTTATCTTTGTCATTGAAGAAACCTGGCGATGGGCAGGCCGCTAATTTGGGCGCTGGCAGCGGAAGAGGTCGAAGAGCAAACGAGCGCCGGAACGATCGGAGCTGTGCTGGTAAAACAACTGGTGGAGGAGGCAGGGCCTCGCGAGTCGTTGCAACACTATGTCTGCGCGAATGCATGCTCAAGATGGCCATCTTGTCGTCTTCATCCCCGTCCTCGACAGCTTCTGGAGCATCGGCTGCTGCGATCTTGGCAAGTGTGTCCTCGTCGAAGGCGCGAGATACGGGAGCTGACAGCCGCCTGCGCGGTTTGGCGTTGGGGTCGTCTTCGAAGCGAGTGGTCAATCGGCGGCGACAATACTCTTGTTTTGACTCTTTAGACGGCTTTGGGGCCTGCTTCTGGAGCACGGCTTCACAGCGGTCCGCAAGAAGAGTCTGCTCCTCTTTGCTGAAATGCTGGCGTTTGACTTTGTCGGGTAGACTAAGGAACCAGGCGGCTTGGTCTTCGGTGACGGTCGATTGTTGAGGTTCGATGTTGGGTCTTGAGTGACGACGACGAGATCTGAGGAAACTCGAGGTCATGGATTGCTTCGCCTTGCGATCGGAGTTCGGCTTCCAGTTGTCAGGCAGTGTTGATATGTGACATGGCTCTGGTGTTGGCTTGCGGCTGCGACTGCTCTTGTGTGGGTGTGATGAGGCGCGGCTTTGCTGAGTGATGCGAAGGCGTTCCGAAGGTGAGAAGTATTTTTTCCTGCGGTTTTGGTCAGCGTTTCGGTCGTTGAGGTGCAGCTTCCCTTTGGAAGCCGCCACATTGAATGCCCACATGAGGAAGGCTCGACGAGGCAGTCGTATACATGCATGCAGCTCACTTGCAATTGTATATAGACGTGCGAGTGTTTGTTGAGACACTGAGCAAACAAACGACTGCACATGACGGCCGACGGCAGACGGCCGAGTTTCAGAGTTGGACATGGGGATGATGACTTACTGAATCGACTCTGGCAACGCCTCGTACTCCTCTGGGGTCATCATCTTCTCGGCCGGCGAGACGACACCGCTGCCGCTCCGTCGTCGACTCCGGGTCATGCTGCGGAGGAGCGTGGTGGTGGTGGAGGTGTTGGTATTGCTGTTGCTGGTGCAGGTGGTGGTGTTGTTGCGGTCGTTGTTTGAGAGCGCTGGCAGGCACTCGGAGCGGCGAGGTGCAGCTGAATGTGATGCAGTGCGGCTGTCTGTGCTAGCACATGCAGGCGACCCGGCGCTCTGGAGTCGCAGGGCAGCATCTCGCGAGCCGACCATATTAATGCTGGATTCCTTGCCTGGCAGGAGCGCGCTAGGAATGTTCGATTCCGTGCGGCGTGACGAGCGGCGTGGGCGCTGCAGTCAGCTGCGGCGTCACCTGCAGAACCGAATCAAGCAAGCAAGCGACATTGGCGATATGGGGCGAGCGGCGTAGGTGTCTCTTGTACGTTGCACGGCAGCCGCCCAGGCCCCTGTAGTTGACTTGCACTGGCTCCGATGGATCTGGCACAACTGGGAACCTGCCCCGGAGGCCGTCTCAGAGCATCGAGAGGTGGTGGAGTTGGACAAGGCCCATCGACGGCCGTGTGCTGGCTCATGCGGACACTGATGCCCACCGCCCGCGCTAGACGGCGCAGGGAGCTGGACCGCGAGACCGCCTGCAAGGCATCAGGCCAGCCATGGGCAGGGAGCACGCGCATGGACGACAGCAACAACATCGGAGACTCACCAGCGGCGCCGACGCAGGAGTGCCTTACCTTAGCCGTCCATCTGCCGCGTTGCTGACTGTGCCAGCACACGAGCCTCGCGCCGGACTGACTACTACTAGCAGCTGCCTACACGCACTGGGAGCCGCGATGATGGGGGCTCTGGTGTTTCAAAGCAGCTGCCGGCCGCGTGAGAAGGAATGGGCATGACCGCACGAATCCCGGGCACTCACGTTTCGTCCTCGCCCTAGGGAGCGTTTCCTATCCTTCAATCCCGGCGCCCGTTTCCTCCTCGCTGCTCGAGCCTCGAACACGCGTTGTCCTGCTCAACTCGCCTTCGTTGAGCAGCCTTGTTCACACGCTGTGCCACATGGTACACATGGCTACACGCATGCCTGGTGGAGCTTGTTCTGCGACGAGCCGTTGGAGCTACTTACGCATCGCACCCTGGCGCGCCTCCACCTACCAATCACATATCCGCGGCAGCCGCTTTGACTTTACCGTTGCCATTGGCTTTTCTTCGCCCACTCGGGATCTTTGTTTAGCACGTCGGCACATCTCCCCTAATTACCCAGCAAGCCACGTCTCCGGGTCTAATACTAGTGATCTTCACAGAATCTTGCAACCAGTCCCCATAGCGTGCGGCGACGTTGATCGGGAGCGCGTGATTCGGAATCTTGCGGTCAGTCTGCGGATCATGCCGACTCTTCGAACGATACATATCTCAGCAGAAGATATATGTGCGTGTCTCGGCTGACTGCATGGCGCACGCATGATGCGAGTGTGAACTGATGTGCACGTACATACCACCGGTCCGCATATACAAAAAGACGCGCAGGGGTACAGCTGCAGCTGAGCACGTAAGCAGCATCCGGGCTTGGTATGCATGACCAGGGAGGCGTTTCTCCATCGTTTGCACGCCGATCAGTCCGAACAGCAGTTCGGTCTCCATCCATGTCCCTCCATAATTACACAATTGCTCCGAGGGCACGGCCTTTCCACTACTTTCCAACCGGCGCAGCCTACAAAATCAGCTCTTCGGACACTTCTCCGATCATCTACCGACCGTTGTATCAAGTCACGACAACTTCATTCTTGTAGCTAAGTGCCGTGTCTAATCGCCGCCAAAAGGGCCTCGTCGCGGCTCTCAAAACCAAGCCAGCCAAGCCAGCACAGTAATAAGTGGCTGACTATCACATCTCCGGTGCCCCGACGTTAGCGAGCACAGCTGCACAGAAGGCAGGCTCATATTTTCCTCGAGTCAGCGCCTGGCGCGTCTTCTCCAAAAACCGGTCATCTGGTATCGCCATCGTCGCTGTACGTCACACGACAAGGATCTCCCCAGCAGCAACCTGCTCTAGCACATCGGCTAGTGCGATACTGCCCGGCTTGCCCAGGACCTCCCGGCCTGTCAAACATCGCAAGAATCGCAAATGGAAATGCACAGATCTGACACACGTGCCTACGTTTGATCGCCAGCATCAGCGGGTCAAGAACCCTTGCTCGTTCTTTTGGGGCAGCAACTAGTATCATCCTTCGGGGCTATGCCTACTCCCGTTCGGAGAAGCGTCGATCAATCGCATCTGGTATAGCCGCTGTCACACAAAGAAACTTAGGAGGTAACTAGGTAGGTGGACTAAACTTGCTTAGACTTTTTCTTCAGCAACGTGCCGCCAGAGAGCTGATCCCTTGTTTTCGGAACAATTGACTAAGAAACGGCTGATGTTGGAATAAGCGGCAAGCCCTTCATGTCAAAATCTACGCGAACAGAAGGCCCTAAGAAAAATCTCCGTTGTTGAAACAGCCCTTCGCAACGACGCGCGCAACGCGCGACCGGTGCACACGATCGCCAGCTAGGCTATCGTCTGAATTAAAGTTCGAAAGCGACACGTCTATATATCTTCGATGTTCCGTCACTGCTTCTAGCCCTTATCCCTTCTTCCCGGTAGGAGGAAATTGACGGCGCTTACATGCATTCGAAATGAATCGAGACGAATCAGAGAAAAGCCACAAATCATCGGGACCAATGATGGCCGACACTGCCAATACACCGCTCAACAACCGAGCGAAGTTCTGAATCTGGAGGCGTGACAAGTCTTCAGCTGCTCTAATCATACAGGCATACAGTAACGTTTAATATATCTTCGGTCCTCGCCTAGTCGTAATAGCACGCTTCCGGTTTGTGCACGCAAATCTTCCCGCTCGAATCAGACTTGAGGACGATCCTGGGATCCTTCTCGCTCGCTTTGACATTCTTGCCGTCCACCTCTTGCTCCTCGGTTAGGATGTTTTCAACTTTGCCCTGCACGAAGCCGGGCAGTGATTTCCACTGCACAGATTGGCCTTTCTTGGGAAGTCTGTCGGCTGAGCCTTTGGGGGCTGGATCTTCATCTTTTTGGTGCTTGGAGCCGACGGTACCGTTGGAGTTGCTTTTGGTGGAGGTAGTCTCCTGATCTTTTTTGTTGCCGTTCGATTGACCTTTGCCGGAGTTGTTCTTTTGGCTCTTGTTGCTGCCGTTCTGTTTGCCGCGCGAACGTTTCTGACCTGACTGGGCCTCTTTGCCCTCTTCCTGGCCCTCCTCGTCATCATCGACGTCCTCATCGTCGTCAACTTCCTCTTCATCGGCACCATCCTCCTGATACTCCTCGTCATCCTCCGCCTCGTCATCGCCATCCTCTTTCTGCTTCTTCTCTTGTATCTTCTTCTCCTCATACTTCTCATGCTCCTCCTCATTCGCATTCTCCCTGCTCTCCTTGGCCTTCTCAGTATTACCAACATACTGCTTACCCTCCTTACTACCCTCCTGCTTCTTCTGATCCGTCTCCTGCTTCTCCTTCTCACTCATCTGCTCCCAAGCCTTCTTAGGCAAGTAGCGCTTCTCAGTGCCATCGTCCTGCTTCGCGTTCCCAGAGCCTTCCTTGGTCTGCCACTCTTCCTCGGTCCATTCAGAGAGGTGCTTTTGAGACTCGTCTTGCTCGGACTTGTCGGTGTTGTAGCCGCCGCCGCGCTTCTTGTATCTGGTCGATCATGTTAGTACTTGAGTCTTGAAGTTGATGCGATCGAACGTACTCAGCTGCCATCATCTGAGCCTTCCTGGCGGACCATTGGCCTGGAGCGCCGCCTTTGTCGCTGTTGTGGATCTCCTCCTTGACTTCGTCGCGGAGCTTCGGGTCGCTGTACTTGTCTTTGGGAGGCATGATGATAGAAATGACCAGAAAGTATATGGATGTATATCAATGGCTCAAATATTCGAATACCTCAAGTCAGAATCAATGAGGTACAACAATGATAAAGAGAACGAACCCCTTTCCTTCCCATCACGACATCGCGCACTTCTTAAGCTACTTCCAGAAAACCACTTTAGCTCATCTACGCGTCACCGAAAGACAAGACGTGAGGCTGGTCGCGCAGCACGACCAGTTTCGCGCCGGAGTCGTGACATCATGAAGCCGTGAATGAGGAAAAAGGGTACCATTGAGGTAGTGATGATGTACTGATCTGCATGTACCTGGTGTTAGATCGATCGGTAGCCAGGTACGATCTGGATCTACCCCAGGCGGCAGTGAACTTTGTTTGCGAGGCGCTTGGAGATTTTTGGACTTGGTTTTGGAGATTGGAAGTGATAACGCTTCTGCTTATGCTGAGTTGAAGAATGTCTTGATGGAGAGAAATACAAGGAGATTGATCCGGGAGCAGTACGAATGAAGAGAGGAATGCAATAATACTGGGATTACATTTCAGTCGTTTGAATTTCCGTCTACATAACAGGGTTAGGGTTGGGGTAAATTCAGAATCGTTTACACACAGGATGCAACGACTTAATACATTTGGAATACATTTTACACGATGTGCACGCCTCTCGGCGTAGTGTACAGTCGACTGTGACAGTCATAGACTGGATAGCGTTGGAGTTTGACCATCAAATGTTGTTAAGTCCTTTGTTCTTTACTCCCACAGCGCAGCACACACTTCCGTTTTCGGTCCATCGAGATGGAACAAAGTAACATACACCATGGCAATCATCGATAATCACAGTCCCAGTAGTCTCATAGCTATGATCGTCAGATCAAAAAGTTGGACATCTTTTCCCACAGGACATTAGCCATGGCAGCATCAACAGCACCCACGTTCGTTAACGACTTCGTCGGCCTACCAATCATCATATCCGACTTCGACGCCCTAACAAATAACTCAGCTGCGAACGAAATCCCATCGCAGACCCCTACGACCCAGTCCAACACCCCATCTCCCATCGCCCGTCAACCGAGTACATCGTCTTCCGTAGCAATCGCCTACTCGACTGGCACCGTCTCCGCCACTCAACAGAATTGGAACACTGGATTTGCGGATTTTGCTGACGAGCTCTGGGCGAAGATGACGCAGGGAATGAAGCAGAAGCTGCGCGACGCTTGTGTGGAAGTGCTGAGGAAGACGGAGGATGTCGAGTCTACTGAGCATATGAGTTGGCAGTATGATGATGATGCGAGGTTTCTTGATTAGTTTGGGTCCTGGTCTTCTGTTGAATTGATGTTATTTTGGGCGCACGCCGTGGCGTATCCTTTATGAGTCGGGAATACAGCACATCACGTCCGATACCTCCTACATTTCGAACCTCCCCGACCATCTTTCTTAGACAGGTCTCTACTTCATCACATTCCTAATCGCACTCTCCATCCAAATCTTATCATACTGCTGATGCAGCCACTGCACGTGGCTCGGCATCGGTCCATCCTTGCTCCCACTCTTATGCCCATTGAGCCCGTTGTAAAACACACTCTTCAATCCAAACTCAGCAACGCCCTCCTCCTTCTTGATCTCCGCGGTCATCTCGAACAACCCATCGCTCTCCCGCGCATCCTTGACGCTGGGCGAGTCTCCACACCGCACCATAATACTCTCGGGAGTCTTCGACACAACCTCGAAGTGATCCGTAATCAGCGTGCCAACATCATACTTACTCTCCGCCAAATCCTTCTTGTCCCAAAGATGGCTCTCCCTTCCGGGTAAAGCGCGATACTTCTTCTCCAAATACCGTCTTTGGTACGCATAGCCAATGCCGCTCCAGACTCCCGCGCAGAACTTCTCAGCCAGCTTTCCTTCTTCGTCAAGGTACTCGGGCTTGATCTGCGACAGAGGGACTTGGCGCAAGCAAATGTCCTGAGTCACAGGAGAGTTGTTGGGGTTGTAGCGGGCGAAGTGGGTTGTGTTGAAGATGTAGTCGCTGGCGGGGATGGGCAGGATGCGGTTTTTGCGGGTCATGGCGACGAAGGTGCCGGCGGCTGCGAGGGAGGACCAGCCGGCTAGGCCGATGGTTTTGGTTATGAGGCCCATTGTTTGGGCAGTGGGCGGGTGGTGGAAGCGACTGTGTGTTACCTTGCTGTAGGAGGTATTGGACACTGGAGAGAGGTGGGTGGGTTTTAAGTGAGGTTTGGTTGGAGGTGGAGGTTGCAATGGGTGTGAAGGTGGGAGAAGAGGTGGAGCTTGCCGACGTAAAGTGGCTGGGTCGGGCTTTGAATTGGCCGAAGCCCTCCTCAATGGCAACAAATCCCGCGCAACCTATTGCATGAAGGACACTCGAAAGAAGAACAGACTCGATCTCGAAGACTACTGTGACCGTGTCACAGGTATGCAGGGTATTATTCACACATCTGTCAACTACACTAATCTACGAAGCCTGGACCGCCGTCTCTAACAGCGAGCCGAGGTCATTCAATCCTCCCTCTTCAGCAGTCACAATACGCTTAGGGATTTCAAACTCAACCACAGGAACCTTCTTCAACGTCTTGCCCAACTCGGCGTCGATCAAGCTAGCATACGAGTGGTCGAGGAAATCTTCCAGTTGGTACTCGCGCTTTGTGAACTGCTCGCCGACGATCTTCGCAAGAGTGGCGACGTTGGGATGGTAGTGCGTTGTCAGAGTCTGCAGCTCCCACAGACTGCTCTCGATCGCTCGTGTGTGCATTGGGTCCGGCTCTGTAGGGTTGAAGATATCGTCCATACCGGAAGCCTCATAGTCTGGGTTCTGGGCGTAGATGGCATGGGCTGGGTGATATGTGCGGTGCAGCATGAAGGTGCATGTCGGGTGAGATTTGAGCATGTTGTAAGTCCAGGGCACGATCCAGACGATGGCACCTGGAGGTGCTTGAAGAGAAAGTCGTGCGAAACGCTTGATGAAGCTTGCGACCAGGGCTGCGGGCAAATGTGTGGAGGCCATGCATGAGTCGAGGAGTCGGAAGAATCGGCTGCGGTGCTTGCTGTGCAGTACATCCTCGTCCAGCAAAGAATAGAGTTTTGGGTAGAATTCGGGGTAGTCGATATTCTTCTTGGTGATGAGGTGGAAGATTCCGCTCAATGCGAGCAAAGCTGTGCTTCCTCCAGCGTCGAAAGAGTCGGTCAGGAAATCGGTAAGTGTCTCAACCTTGGTCACGAACCAAGGCAGCACTTGGCGGGTCATCATGTTGAGAATCTTCTTGCGGTGGTCGTTGGTCAAAGGTGAGCGGAAAATGCTTAACCAGCCTTCCTGTGCAATCTTCAGGTGTGCAGAGAGCGAGAGCAGCGGGTGCTTCTTCGACTCTGGTGGTTCGCCGTACCAGTCCTCCAGCTGTCCTTGCTCCTCGGGCACGCCTTCAATGTGTGAAAGCAATTCCAAAGCATTCGACAGGCGGTCCTCCTGGCGGTTGCTCTGCTCTTCGAAGTATTGCTTAATACCCAAGAATGTGTAGAATCTCACATCGTCATGCTCCTCGACGTACTTTTCCACAAATTCTTCCCTCGCGCCCTCAGCGTCTGCGTTTTCCAACAAAGCCTTCAAGACCATGGTGAAGACAGACTGAGAAGTTCTCCACGCCTGCTCGGCTCTCTTTGGCTCTTGCGACACTTCCTCCTTCGCGACTCGCATCAGGAGCGTCAAAGCTGTGCTCTCCATGGCGCCATCCGGGCCGCCGATCCAAGCGCTCATGGCCTGCACATACTCGCGCAAATATTGCCTCAGTGTCTGAACAGTCTGCGCATCTTTGTCTGAGGCATCCTTGCGACGGACGAGTGTCTCGCTCGCGATCAGTCTGCAGAAAACTCGACAGAGGGCGACAGCAGCCAGCGTGGCAGTCTCAGGTTGCTTTGCTGATTTGGTGACATGCTTTTGGAGGATGGTGATGTTGCCGTAGTAGTCGGGCGACTCGAGGACCTGAGCCTCTAACTCCAAGATGGTCGATTGGGTGTCCTCGGTGCTTGTTGTCTTGGGTGCCTTCCTTGCGCCTGTTGATTTATTGGTGACCTCGCCGGCTCTCTTCCTCTTGCGAGCCGCATCGTCCTTCATTATAGCACCCGGCATGTTTTGTGTTGTCAGTCAGACAATCTTCACTCACTGTCGCATCGCTCTGGCTGCGACTTGGGCTGCGCCAAAAAAAGTTCGGCAAGAGTCGGGGAAGGAGCATGCTGGTCTTGGCAGCCAGGACTTGCGCTTCGGACGTCGTTGAACAGCAACGGGAGCTCTCACTGCGACGACGCATATCTCCCTGACCATCAACACACCGCAGCAATGGCCTCCCGTCTCGCAAGAAGCGCCATGGGTACGACGAAACACTCCACCCGCGCAATTGCCCGTACTGACCCCCTCTAGGCGCCGCCCGCGCTCGTCCTACCCTCCCCCTCCGCTCCGCCGCGCCGGCCATCACCACCTTCTCTACCTCCGCCTCGCGCTCGCAGAACACCCCCCAGGTCCCTCAGAAGGAGCCCAAGGAGGCCGCAAAGTCCGTCCTTGACTCCCTGCCCGGTGACTCGCTCGCCTCGAAGATCGGTATCCTCTCCGCCGGAACTGGTCTCTCCGTCGCCGCCATCTCCAACGAGCTCTACGTCGTCAACGAGGAGTCCATTGTCTTCTTCTCCCTCCTCACCATCTACTTCGGTGTCTACAACTATGTCGGCCCCATGTACAAGGAGTTCGCCGAGAACTACTCCAACAAGATCAAGAACATCCTGAACGCCGCGCGTGACGACCACACCAACGCCGTCAAGAGCCGCATCAGCAGCGTCTCCGACCTCGGCGGTGTCATTGAGACCACCAAGGACCTGTTCGCTGTCTCCAAGGCACGTTATACCCGGGATATGGACTGCTGCAAGGCGCAATGGAGGAATAATCTTGGCTAACACCCAATACAGGAGACCGCCCAGCTCGAGGCCCAGGCCTACGAGATGGAGCAGAAGACTGCCATCTCCGCTGAGGCCAAGTCCGTCCTTGACTCCTGGGTCCGCTACGAGGGCCAGGTCAAGCAGCGCCAGCAGCAGGAGCTTGCCCAGAGCATCATTGCCAAGATCGAGAAGGAGCTCGAGAACCCCAAGACCCTCGACCAGATCCTCAAGCAGAGCGTCGCCGACGTTGAGCGTAAGTGTCTGGAGTATCTCTGCGGTCGTGAACCAGACGACTAACTTTCATTGCAGGCATCGTTGCTCAGAAGGCTTAGATACCATCACGTGACGTAAAGTCAAAATCGTGAAGCTGTTGTTAGAAAAAGGAGAACGAGACAGGGGACGGATGTGTGTAAATAGAGAAGAAGATATGAGGTGGCTGTGTAACATCAAGATTTCTCATTTGTGATCCGACCTTTTTCTCTATCTCGCTCTATCTGCTGAACTCGCCCGATCTGTTGCTCGCCCGTCGTTGCAGACCTAGCTTGAACTCGAGACCACAACGCTCACGAACCGTGGCAACCGACAACATACACTATGACTGACAGCCTGCTAGCAGTGCAATAACCGGCTCCTCGTTGATGGCTTTGCCGCCATCTCCAGCTTTCTGCACACCAAGCCCAACCCCTCTCGCTTCGCTGCACTTCCCCGCTCACTTGCCTCTCACGCGTAACTTATGTGTATTTCACGTAGCACTGGTGGTTATCTCACAGGCACATGTACTCACACGTATGCCTTACTCGGAGGTCGCCTTTTGCACTAAGAGTCGGCATCCAAGACGTTTTGCTAAGTGGCATTCCCCGATCAGGCTTGCACAACTCGAAGGAAATCAAGAGCACTGAATGCCGAGCGCAAGACAATGAGCTCGCATGTATCGTTTGGTCGAAACGGGCACAGGCTCACCATCAGCCTTGATTCCATTCCAGTGCGGATATCCACGTCTCCTATGCTGCCTGGCCAGAACGACTCTCCGAAACCAAGGGCGAGCCACATGTATGTTTCGTCCTGAACCCGGTTATGCTTCAAATCGGTTCCAAAGTGTCTGCAACAACCTACACGCTATGCTATCACACGCAATGACTGGGTATCACGCTTGTAGAACACGGCAAACGAGACGGCCACTGTCCCGACTGTGCGAGCGGAAGCAAGTCTTGCAAACAAGGCTTTCGTAGTACACCCGATGCCTACGAAGGCATTTATATATGTGTCATAGCGATCCAGCATTCCGTTCATCGTTACTCCCTGTTCATCAATCGACCCAGGGAATTCCAAAAGCCTCAACACCCAGAATGCTCTATCTCACAATCTCCATTTGGATCCAGCTAATCGCCACGAGTCTAGCCGGCCCAATGGGTATATCGAGTAAGTCAGCTAACGTTTGCCCAACAGGACTCAAAAAAGCCTTAGAGACGACTGACCTTGCCGCACCCAGGCGCCAATCCTCTGATTCCGCGAACTTCTGGATGTTGCTGCAAATGCCTCTTCGGCTGCCTCAGACACTGCGATAAGCTCGAGCCGGAGTGGGAAGACGACCATCATAATTGTGCCATATCGTGTTACTCGGTCTACCATTGCTCGCATGCTTGCTGCACAGATGTGGAGACATGCGACTGGGAGGACTGTTGTGGAGGACATCATTGGGCGTAAGGTGATGGAGATGGCACCGGTGCGTGGTGGTGCGGGTGTGTTGTCGACGAGACCCATTTTACTGTTTTCTTGATGTCAGATGGCACAGTGCTTTCGAGAAACAGGATTCGTGAGGGACATGCCATACCCGAGAAGGTTCATACATAATACATTCGGTCGTCCCAACTCTTGCTGATGGTTTCGCTTTCCCATCAACCACATCACTCGAGCATCAGCCAAACCCCACATCAACAATGCTCAGCCCCAAACCCTTCCTCATATTCCAACTCCTCTCTACAAGCCTCGCAAGCCCACTCGACACCTTGAGTAAGTCAGCCTTTCTGGAGCGCTGTAGCCTGAACCACTGCTGAAGCGAACTTTCTTAGGCGCTAAGCCGCTCATTCCGCGCGATGAATGCCACTGCGAAAGCCTCTTTTCTTGCGTCAGATATTGCTTTACGATACCGAATGGGCACGGCGGGGGGACCTGTGCCTTCTCATGCTATGAGCCGACCAATTGCGTAGAGGCCTGTTGCCCGTATAGCAATGGAGAGCGCGATTGTCTTTGGACGCACTGTTGTGGAGGAAAGCCTTGGGGTTGAGAGGGAACGACTCGGCGAGGAGGTGTGGGTTGGTGGGTGACTTGCTGTTTGTGAGAGAGTGATATGGTTGGATTCTTAGACAAGGTAGATTTGCTGAGCTTCTAGGGCGAGGAGGTAGTCGACCGTGTCGTCCCACTCTTTTGTATCATGATGCTCGTCAAAGCCACGCGCAAAGTTCATGAAGCCGATTCGCCTGGAACTAGCTACAGTCCCGGGCACAGGTCGGACCACAAAGCGCATAGCCAGTGAATGTAAGATGCTTCGTGAAGCCGATAAGGAGACACAAGTCCTCTACCAGCACATCTGATAAAACGGGGTACTCGGCTCGATCGGGGCTGTACCGGGCGGTACAGGAAGAACCAAGCATGGTCGGCACATCTTGTAGAGGTTCCCCATCATCCGTTCCTACGAAAGACCACATTTTGCCCAAAATCGTCAACTGACCAGATTTCACTTCCCCGTATGGATCCTCGTTGACAAGATCGAGCTCCCATTGCTGGAAGTCTAGACTAGGTACCCAATCTCCCATCTCGAGCTCTTTGACAGAGTGACAGTCTTTCAGCCAAACATTAGGTCGCCGCCTTTCAACTTGGAATGCAACGATGCAGTCTCGTCACCACAGAGCTGAAAAACATCGAAGCTTTTCATCCCGGCCTGGAAGCATGCTTCGCGTCCCTGGAATCACTGAGTATCAGTTTATGCGGCCCAGCGCTGCCTGAAAACGCCACTAACGACGACGACGATGACGAAGACGACGACGACGAAGTTGAAGATGCAGGCGATGATGAAGAAGAGTCGCCTGGGCAATCTTGGAGAATGACCCAAGTCAGGCCGGACGATAGTGACTCCCACGGCCTCTGCCAGCTCCTGAAATCCGCCCAGCACCTCTCGCACCTCGATCTTCACTATTTCGACCGACCCCATCGGAACCCCTACGGCTGGTGGCACCCCAAGTCTGTGTGGCACATCCACACCGGCGGACTGCTCCTGCAACACACAGCCACCTGCAGTACACTCCCTAGCTTGCAGTCCTGCGATATCCGCGGGCTTCACTGCGATCCCGATGACCTCATTGTCTTCCTCCAACGGACGAGACCGCATCGCGTCTCCCTTGAAACAATCGTGGCACTGGCAGGAAGCTGGCGTCCCGTCTTCGACTATCTTACAAGCCCACAAGCGAAAACCCAAAGCCTACATCTCCACGACCTTTTCGAAGTGCAAGACCTAGGCCCTGTTCACATTAAGCTGTTGTTTGGCGCAGTCGCCTCGTCGCGTAGATCAGGGCGTGACCGTCAGCGTTTACCTGAGCCCAGCACTATGGATCGTCAAGATGATGCCGTGAGACTCCCCATCGAGTACCCCCTTGGCGCACGCGGGCAAGGTACACCCACTCATTGGCATTGGGTGAGATCGCGACAAGATTAGGGCGAAGATGAGAGTCAACGAGCCCGTCACGCGCTTCAGGACGAAAGTGGACAGTCGCTTAATGCGCAATATCGTAATCAGACGTGAAAATAATCCATTGTCATCTCTCATTCAGTCGTTAGCAGAATTGATGTAAACTAGATTGTACGTCTCAAGACCAAGGCTTTGGCCTACCATTGAAGTTCGACCCTTTATCAACTTCTTTCTCGCAGAATGAACGTCTCCCTCTCCCAGCCAAACCACTTGTTCAGCCTCCGGCCAACATGCCTCCTCAACATCACCGCGCTGACGTCCGGCTTCGGATGTGGCTTATCGAATACGATACTACCATCCTTGTTCGAGAATTTGACTCCAGAGCCCGGTACTTGCGTAGCAGTCATGCCAGCGTCAACCAATGCCTGCACCAGCTGCACCCACCTGACAGATGCCAGCCCTGCGCTGCGAAACATCTTGTCGAAGACACTGATGCTCTCGGGTTTGACTGCAATGCGCAGAGGTTCAGGCTCTGCGGAAGCGTCGTCTGCATCAAGATCATATTCAGCTCGCTGTTCTGGGGCGGCAGCAGTCTTGACCTTTGTGCGTTTCGCTTGAGCCAATGAAGCTGCTGGTGCTGCTGCTGCTCCCCACTCTGTCTGCAATGTACTGTTCTTTTTTACGCCGGCGGTGCGCTCTTTCCGCTGCAGCTCTGTCTCAAGCTGTTCGCGCTCTTCTTCGGCAGCAGTAAGGTACTCAGACGACAGGTCGAATTCCATACTGGCGATGAGACGGCTTGGGATACTCTGGTTGCCATAGTTATAGCTCCAGTACTTCGCATGCTCTGTGCGCACCTGCTGCCAGAAATCCGCAAGGAGAGCTCTCGACTTGATCATCTTCTCGAGATTGACTGATCCTTGGGTACCTTGGGGCGGTGACTGTTCACAGAATGCACGCAGGGGCGGACCAAGACGCTTACCGTAGGCATCATCGACGCTGTCATCTTGGCGGTCGAGGTAGTCCAATGAGATGATGTGAGTCTTCGCAGGGCGTTCCTGTGAATCCGCTGAAACTTGAGTGTCTACAGGCACGCTTTGAGTGATAGTCACTTGACTCCAAAGCAATGACAATCGGAGAGCGTCCATCAAGGCCAGCGAGGATAGCTGGTCGTCGACTCGCTTGTCGAAAGGAGCGGAAGCGAGCTCGTCCTCCAATTTGTCCAGTCTATCGCTTGCGCTATAGAGGTTGGAGTTAGGCGGGCTGTTCTTCAGGGCTTGCCATGCTTTTAAAATGCGAGCGCTGTGCTCATCTGAGTCCGACGACTTGCCTTGCAGATCCACATTGTATATCTCGTTGTGGGTGACGACTTTCTTAGAATATGACTTCATGCCATTCATGTCGAGTAGAGCCGCTTCAAACTCCGGCATCTGGATATCCATCATCATCGTCATGAGCAGCTTGGCGAAGTGGGTGAACGCCTTACTTGTCTCCAGCGACAGCGTGGCGCCTGGCCGAGTAGTAGTGGAGCCATCGTTCTGCGCGCAAGCATCGTGCAGTTGTTGGCAAGCGTCGTAAATGCTATGCCACATGCTCAGCGAGTGGGTCCACGTGAACATGATGTTTTCCGACACGTAGTCCCACTTCAAAGACGAGGGGATCTTAGCATCCCAGCGAATGTCGGCTTTAGTAGTCAGTACATACTGGCGCATGTACTCCGGGTCCGTCTGCATGATTTCGATGTCGTCGACGATCTTGTTAAACCGAT
Organism: Cladosporium austrohemisphaericum; assembly: GCA_022813715.1. Lineage (NCBI taxonomy): Eukaryota > Fungi > Ascomycota > Dothideomycetes > Cladosporiales > Cladosporiaceae > Cladosporium > Cladosporium austrohemisphaericum. Next base: position 691,836 of record JAKLLY010000016.1, on the reverse strand, counting down.
CGCGGGCAGCTGCGAGCATGGCATCTGTATCAAGACCACAGGGTGGTGCCGTGAATCCTGGGTTGGTGTATGGGCTCCATGCGGCTTCATGACCATGCATGCCATGGCTCATTGTAGCCAGCCACTCTGAGTCGCCAGTTGGAGGCTCTTCCGCCACTATTGCTTTCACAACCTCTTGCAGCATCAGAGCGATTCTGTACTGCGCAGAGAAAGCGCAGAAGGCGCGCGGAAAGCCAAGCGTTGCGCGAGAGTAAACCAGTTCGATGGAGAAGTCAGCCAGCCGACCGTAGTGCTCTCCGAACATCTGGACGAACTTCGAGTTGAATGGGATGGGGACCTTGCTGTTGTCAAAGACGTCCGCCGTTTGAATGGTGTCAAAGGCAGCCCAAAGTTGCATGGGAAATGAAGTACGGACATGAAGAAGTGACAGCAACACCATGCGGTCTTCGGCGAAGGTTTGAGGTCTCACCCATGGAGCCCAAGTCCAACTGTCCTTGGAGAGAGTCGAGGAAGCCGGATCGATCTCACCAAAGCAAGACGTAGCCACATTACTCAGAAGCGTTGCACGTTGCTTCCGGGACTTCTTCGTCCAGCGGCGGAGGATCAGATCGCCATGCGTCTTCAAAGAGGTCTTGACGTTCCCGAGGCACTTTGTGGTCATCTCCTTGGTACGGTCAAGGAGCTTCTGCGCTTCCGCGTCGTCGATAGCTCCTTTGTAAGCTTGTTGCCCTGTCCTCTGAGAGTCGACAGAGTAGTAATGGATGTCGCGGTATATACTGTCGAGATTGGCCATGTTAGGCGGAGGAAAGACAGGGCGCTTTGATGCCATGTTTGCGAGTCGTTGGCTGGGAAGAGGGCAACACTAGATTTGTTGCTTAATACGATGCTGCTGCTTTCTGCTTTGCCCGCTATACGTACGCGAGTTATGTTTATGGATAGGTATGGATAGGTGAAAAGGCGCGTGGCCGTGTCCCTGCTTGCCCGTCTGCCTTCGTGTACAATAAGAAGAAAAAAAAGCCGTGGACTCCTGAGAGAGTGGTTGCTGCTGCTGCTCAGTCGTAGTAGTCTCGCGATGCTTTATATCAGTCTTGCCGTTTATGTATCGCAATGTTGACGTCGTCGACAAGGGAGACTCAGCGCCAGAAAACAGTCTTTATGCCGACACAAGCCGTGTGGCACTTGCTGACGGAACACCAATCAAACCATCTCGGGGTCTCTCATATCGGGCACGTGCCATGTATGTGAATGCAGTCACTGTATATGACGAGCGTATCCAGGGTCTCGTAGTCGCACCAAGAGAACGATGATGTCCCGGCATGTTCCAGCAAAGCCGACGATGACCGCTCGCAAGGCCAATCTGGTAATTATCTGTATGGCTTGGTTCGATTGAAAGGAAGGTCCCTTGTCTGGCGAAAGCAAAGGAGGCGATAGGAGACTGACAATTCGTTGCAATGGCTTACTCTTGCTAGAGACACCTCTCGGAAGCCGATGCATCATGTCTGGAGTTGCTTTAGCAGTCCTGTCGCCACACACATAGGCAGCGAAGCGATCATAGGCAGACCGCGCATTGAAGCTTGCATGCGCGTGGCAGACCCTCTCCGTAGAAGTGATGACCTGTCCTTCTTGTCCTACCTCACCTCAGCTTACCTCGACAAATGTTACTGAATCCGCCTGCAGATTGTAGATCAACTAAGATTCATGGTAATACATCATCTCTATCATTCATCTTCCCCTCTATCAGGTCAATAGTAGAAAGTGAGGAATTCGCGGTACTTATCTTCCTCCTTAATCATCGCCCTCACTCTCAATTCCCGTCTCCCTAACCGCTTCACTCAACCCAGCAACATTCCCAGCACCTTCCACACTTCCCCTCCTCCTCAACTCCTGGCTCCTCGCCATATCCTCGCTGTAATCCCCACTCCTCGCAACACTACTTCTCCTTCTCCTCTCGCGGTTCTCCAACACGCCCGGGAAAATTTTCGGCGCAGCGCTCAGAGACCCAAAGTCATGCACCGCCGACGTTCCACTAGCCGGGACAGAGACCTCGGAAGGTTGGGGCGGAGGTTCCTGAGAGTTGAAGTTCGCGGGTTGGAAGGTGAGGCTGCCGCCGCGGCTGGGGTGGCCTGGTTTGCGTTGGGTGGTGGGCGACACGGACTCGTCGTGTTCGCTTCTGTTGTCGGCATTGGGAGTAGCGGTGCCTGGGAAGCGGGCTGCTTGGGCGTTGGGTTGGTATTGGTGGGGAGTGGCGACGAGGCCGCTGGTGGGGTTGTACGTGGAGTTGTTGGGGCGGTAGTTTGCAGTGTCGATGTTGAGTGGGTTGGTGGCTGAGGGGTTGGTTTTCATGCTCTGAGTCGGGCTAGCTGGGGCGGTGGTAGTAGTGCTTGTGGGGATTGCACTAGGCGGGAGGTTGGTTGTGCTGAGGGTGCGCTGACCTGGGGTGGGCGGAGGCTGGGAGTAGCGTTCGATCATGGCGACTTCTTGCATCCAGGTTTCGTGGCGGAAGGCCTCGCGGATGTTGGGCACATTGACCTTGGCCATGTCGTTACCGGCGACTCCAGGGAGGTTGTAGTCCTGACCCAGCCAACGCTGTTTGACACTGTGCTCGTAGCCGCTCTGGACAACGGAGTGTTTCGCGAGCTCAGACATGTCGACAGCACTGAGCTTGTAGATCTGAGCAGCGACGGCGTACTCTTCGATCAATGGCTCCTTGGTGAAAGCGAATTGCAACGGATCGTCTGTCGACAAACTGACGTTCAATCCACGGCGGAAGTATTGCAAGAAGGGGTTGCGTTCGTAAGCCAAGAAAAGTGCGTTGTTGCTCAAAGGACTCATGGCCACTCCGATCTGCTCCAAGTAGAAGATGTATTGCAACAGTGGCACCTTGCGCAGTAGCAATCCGTGACTGATACTATGGCAGCAAAGCAAAGCAGCGGCAAGATGGTCCACATCACCAGCCTCGCCACAGTGAGGGCGGAGCACAAAAGTGTTGAAACCGCGCTGCTTACGGAAGACGTTGAGCGAGGCCATGTTGGCGAACAAGTAGTAGATCCAGTAGCTGTAGGGCGGGTTCTGCAGGGTGTTCCACTCGTGCGGCAACGGGAACTTGCGGTAAATGCGGCGCTCCGTCTTGCTCTCGTCGTCGACCGTGTCGAAACCGATGACACGCTGGAGGAAGATGTGAAGCTTCGGATGCGACGCAGGGTTCTTGGTGACTTCGAACAAAGGCTGGAAGAGGTTCACGACGATCTGCTGGAAGTTGTCCATCAGGTTCGAAGACTTGTAGACGTCGAACAGACGAGGCACCTGGATCAGCCAGCGGACGTTAGGCGAGAACAGCTTATTGTCGACGACCCAAGCGGCAAGCTTGTCCCACTCCTCAATGTCGCGGCCGTAGATCGAGATACGCCACTCAACCATCTGATACTTGCTGCTTTCCAAATCGCTGATCACTTCCTTGGTGATCTCAGCAAGGTAGCGGCCGTGAATATAGTTGTCGGTCTTCAAGAAGATTGTACGCAGTCTGCTCTCTCCGACAGGGTTGTACTTCAAGTTGAACTTGTCGAAGCGATGGAACGAGTCCACGTGAGCGTGCATATCAAGTGTATCGATAGACAGATCGTATGCCGTCAAGTTAATCGACTCAAACACCTCTCTCAATGTCAAGTGCTTGCCATCTCTGTGCAAAACGATCTCATCCGGACTCTTCTTCATCTTACTCTTGATGAAACGCAGCAAATGCTTCTGGTTCATGCAAGCCGAGTGGTGAACGTGCGTATCGACCTTTCTCACATTGTAGAAGTCACGATGCGGAACAGCCTTCGTGTCTGCCACTTCTTGGTACTCGTTCAGCAAGACGTAAAGGTTGAACTTGCCCTCCAAGTACTGCAGACGGCGGAACGCGAAACTCTTGCTGGGTCCGTCCGACGACACATTCAAGATCTGATCGAGGTCCATGTAGAACTCGCGAATAGTCGGGATGTGGATGATCGGCTCGTGGAGGTCGGACGATTCAGTGGTCTCATAGACCTGGTAAACGCCGGTCGCATCGAGCTTGTATGTCATCTCCTCCTCGCCAGGCACCGGAAGGCAGTCCTCGAGCTCGAAATCTTCTCCTATATCGTGGCCCATCTTACGGAATTTGCGCGGCTCACCGTTCTTCGAGTTGCCCTTAGGTGTGATACCCTTGCTGTCCGTGCTCGACTTGTCGGTACTCTTAGTCGCCGCTGCGCCACTTCTACGTCCATCCTGGCTCCACACAGGCTCTGGCATGGGTGGGTAGATGTTCCAGCCAGGCTCATCACGAGGGTTGTCTTCAGGTCCTTGAAGCGAGAGGCGAATGTATTTGTGTCGAATGTCCATGACCTTTTGGATGTTGCTGTAAATCGTCTGTAGCTCAGTCGTAACGCTGCTGTCGTTCGCCGATTCAATACCAATACCAGCACCCGCGCCATGAATGCCTTCTTTCTCCAGCAATGGCTTTGACTCGTGAGGCACGCCAGGGTGGTGAGAATGCGCCTCCGCCGCGCGATCAGCCTTGTAGTATGCCTCTTTACCCTTCTGTAGCTGCTCAGCCTTCGGCGGACCTGGCTGAGGAGGCAAAGGGTACTCAGGCGATTCGAACAATCCCAACCCAGGCGTCTGCACACTCGCAGCATTAGGGTGCTTGTTCGGATCACTCATAGCCAGCGGCAGCGCACTCTGATAAGCCGTGTTCGCCGCACTCTGCAAGCTCCTTAAACTGCCGGAGCGCGAGAAAGCATTCGCATCGCCACCCGCATAGCTCGAGAAAGTCCTACTCTTCGGCGCAACAGGGCTGTTCGCAACGCTGCGGAAATTGCCGTACTCGTCGAAGTTGGCCGAGCTGCCTACGCCGCCCCTGCTCTTGTTCTGGTAGAACTGCTTCGCCTCGACGTGGCTCATCTGCTTCTCGAGCTGGTAGTTGTAGTGCGTCGTACGCTTCTGTCTGTCGCGGTTGAGCAGGACGGGCCCTTCGCCGCCGTCGGACGTGATGCTCTTCGATAATGGGTCCTCGGGTACGCGGCCTTCTCTGCCTTCGGCGCGCCCTGCACCCTCGCGCGCGAGTTTTTCGTCTTCGAGGTCTGCGGTTGCGCGGCGTGAGAGCCCGCTCGATTCGTGTCTTAGCTCGTCGGCTTCTTCTTCGCTTGCATCGTCGCCGGATGACACGGCCAGTTCGGACTGGCTATCTTCTTCGCTGTCGGCGCCGGTGGTGAGGTGCGAAGGGTGGAAAGACGGGTTGGCGGAGTTGCGCTGCATCATGGTGGTTGTCGCTCGTTGCGATGTGTGGAAGTTGTGCTCGCGGTGTTACGCAACGCCCAACGTAGCACAAAGAGAGACCGCAGGCTTGGGTGGTGTATTCGTAGGTGGTCGTAGTAGGCGTTGAGACACTCCTGTAAGAAAGAATGCGAACAGCCAGGCAGAGAAGGATGTCCGGTCGAAAGAAGACTGGCCTGAAGCACTGAAGTCAAAGGCCCGAATCTTATTAGGTCCCTCCCAGTATGTTATGAGCAATGACCTTCCCAGCAAGCAAGCAAGCGATAGTCCCAGCAAGCAGCAGCGCAATAACGAAGGACCACCTCTTCTATCCGATACCAGGGCAAACAGATAAGGTAACAGTCAGAGAGTCTCAACGCAAGTGTCGTCCAATCGCGATTAAATTCTGCGGCACTCTCTCCATCATCGTCACATCGCGCGCTGAAAGCTCCAAGCTTGGAGCAAGCACTAACGTACTGCCCCGCTGCGCCGTTGATCTTCCGTGAGTCTGTGGCTGGGGCATTGTTGGGGATCGAAATGCACTGGTGCCACGGGGAAGAATATCGATCGATCTAGCAGGCAACGGATACAACAAAGACAAAGGTATCAAATGACTTTCGAATGAAAATTTCGCTATCAACAAATCCGTCGCGAAATAACGGTTGGATAATAACTGTACATGAGAATTCCCTCCCATCCTAATACTTCCTTCGCTCCAACATACATTCCCGACAAATCTCCCTCTCATCATCTAGTACTTACGGGCGAAAGGCGGGACGTTCTTGCACTCGTTCTCGTCAAGGGTGGTGCCGGTGACGGCGCGGTAGCCGAGCTTGGTCTCTCCGTGGGCCTTCTTCTGCCACGAGAGAGTGTGCTTCATCCAGTTTTCGTCGTCACGGTCGGGGTAGTCCTCACGGGCGTGGGCACCACGAGACTCCTTACGGTTGGCGGCACTCTCGGCAGTCTGGACGGCGCAGGTGAGCAGGTTGCGGAGCTCAAGAGTCTCAACAAGGTCGGAGTTCCAGATCATGCTGCGGTCCTTGGTGCCGACCTGGGAGAACATCTGGTCGACCTCGTGGATCCTGGGAGTAATATGTTAGTACGGCAAATCATTTCATCAGACTGGAGAGTTCAAACTTACTTCTTGACACCCTCCTGAAGGGACTCCTCGGTTCTGAAGACGGAGACATCGGTCTGCATGACCTTCTGCATGGCGTTGCGGACCTCGTTGGTGCTCTTGGGGCCGTCGGCAGTGCGGATCTCGTCGACAATGCTGATAGCCTCAGCGCCAGCGCCGGCATCGAGCTCCTTGTGGGGCTTGCCAGGCGAGTTGTTGTCACGAATGGTGTGGGAAACAGCGCGGCCGAAGACGATAAGGTCAAGAAGAGAGTTGGCACCAAGACGGTTGGCACCGTGGACGGAGACACAGGCGGCTTCACCGCAGGCGTAGAGACCGGGGACGACCTGGTCGTTGCCGGATGCATCCTGGGTAAGGACCTCACCAGTGTACTTGGTGGGAATACCACCCATGTTGTAGTGGACAGTGGGAAGGACGGGAATGGGCTGCTTGGTGACATCAACACCGGCGAAGATAGAGGCGGTCTCAGAGATACCGGGGAGACGCTCGTGGAGGATCTCGGCGGGCAAGTGAGAAAGCTGGAGGTAGATGTGGTCCTTGTCGGGGCCGACACCACGGCCCTCACGGATCTCCATGGTCATGCTACGGCTGACAACGTCACGGGAAGCAAGATCCTTGGCGGTGGGTGCGTAACGCTCCATGAAACGCTCACCCTCGCTGTTGAGGAGGTATCCACCCTCACCACGAGAGCCCTCGGTGATTAGGCAGCCAGCGCCGTAGATACCAGTCGGGTGGAACTGAACGAACTCCATGTCCTGGTTGGGAAGACCGGCACGGGCAACCATGGCCATACCGTCACCAGTGCAAGTGTGGGCAGAAGTGCAAGAGAAGTAAGCACGGCCGTAGCCACCAGTGGCCAAGACAGTGTGGTGCGAACGGAAGCGGTGGAGAGTGCCGTCCTCCTGGTTGTAGGCAATGACACCCTTGCACTCGCCGTCCTCCATGATCAGGTCAATGGCGAAGAACTCAATGAAGTAGTTGGTGTTGTGCCTGAGGGACTGGCCGTAAAGAGTGTGGAGAAGAGCGTGACCGGTACGGTCAGCGGCGGCGCAGCAACGGTATGCCTGGCCACCCTTGCCGTAGTCCTGGGACTGACCACCGAAAGCACGCTGGTAAATCTTGCCCTCGTCCGTTCGTGAGAAGGGGCAGCCGTAGTTCTCGAGCTCAATGACGGATGCGGGCGCCTCTCTTGTCATGTAGTGAATGGCGTCCTGGTCACCGAGCCAATCCGAGCCCTTGACGGTGTCGTACATGTGCCATCTCCAGTCATCCTTGTGCATGTTTCCGAGCGCAGCGTTGATACCACCCTGGGCGGCGACGGTGTGTGATCTCGTAGGGAAGAGCTTCGATATGCAGGCAGTGTTGAAGCCGGCCTCAGCGAGACCGAAGGCGGCGCGGAGACCAGCACCGCCGGCGCCGACGACAAGGGCATCGTACTCGTGGTCGATGATGGGGTACTTGTTGTTGAGGAGAGGAGATGCCTCCTTGGCGCGCAGAGGGCCATTGGGGGTGATGATCTTGTTTGCGGGAGCAGTGCGAGAGAAGTTGCGGACCTGGAGCTGGCGCGAGAGCCTCGAGGCGGCGCCGAACTGCCTGATGCCGGTGGAAAACATGGTTGTGAGTGTGGTAGAGGGGAGAGTCAAACGAAAGGCTGCACCGACAGCAGCAGAGACAACACAACACGCCTTGGGGTATATGTGGGAGTGAAGGAGGCGTGGTGGCACTGTGCGTGTGTGAAGTTCGATCTCCGTCCCAAGTCGTCCTGCACATCATGGAGAAGCTGCATGGCCAATCAGCGCGCGCGATTATTCATGCCGACACTGCCGAGGCCATAGAAGACTCCTGTTTCCTCCGGTCCGGCTTTCTTGCTCGGTGAAGAGCGGACAAAGGCGGATTTGAATGCGTGAGTATATCAACGTCGAGGAATGCTTGTGTCAGACAATAACTGTACTTGCTCGCCTGATGTGATAGATCCATCTTGATAGGCTAATCTGGTCGAGGCTTCTCAGTGGCATATTGGTAATGGTCGTGAAGATGGCAGCAAGAGACACCGATTGGTCAGCCATTGGGAATAGAGGGCATGTTGTGTCAAGCTGCTCGAACCAATGCATCAAATGCATTCAAGGAAGAGTAATGAACGGGTTTGTTATCTCGCTCTGCTGGATCCGACCTGTGACTGCCTTAAATCGAGCTGCATGTGGGCGCTCCTACTGTAGAACAGTGCTTACGACGACTCGCACCTTCGAACATTCACCCATCAACAACACAACAGGTAGGAACATCGAATAGATGTATAAGGTACCTTATCTCTCTGCTCCTCATCTCATCTTCTTCCTCCTCATCAACTCACTCCATTCTCCATCTGCCCATCCATTCGCTTCACACCACGCTCGTTGCCACAAATCAACCCAAACCCCAAACTAACCCTTACGATGTTCTTCAAACCCGTCCTCACGACTCTGGCTCTCGTCCAGGCTGCCCTCTCGCAGCAGGACATTCCATTCTGCTTGGTCAGTCCAGACACCTCCCCTCATCCTTCGATTCCATCACTGACACTTCCCAGCAATCCTGCCTCACCGAAGTCGGCACCACTCTCTGTGCCACAAACGCTCTTCGCTCGCTCACGCCGTGCCTCACCAAAACATGCCCAAACCCACCTGCCACTCAGAACCTGAGTAAGGCAACAAACCCAGTGGCAGAAACTCCCACTCAGACGTGACTCCCCGCTAACCTGTCCTCTCACCATTGAACAGTCGCCAGCCTCGACGTCGCCTTCACTCCCAAGGCCGAGTACTCCTGCCAGCAAGCCTACGGGCCCAGCGAGTCCTCCAACACTGAATCCTCTTCCGTGACACTCCCTCTCAACGGCACATGCGCCACCAGCCCCTACGGCTTCAAGAGCTACCTCCCGCAAGGCGTCTCTCGCATCCGCGCCAGCAATGCCTGCAGAGTCATGGTGTTCTCCGAAGAAGACTGCTTGGGCGAGGCTGGCAGCTCGGACGTCGGTGCTCTGAGCAATGGTCGATGCGTCTTCCGTGGTGGCCGCAGTGCGAGGCTGACTTGTCGCAACGAGCTTGATGGTATTGTCTCGTCCTTGCTGTTCTTTCTGCCATTGACTCAACACTCTTTTGTTAACCCGCTTTTCCAACAACAGCTGCCCGTGCTTACATCCAGAGCTCCTGCGGCAATGACGAAGACGACGAGCCCACCAGTGAAGACACCTCTTCGTCCAGCACAGTCTACCCTTCGTCCGCTCCCTACCACGGACCCGGCCCAACCTCTTCCGGAGAAAGCACCTCAACCTCGATTCCCTTCCACTGGCCCTTCTCGACCAACACCCGCTCTACAACTCAGTCCGCATCGACTAACACCGCAGACGCCGCTGCCGGCTCAGGCACAGCCACTGATGGAAGCGACATCACCCACACCCTTACCTTGCCATCCGCATCTGCGACCTTGTCCGCCAATGGCTCAGACTCTGGCAACAACACTGGCGCCATCACTTCGTCCCCAGCCGTGGTCCCAACTCAGAACGCGACGTCAGGCTCGCAGAACGGCAACAGTACCCTCACTCTGACGCTGTCTGCATCTCCGACCGCAGACACCACTGCCATGCCGTCCTACACCGGTCCGGCCGCTCGCCTCAGTGGCGGAACGGGCATTGCTCTTGGACTCGTTGGTGCTGGATTCGTCATCTTCTTGTGATCGATGGATCGATTCAAGCATTCTCTCCTTTTGTCTTCTCTCCTTTCGAGGCCGAATGTTTCAACATTGTGAGCACTAATGGACGGATCGATGGTGACTGACGACAGACTTGTTCATGCCTTTGCAACATCATATTTTCTCATCTTGCGACGCACAAGACCCTTTGGTCAAGAATAATGTATATCTCGAGCTTCCCTGCAGAAAGCCGACATGATATGAATGTTGTCTATAGTATACCTCGTGTTGTTTTCGTCAATCAGATAGTCTCGTCAAATAACATCTCCTCACTCCGCCTCAATGCTCAACTTCTCTGCTCCAAGCTCGACCTTGCCCTCACTCTTCTTCCCCTTGAGCACAACCTGCATCAAATCATCAAGCCTGCGGATCGCTTCGTCGCCAATCTGGTAATGCACCACAAGCCTACCGCCCATAAGTCTCAACCCAGCCCTCTCGCCCTCCTCAATAAACTTCTTCGCATCTGTCCCCGCGGCCTTGAGATCAAACCACACCATGTTTGTCTCCGTAGGCGCAGTCAGCTTTCCACCATATCCCTGCCACATGTCCGCGATCTGCCTCGCGCGCACGTGGCTGGCTTTCAACTTCCCTCCTAGGAATGTGTCCTCCACCGCAACTCTAGCGGGTGCAGTCACGACACCAGCCTGACGCATGCCGCCTCCAATCATCTTGCGAATGTGCCTCGCGCGAGTGCGGAATGCATTGCTGCCGACGAGGATAGAGCCAATCGGGGCTCCGAGGCCTTTGCTGAAGCACAGCGAGATGGTATCGAAGCAGGCGCTGAAGTCTTCCAGCGAACCTGCGCCGGCAGCTACGGCTTCCCAGAGTCTTGCGCCGTCCAAGTGCATTATAATCTTGTGCTCTCGCGCCCAGGCGGCGATGCGCTGGCACTCTGCGAGCGGCGTGATGACGCCTCCAAGGGTGTTTTCCAAGCTGATAAGGCGGGTAGGGCAGGCGTGGACGTCGTCGCTGATCACCGCGTTCGCTTTCACATCTTCAAGAGTCAGGTAGTTGCCATTCGCAGGCACGACGCCTTTGACGAGCGCTCCGCAGAGGGCTGCGACGCCGCCTGCTTCCCATTCGAGGATGTGGGAGCGGTGGTCTGTGAGGACGCTGTGAGGTGGGGAAGTGAGGTGGGTGCGGATGGCGACTTGGTTGCCCATTGTGCCGGAGCAGACGAGGAGGGCGGCTTCTTTGGCTGTCATGTTGGCGAGCATGGCTTCGAGAGAGTTGGTAGTGGGGTCGGCGCCGCCGTCCATTACGTCGTCGAGGAGGGTGGTGCTGGTGATTGCGGCGAGCATGCGGGCCGTGGGGGTTGTGACGATGTCGCCTGGAGAGGAAGAGGGTTAGTGAGCGGTATTGGGCATTGCAATGGGTTGCGACAGTGCCGTACTGCGGAAATCAAAGGCAGCAGGGCCTGGGTGCTGCCAGTTGTTGACGACTTTGGCGTGGCCATTGGACTGGTGGTGGGCTTCTTGCTCGATGTCATGCTGCTGCTGCGCGTAGGCAGGGGCGTCGTTGGAGGCGGTGACCATGTTCCTTGCTCTTGTACTTGCTCGCGGGATAGAGATTGGGAATGGGAGGTGTTGATAACGGACTGGAGAGGAGGAAACGAGACTCGGACAGGAACCGGGGAGTTGTCTGACTTGTATACTTGGCCTCGCAAGCAGAGCTCGCCGCGCGAACATTGGGACGGGAGTGCGATGAGGGGATCACACCTGCGCTATCTCAATGGTGATAGGGCGTGAAGAGACACAGCAGCCCGGTTGGAGTCGCGTAGAGTCGGCAGAGCGCCCAGCGTTGGACTCGTCTACAATGGCCGATGAGCTGTGGTGGTTCATTTCTCCGAGATCACCAGTCTGGCGTCCTCCTTAACGGTCAGCACATAGCCATTGTACAACTGTGCTTTTTCCCATGGGGTCTCCATTACCCTATAACTCACTCCCAATTACCCTATAACCTTAATTCCCTGATCCTCTTACCCTATAATATTGGATTGAATGGTTCTGGGACAAGTGTGCCACCTTAATCTCATGAGCCGGTCACGGAGAAGAGGGGGACATGACAAGACCACGGTATTTGACTTTTCGGTCGATCAAAATTGGTGCTTACCCACCTCGCAGAATGTTCTGGTGTGATCAGAAGGCGAGGTAGAAAACTGGTCTTGCATCTCGTTACGGAGAAGAGCTTCCCGATAGCTTATGATTCTTGTTCGCCATTGCGTGAGGCAGTAATCGAGTAGAACGACAGGTTCTTCTACGAGCCTGCTGACGCTTCTGTCTACATGTACGATCTATCACACCCTTCCCAACACACTCCCCACAGCCTTCTCCAGCGCAGCCTCCGCATCCTCCCTCATCTCCAAGCTACGCCAGCAAATCGTCCTATCCGGCCTGCAAACAATCACGCCATCCTCTTCAATTTCCCTCCTATCAGCCCAATTGCCATACATGTCCTCCCAATCCATCGTCCATCCAATACTGTGCGCCTTGATCTCAACTCCGAACTTACTAGCAGCCTTCTCAGCAGCGATCTTCCACTTCTCGCCACCAATGCCAGTCAGAACCGCGAAAGACCCGTGACCCACAAGGTCAATGGTCGAAATCGGCTTGCCGGGCTTACGCTTGTTGATCCATGCGTGAGGAAGGCGAGAGCCTGGGAATGTGCTCAGTTGGTACTGCAATACGGGGTCCGAAGGTGGCGGTTTGCGCGCTTCCTTCTCGTCTTTCAGGTATACGGCTGAAGACTCGTAGCGCTGGTTCATCTCTATACCGATGCCGCCGAACTCGTGGGCGGTATAGGCGACAGTCTCCCTGAGCTTCTTGCGACGCTCCCGGCCGGCTGCTGTGGGAGCGGCGAGCTCGGCGTGTTGGCGGATGCGTTCTTCTCTGGACAGGTCTGGGGATACGCCTAGGGCTTCGAAGACGGGAACGTGGTCTCGGAGGCCTTGGTTTGCGCGCCTGATAACGCCTTCGCCGATGGGCTGGCGTTCGTCGCTGTATGTTGCTAGCAATTTTGGGTCTGCGTAACCTTTGTCGACGTATGCAACTTTCCAGGCGAGGTTGAAGGCGTCTTGTACGCATGTGTTGCTGCCCTGGAAGACCTGTTTTAGTGACAGATAGCGGTTGTGTAAAGTGTGTGTAGACATACCAGGCCGTTGAAAGGAGGATGTCTGTGAACTGTGACGATGTCAGCATACGTTTGCCAAGGTAAAACCAAATGTCCTTACCCGCATCGCCCAGGCAGAAGATATTCCCATCACTATACCTCTCCGCTACAATTTCGTTAATGTACCACTTCGACACATCCAAAATCTCGAGATCAACACTATCATCGCCAATGCATTGCTTCATCCGCTTCACGTACTCCTCGTGTGACGGCCGCACGCTAAAGTCAGTGAAACCAGGCTCAGGCAAGACAATGAACATCCACTCGTCCCATGCCTTCACCATCCGCACAATTACACTCCAGCCCCACGCAGGGTGGTCGATCTCGGGCTGGAAAGCCCAGTGCAGCACGCCCTCCTTGTGCTGCATATGCTTGCTCAAATCCGCCCGCGCATGCACATTGATCGCCAGGCCTTGCCCAGGCTCCTTCTTGAGCGGAATCTGGAGCTGGCGCATGACCTGGCTACGACCACCATCGCAGCCGAAGAGATACTTGCTGCGGATCTGGTACTTGTGGCCAGTCAGGGTGTCTTGTATCGTCGACGTGATAGAGCTCTCAGGACTGTCGCGAGAGTATTCGATAAAAGACGAGTCAAATCGCACTTTCCACCCATCAACTCGTGCACGGTTGACCAGAATTGGTTCCAGGATCGTCTGCGGGCAATCAACGTGCTTGCACGGGCTAGCAGCTTCGTAATCACCATGGCGCTCAGGCTGGTTGCCCCAAGAGTGGATGCGTGCCCACTCCTCGCCAGCCATGTCGTGGCACCAGCGGGTGTGAGACATGTTGACTTGGGCAGTGCCTTCTTTCTGGATGGCTTCTTCGAGTCCAATGTCGCGGAGACATTCTTGCGCAGCCGGATTGGTGATGTGAGCTCTGGGCTCCTTTGCTGTTCCTGGAGCAGCAGAGATGATGATTCCTGTTAGGCCGTGGGAGGCGAGGAAGCAGGCAAGGGCGGCTCCTGCTGGGCCGGCGCCGACGATGAGGTACGGAGTTTCTATGATTGGAGATGGTTCCTGAGAGGGTGGCGGGTTGCCATTGGGAAGACCGTTGGTGGCCATGCTGGTAGTACAAAGTGGCGATCCCTAGGTCGCACACGGGTGTTCTCAGATGTTGTGGCCAGGTACGTATACACTTATATGGGCTGTGTATGGTATTGCAAGGTGGTGATGCAGTAAGATATAGCGATAGAGTAAAGTAGTGATGTCTAGGAAATGATCTACCTGAAGAGCATAAGAGCTTAGGAATCACGGCAAAATAGTCTATACCGCAGAGCACGCGTCTTTAGTGTGGTCTAGTGATGGTGTTTAGACTGCTGTAGTTCAGCCGCCATGACTGCCGAAATGTCCCTGGTCGTCTCCGCAAGTGGAGACTGACGTGGCGCTCTTGGTCGGCGGGGTTTTCCTTGACGACGACTGGATATCAAAATAACCCCAACTCTAACCCTTACAGTTCGTTTGTTGGGAACATTGGACTTCGGGGACGACTGGTTTTTACGGTAAACAAGTTACAAAGCATAGCAAGAAGCAGCTGGATTGACTTCTGCCATAATGACGAGCCCCGATTCCCAGAGACAGAAGACGAAGACGACGTTTCTATCACTGGTGGCGTCTTGTGATGAGTGCGTCGTTGTCTTCACAAGCTACCTTTTTCATGGATAAACGCTAACACTGTCTCAGCTTTCCTTTCGGACCTGCAGCAGACAAGTACTACCAGCTTTTCCTCCCCAACGATGACGAGCCACATGGATACATGTTACCTGAAACCGTTGCCAAAATGCCATGGACACTCAACTTCCACGTCCAACACAGCCATCCCCGTCGAGTCGATATCCTCGACAGCTCAGACGGCAAGGACACAGCAGCAGCAGTCAATGCTGCTCTCCAGGAAGTCGTCAAGACCTGCATCGAGCAAGATCTCTTCCACGTCCTCGATCACCGACACAGCGAGCCCTTCGCAATCATAGGCGCCAGATATTCTGCCCCTGTCTACGTCGAGCGTTTCGCTTCCGCTCTCTTTGGCATTACGAGCCGTGGAGCACATATGGTCGCTTATGTCGACGACGGACACGACATGAAAGTGTGGATCCCTCGACGATCAGCTCATCTCTACACGTATCCGAATATGCTCGACACAACAGTAGCCGGTGGTGTGAAGTCCGGCGTGCCACCGCTTCAGACCATCATCGAAGAATCGTACGAAGAAGCTTCATTGCCAGAGTCATTGATCCGCGAGAAAGCTCGCTGTAGAGGTGTCATGTCGCACATGAACGTCACAGGCAAAGATTTCCCGGGCGAGCAAGGACTAGTCACGCCAGACTACGTTTATGTGTACGACATACAGCTACCGGTAGATATTACACCCAAACCCCATGACGATGAAGTTGGCAGCTTCACCCTCATGAGCATCGAAGACCTAAAAGCAGCATTGTTGCGAGAGGAATTCAAGCCCGACTCGGCGGCGGTGTTGATCGATTTTCTTGTCAGGCATGCAATCATCACGCCAGAGAATGAGCCGGATTTCGTCGAGATTAACATGCGGTTGCATCGGCGGCTACCATTCAGAACAGGTTGAAGGCTTTTCAGTATCAATCACAACGAATGGTTTCGTATATTGTTCTCGAAGACATCGAAATCAAATTGACATGTAAAGACCAATCATCTAGACTAAAACTGCGACGTAAAATGCAATGACATGAGACATTTGGAAACAGGCATAGCTTATCGACCGACCGATCAATTAATTATTCATACATTTGCATATTCGTCATCGTCATCAAAACCTCTTATCCGTCTGCTGGACGAGGCCAGCCATTACTTCTTGTCGACCGATCCGTCGCTGAACTTGGCGCCAGAAGTGTCATGAATGGCGTTAGGCACAATCTTCTCGACCTTCTCAGGCAGGCCCTCCTGTAGAGTCTTGGGGACCTTGGAGTCGCCAGTAGCGTGCGAGACCTTGCCGGTCTTGGGGTTGGAGCCAGTGTCGTGGAGAGCGTCGGGGATCTTCTCTTCGGTTTCCTTGGACACCTGGGATAAGTGTCAGTATTCACAACGGTGGATTTGGGCTGGAATGCATGATAATAGACATACCTTCTCTTGTGCCTTAGGTGGGACGGAAGAGTCGTAGGCATGGGAGGCACCCTGGCCCTTCTCGTTGGTGGGGTTGATGCTGGACATTGTGGTGATGACCTGGAAGCTGTTTGGGTATGTAGGGTTTGTTGTGTGGAGTTGTCGAACGGATAGAGAGATGGGAACATCGGATCTACTTATACCTTTCTCGTCTGCCATGCAATGCACGCGTGCTGTACCCATCTCATTCTGCCGTCATTGTTTTGCCCAGACAAGCGTATTGCCCATGACGGACTATGGCGAAATGCGAGAATGCGACATAGAAGCGCGTAAAGTCATGACGTTTGATGATCCGCAATCAGCTTGTGGAGTTGCGCCTTCCTGCAGCCTCTCGCTCTCGCTTGATGTCTCCCATGTGACTTGGCCAGGTTAAGGGTGGCGAAGCAATGATGTATCTTGGGGGTTGTGGCGAATGAGTGGGGAATGGATTTGGTGGGTTCGGTTGTTCACGTTTCCGACTCCAGGACATCAGCAGGCGTTGTTGACGTTTCTAGTCCATGCTGAGAGTACAGAGTACAGCGAAATGTAGAGATGCGCTCAATTGTTGGTGAATGCAGAGCTTTAACGAACCAGCAAAGCTGAGAACTAACCTACTATAATCTTGGTTTGGTTTAATAATCGCCGAGAAGAAGCTTGCAGCAACCAAACACTGGCAAATTTGTAGGTGAGATGGGAAGTCGCAGGAAAGACATATAAATTCATCATAATCATTCAAAGCTCGCCTCAGTGCAATGCTCCGAGACTATGTACATTATCTACATTACTTCTGCCACCTCTTGACGAACTTAGAATCGTACTTGCTCATCTCAACGGCGCTCCTCTTCCTCCTCTTATCAGGGTGGACCTCAGCGGCAGTGATATCGCCACACTCAGGAGTCTTAAGCTCCTCGCCGAAGATATCGCCCATCCAAATCAGAACACCGTTAGACCAACCGAAGCCCTCAACAACCTCGTACTCGCCGCCGCTACCAGCAGCATTGGTGCTGTTGTCGGCGTACTTCTCGAACATGGTGCCGTTAGCCGCAGGGTCTGCGCCTTCGAGCTGCGGGAGGTCGTCGGTGTCACCGCCAGTGACGCGCCAGGTGCAGAAAGTGGAGTCCAGGTAGCGTTGGCTGAGGTTCAGGGCGACCTCTTGGGTCCAGATGTATGAGGGATCATCCTCGCCGAAGGTGGCGGGGACATTGAGGAGACCAGCAGTCACAATGTATTGGTGGGGCGGCCAGGCATTGGGCTCGTCCCATTGCTCGCCGGTTTGGAGGTTTGTGGCGGGAATAGTGCCAGCCTTGCGGAGCAGTTGGTCAGCAACGGGAGCGTAGGCACGCTGCACAGCTTGCGGGTTGTTCTTCAGCCAGTTAGGAGCAGCACCGGTCCAGAATGGGTAGAACTGAGCGACGTTGAAGGAAAGCATCTGGCCCTCCGGGGCACCGGCGCGCTCCTCCTCAGTTGAATCCTCATCCGCAAGGATGTAGACATTGCGCGCAGAAGAAGTGAGGTTGTAGTCAAAGTAGCGGAAGTGCTCCTCGTCCCAGAATACAGCAGTCATGGCATCACTGCGGTTGCTGGCAAGTTCAGCCCAGGCCTCCGCAGCAGAAGAGTTACCTGTCTGGTTGTGGAAATCGGCAATGACCCTCTCGTTCTGGTAGAGAATGGAGTTCAGATCAACAGGGACAATCTCCTTCGTGTTGATCGAGCGGAGCGGGAAGTAAACGTCGTTAACTGCATCGGCAGGGTTCTTGAGCCAGCGGGAAGTGTAGTCCCAGCCGGACTCGGCTCCAGAGGCCAAATCAGAGTATAGAGTCGCACGCTGGCTGTCATTCTGCAAATCAAAAAGTCAGTTGAATGATCGTGGGCCGTATTGGACAGAAGTCGGGTGCATGGTGATGGAGGACTAATAGTAATGACATGGGAAAGGCTTTCCGCGAACGAGCTGAGGCATTTGATGAAAAACATACTGCACAAAGATTAGCCATAATTCCATGGAGCTGTGGTTGCACTGTTAGACATACCCAATGGTGTTCCAGGATAGATGATACCGCCTTCAGCGTAGTAGGATTCGTTGTTCGCAGTGATGTAATCCTCCCTGTAGCTTTCAGGACGCGGTTGAGTGTTGGAAACCTCGTAATGGTTCAGAGTGTATGTCTCGCCATCGACCTCAACCTCGACCGAGCGGTTGTTCATGAAGAACTCATGCTCCTTCTCAAGAGTCGGCAGAGCCCTCTCGATGATGCTGGTGTCGTTGGTGTACTCGACGTAGACCCGAACCATCTGAGTGAGGAGCTGTATTCATGCACGTTAGAACCGGTTGAGTGTAGCTGTGTGAAGCAACGGGAACACTTACAGGAGGTTGGCTGCGGTTCTCGTAATACCTCCTCAGGCCGTTGGGCAAGAAGCCGATCTCGTCAACGACATCAAGGAAGTTCTCAATGATGTTCAAAGCAATCCCTGTGAAGGAGCCCTCGGTACGGAGCAGTCCCTCGATGATCCAGAAAGAATCCCAGTAGTACGGTTCTCTGAAGCGCCCACCTGCAACAACAAATGTGCGGTTCACAGGAATGAAAGAGCTCACGCAGCCGGTGCAGTTTCCGGCACCGACATACTCGCGGGTGAGATCAGGCCAGATATCAATGACTTGGCTGATAAAGTCACGGACAGTGGAGCTGTTGACGTGGTCAAGGAACGTGGGATCTGTCGTGAGCTCGTCCGATGGTACGGGTGCAAGTTCAGAGCCAGCTTCGCCAAAGTACTCGGACAAGAAGTCATTCAATTCGGTGTTGTTGCTGAGAGGCTTCGTGAGGTTTTCGAAGGCAGCAATGACCTCGTCGAGAGGGCGGATCGTAGGTCTAAATGGGATCGTTAGTGCTTGGCCGCAATGATAATCAGAACGACGAAAGAGCATACAGATCAACGTAGAGCTTCGAGTCTTCAAATGGACGAGCCAATTCGATCTGCCTCAAAATCTCGCCTTGGCAGTACAACGGCGAATCGCAGGGAGCGATGACGGAGCCATTTTGGTAGAGAGCGGATGCCAGTGGTAGCAATGAAAGCAATAATGAAGAGTGCATCTTGCCAAGTGATCCCGCTCAAGGACGTATTGATATGCGACTCTAATTTTCTGCACCTGTGAGCCAGGGAAAATAATGATCTACCTGGGAACACAAGCAGAGGAGTTTTGGATCATTTTGAAGTTGCCGTCAGCACGACCTTCGGCTATGATGCCATTGCTTCAGTGCTGTTTTCTCTCGCCAAGCTCAGCCTGCGAGGCCGATGTGCAGGAACGATGAGGGACCATGGTCGACGGTGTGAACCCTCGTACCGGATCTGTTGAAGATGCCAGTACAACACGTGCGCCAAGTCGCGTCTTAGTCTTGGTGATCAACATTTTGGAGCTCCCCGCAGCTGCCCATGGTGCCGCTTGCGTCAGAAGGAGTATGTTCATGCAGTCATCTCAATATTGCCCGGAAACGAGCGAGATGGCTTTTCTCATGATCGGCTCCCCAAGTCAACCATTAAAATATTCCGATATCATTTTTCAGGAAGACCAGAACAGTAAGATGCCACAAATGTTGCTCAATGGTCGTATGCCCAGCTCCGAGTGCTCATTCTCAACGACAAACAATAAGCAAAATTCCGGACATTATTGCCACCGACCGGCTGTCATTTCTTGGCTGCAACCTTCCTCCGCTCGGGGGCTGGGGGATCGGTGGAGAGAAACAGGAACGGCGCCGTAACACTCCATTGGCACCTTCTCTGCGGAGGCCCGACAAAGAGGCCGATGAACCCGCAATCGTAGGGCAAGAAGTGGGAGCAAAGACCTCAAGTGATGACCAACGATGCAATGGCTGCTTAGTGACAGAAACCACACTACCACTTCTGCTATCGTGCATTGACTCCAAACACTTGAAGATACCATGCGTATCGCGCTTGGCATGCTCGCAAACTTGTGCTCTTCAGGAAGGTGAACGGTGGACTCAGGGCGTTAGCCTGCGGTTATCGGTGGAGAGACAATGGCAGTCAATGGTTATATGAGAGTAGGCAAGCCGCATTTTGTGGTGTTCCTACAAGTGCTACACCTCTAAGTCCTTGAAAATGATGAAGACAATCCTCGCCGGAGCCCTCGTGGGCGGCGGCCTCGCTCTTGGCCAGACGAACTACACCGGCGACGTCCTTCACGGCTATCCCGTCATCTCCTCGCTAGACATCGCCGATGTCCCCTCCAACACCATCTCGAGGTTTTGGATTTCTGCTGCCCAGGCCCAAGGTGGATTGGACTACTTCGTCCCAGTCTTCGTTGCCAGAGGCACGAACAGTTCGCTGGATTCAGGCCGCAAGTTGTCCCTCTCGGCTTCCATCCATGGCGACGAGCTCAACGGCATCCCGGTCGTCCAGCGTGTGTTCGCAAGCCTCAACGAGACTGTGTCGTCTGGCGGACTGAACGGCACCATCATCGGCATCCCCACCGTCAACCCGAATGGAAACATTCACAACCAGCGCAACTTCTGGTCAAGCTCGAGCAATGGCTTCTACTACAATCTGAACCGCTTGATGCCAGGCACCAGTCTCGAAGATGGCGGAAACATCGCTAGCTCACACGACTTTGCGATCTGGAATAACGTTTGGGGAAACACCAGCAATGTCGATATCGCCGTTGACCTGCGTAAGTGACATACCACACGGCTTAGCAGCATTCAGAGGCAACAAAGCTGACCTTACCTAGACACCCTCTCAACCGGCTCCATCGGTCCCCTTTGGGCCTACGCCGACTTTGCCCTCCCTGGTGTGCAGCGCCTCGCCGAGCTTGCGCAGCCCGACATCATCAAAATCGACCCCGGCGAGCCCGGCAGCGTGGAAACAACGTGGGTCGACAACGGCATCCCGGCCATCACGCTCGAAATCGGCCCTGCGAAGAACTGGAACCGCACCCTCATCTCCCGCGCTGAGAGCTTCATCTACCGCCTGCTGGACGACCTGCAGATGGACACCAGCAAGGCATCGAACTCGACTGGTCCTGTGACTGTGGATCTGAGCCAGACGTACAAGGCGACGAACGTTTCGAGCGTGTCGGTCAGACACAGCGGATGGGTGGAGCTGGACGTTGCGCCGCTGCAGGATGTGGAAGAGGGTGAGGCGGTCGGCACTGTGTACAACTCGTGGGGAGACGTCTTGGAAGAGTTGACTGCGCCAGTGACAGGCAGGGTTCTCACGGTCAGGGTCGACCCTGCTGTGGAGCAGGGTGCTGGAGTTGTGGATGTGGTGTATAACGCTACTTCGTCAGACTAAAGAGATCGGATCTAATCATATCATGGAAAGAAAGCATTGCGGCTGCCAGAGACCACTGGAAGATTCTCCACGCTCAGCTGTGCTTGCATGTCGCTTTTCGTGGGATGCAAAGATGTCGTTTCGTCTACGATGTCACACTCGAAGGTGTTACAATCATGTAAATGTCGTTGAGGTAGCGGACATCAGCGGATAGGTCGGTCCATCGGCAGGTAGCAAGCACTACGACTGTGGCTTGAGGAGCTGAAAGCTCACACAACTCTGTTTCTTCAAGAGCAGCAACAGCTTACTGCTGTGCGATTTTGTCAAAGATGAATTACGTCTCGTTGCAGGTTTCCAAGCTGTCAGGACGATGCGAAAGATAGCCGTTGCCACATGCTGAATTACTGTGCAATCGGGAAATCGGTGTTACAGAAATGCCAATACCGATGAAAGTTACCGAATCGGTTAAGATTTGCTTTCTACAAGCTCTTGACTAAGCCATCTTAGCGTAGCCATGACGTGGGTAACCATTGACGCCTCCTCGGCCTCGAACTTCTTTGCGCCGCTCGGTCCATACGGCGACGATTGGCGTCTTTACAATTTGCTGACGCTGCTGCTGAGGGAAGAGACCTCCACCTAGCCCTGCAAACACTGCTCACCAGATATATGTGGGTGGCCGCGAGTCTTTAAACTAATACATCCCCTCATCATTTCCACTCCCTCCACACACACGCAGGCAAACACGCCCATCATCTGATCTCGCTCATCACCGGACCAGCCATTGGGTGAACCGTGTGCTGTCTTCTTCATCATGAACAGCGAAGATGCTGCCAGGTTACGGGCCGAGAGAGAGGCGAGCCCTACACGATGGCGGGAATACGACCCAAACGACGCTCTACGCGAGAGATACTATGCCGAACACCCCGAAGCGCACCGCCAAAGCGAACCGTCTTGGCAGGACCATGGCTCTCAGCCAGCAAAAGAAGAGGCAGAGGATCTTTCGGCCGTGAGACGGCAAGCCAGCCATGCATCCAGCTCATCCAGCTCAACGAGCAGCTCAAGATCGAGCGCTGTGCGACGCATGCCAACGACTCAGAGCGTTCGTACCGTTTCCACCAGACAAGCAGAGCATGATATCTCCCGGATGAATACTGCACAGCGAGATCGTGCTGTACTCGCATACCTTGAACGACACCCTACAGCTATCAAGCGCATAGACGACCACCGCCTGCAACATTCGCAAACCGTCGGTACCACGCGCAGCAAACCTTGGAAGGAGCTACCTGACTTTGGCGCCGGCAAGGAGTATCCGCCTCTACTACCAGAAAGAGAAGAATACGTGGTGGAGTTCTCTGGTCACGATGATCCTACACATCCCCAAAATTGGGATTCGAAGAGGAAAATGATCATTTTCACCATTCTTGTGTTCAACTCCCTTACGGCCACTTTTGCGTCAGCCATCTTTTCTCCTGCAGGCACTACTGTGGGCACGGCATTCGGTGTCAACCAGCCAACTGTGACACTCGGCACATCTCTGTTCGTTCTTGGTTATGCTGTTGGACCTCTTTTCTGGGCACCCCTATCAGAATTGTACGGACGCAAGATGCCGGTCATCATTGCTTCAACGAGCTTCGGTATCTTCATGATTGCAGTCGCAGTGGCGAAGGATATTCAGACGATATTGATTTGCCGCTTCTTCGCCGGCCTCTTCGGCTCCTGCGCACTCACAATTGTGCCCGCCATTTTCTCGGATATCTTCAACAATGAGACGCGTGGTATGGCAATCGCTGCCTTTTCCGCCTCCGTTTTCAATGGTCCTCTCTGCGGCCCTTTTATTGGAGGTTTCATTGTCAAAAGCTATCTCGGCTGGCGATGGACTCAGTACATCCCGGCTTTTATGGCTTTCGCTTGTGCTATCTTAGCACTGCTCTTCCTTGACGAGTCGTACCCTCCTATAATCCTTGTGGGCAAAGCGAGCGAACTGCGCCGTCTCACACGTAATTGGGGAATCCATGCTAAGCAAGAAGAAGTTGAGGTCGACTTGAAGGAGCTCGTGACGAAGAACGTCAGCAGACCGCTTCGAATTCTCTTCCAGGAACCTATCGTTCTGCTCGTGTCAATCTACGTACGTTGCCGATTTCCGATCCCAACTGAATTTTCACTGACAAGCCTCACAGATGTCCTTCGTCTACGGTATGCTCTACCTTTCTCTGACGGCCTACAGTATCGTCTTTGGGCAGGTTCATGGTATGGCTCCTGGAATCTCTGGTCTACCCTACATTGGAATGATTATCGGTGTGATGATTGGCTTCGTAGCTGTCATCCTCACCAACCCAGGCTACGTCAAAAAATTGAAAGCGAACAATAACATTCCTGTTCCTGAATGGCGTCTTTTCTGGCCAATGCTGGGAGGTGTATCTTTCACCATTGGCCTTTTCTGGTTCGGATGGACCGGTTACACCGCCAGCATTCCTTGGATCGTCCCCACGGTTGCCGGTCTTTGCCTGGGCTTTGGCATCTACACTATCTTCTTGCAGTTGATGAACTACATCATCGACTCTTACCTCATGTTTGCGGCCTCAGCAATTGCCGGAAACACCATGCTTCGAAGTCTGTGTGGATTCGCGTTCCCCATGTTCGCTACCCAGATGTATGATGGTGAGTACATCTACACCTCGTCCAAACATCATTGTGTCGCATGCTAATTTGTCTAAGGCATTGGCATCAACTGGGGAATGACAGTCTGTGGCTGTTTCTCAGCTCTACTGATTCCCATGCCTTTCATCTTCTACTTTTTTGGCAAGAGGATTCGTGCTAAAAGCAAGTTTGCACCCGCACCGGATCTTGCACAAGAGAGGAGGCGTTTGGACGAAGAAGCTGGAGGGACAGTCGGTGATCAGAATGAAGAGGTCGCTGAGGCTCCTGTTGTTGGCATGAACTCGAGCGACGACAGCACCAGCGAGAAGAAAGCCGTTCCATCGTGAACAGGGCTAAAATGCAAGACAAAGACGCAAGGCAACGAAAAGTACACATTCTCCATGATACCACAATTTGAATATAAACGATTGTAATTCTTCCTCCGCCCAGCTACTTCCGCCCAATGGCCATCAACGACCACCCATGCAACGTTCCCGGCTCCTCAGGGCAAAGCTCCTTACACTTTGCAATCGCAGTCTCCTTCCACCGCTTAATCTCCTCATCACTCATATTCTTCTTCATCGCCACCGCAAACGGCAACCGATCGATCAAGAAATTCGCCAGCGTCTCCCGCTTTTCAAACTTCATCTTGACCGGCACCCTCTCCGTCTTCGCCTCCTTGAACCCAGCCTTTTCCAGCTCGCCCCTCAACAACTCCGCATCCTTCCACGCATCTGGCAACTTCGGCAGCTCCATGTCCGGCTTGATGTCTTGCACCGTGTTCATCAAATCAATCCACTCGCTGCTCTCCCACGCTGTGCAACCCAGCACGCCTCCAGGCTTCAATACGCGCAGCGACTCGGTCAGACATTTTTGCGGATCGGGCGTCATGAAGTAAACCCATCCAGCCAACACGTGGCTGTACGCCTCGTCTTCCACGCCCCTCATATCTGTCGCATCAACAAGTTTCGTCTGCACTCTCTCCCAAACCTCCTTATTCTTCCCGTCTTCAGCTTTGAGGGCCTCTGCTTTCGACGCTTCGACCTGCGCGATCATGCCCTCGCTGAAATCGGAGGCGAGAAGAGGGGTGAATTTGGGGATTTCATGACCGTGTTGAGAGATGAGGTGCGAGGTGATGGGGCCTGGGCCGCAGCCGTTGTCGAGGATGCCGGTTGCTTGAGCGAAAGGCAGGGTGGAGTTGATGCGTTCGATGAGAACTTTGATGGCGATGGTGCCCGGGACGGTGGAGAATTTCTTGTACTCCGTGGCTAGGGAGGACCAGTCGTCGCCTTTGGCTGTGGGAGTTGGTTAGTGGATGGTTGCCTTCTTTTTTTGTTGTTGGTAGGGTACTTTGGGGTGGCGGCAATGGTGGGTGTTGTGTATAGATGATGGGTTTCTGTGGACTTACTGTCCTGCAATTTGACTTCTTGCGTCATGTTTGCGAAGAGTCGAAGTCTCTTGACTGCTATGTTGATTGCTTTGATTCTTAGTGGTGGAAGCAGCGTTGTCGCTGTCTTGAGCGTCTTAAAAGCTATCGTGGATGATATTTATCAAAGAGCCAGTGGGTTGTGTATATCGCAGTAAGGAATAATCTACAAAAGCACGACACCGGCAAAACGATCGATTATATATACCCTCCTCTCTTTTTATCTCCGGAAGGAAGGCTGACAAGTTCAGCTGGTGTGTTAAGCTTCGGACACTTTCTTGGACGCTGTGGTAATGTTTCCGACGGAAGGATTCGAGCTGTCAAACCCAAAGTCTCCGCTGGCGGTAGAGCTGGAATCTTCACGCTATACCTCGTATCGTATTTGTCTGCGGACCTTGTGTGACGATCGACCTTGATGGCGCATAGATGTTTCGGTCACAGCGCTTATTACACCGGCTTTTGGCAGTTTCGACGGTCCGGTTGGATTTGTAGCTTAGTCAGTCATGCATGTGTAGGCAATGGTGGAGGTATTAGGACGCGGACGATCGGCCCTTGTGGCTAAATGAGCAAATCATATTGCCAATTGGGACTTGCCAAATGATACATCAAGACGCGCATCCGAGAGCAATGTGGAGGTATTACAGGTACCATGTCACAGTAACAGAAGCAAAGACACCAAAAGGGTAGTCTACTGATTGTGATACACATACTAATTCTAGAGGCAAAACTCTTTGCCGCGATGCTGGAAAAAAACGCCTCGCTCCCAGTCTCCCGCAAAGGTATCATACAGGCAGTACTTAGTTGTACTGGGCGTAGGCCGCAGTCGAGTTGAACTTCAGGCCACCACGGATGACCTTCTCCACGGCGCTAAGGAAATCCTTCTCGGTAGCCACCTTTCTCCTCGCGCGAATCGCGAACATGCCCGCCTCGGTTGCCACTGACCGCAGCTCAGCACCAGTGCTGTTGGGGCATAGACGCGAGATGAGCTCCCATCTGATGTCGCGCTCGACGCTCATGCTCTTGGCGTGGATGCGCAGGATGTTGGCGCGACCCTCCATGTCGGGCAGGGAGAACTCGATCTTTCTGTCGATACGGCCGGGTCTCATGAGCGCAGGGTCGAGGGTTGAGGGTCTGTTGGTTGCGAACATGACCTTGATGTTGCCTCTACTGTCGAAACCGTCGAGCTGTGTGATGAGTTCCAGCATAGTGCGCTGGACTTCGTTGTCGCCACCTGCACCGTCGTCGAAACGCGCACCACCGACAGCGTCAATTTCGTCGAAGAAAATGATACACGCCTTCTTTGTGCGGGCCATCTCGAAGAGCTCGCGAACCATACGTGCACCCTCACCGACGTACTTTTGCACAAGCTCGGAACCGATGACACGGATGAAAGTGGCGTCTGTCCTGTTGGCGACTGCACGGGCGCAGAGGGTTTTACCAGTACCGGGAGGTCCGTAGAGAAGAGCACCCTTGGGAGGGTCGATACCGAGGTTGACGAAACGCTCCGGAGAAAGCAAAGGCATTTCGACGACTTCACGCAGCTTCTCAATCTGCTCCTTGCAGCCACCGACATCGCCGTATGTAACATCGGGCTTGTCCTCAACCGTCATCATTGTGACACTAGGGTCGATCTTGGGCGGCAAAGGCAGCATGATCTGGTACTTGTTGCGGTCGACACCCACGCGCATGCCCTCCTCGATATCCGTTGGACTCACGCGCTCGCCCAGGTTGACGACGAATTTGGCGATCTGTTTGACGTTGATAACGTACTTGCTCTTCTCACTGTCCTTTTCATCGGGGATGATCTTGGTGCATCGTGCGACTTGTAAGGGCTGCTCCTCGCTCATGCGTTGTCGGTCGGCTGCAATGTCCCATAGATGCGGCGGCGCAAGACCTGTGTCCGACTCTTTTACGCCGATCTTCTCGTTTACTGATGTCTGCTTGTCTTTGATGTCTTTCTCGAGTTGCTTCAATGCTGTTGCGTAGGGTGCGGAGTTGTATGTCTTGAGGACTTGGATGTCTCTGTTATCACGTGTTAGTGTGTCTTCCCGTCAATTATGCATGGCCGTACATACTCATCTGTGAGCGGCGCAATCTTCTTCTCCTCCTTCTCGTCATCGTCGAAGCTCTTCTGGTGCTTCTCCCAGTTCTCGCCTCTTGCGGAAGGCATGGCGACGGTCGGTGGTTGTGGTTTGTGATGAGCGCAGTGAGGAACTCAGGCTCGTGGCGGGTCCAGGATTGGGTGTATGAGCAAGACCTGGTTTCCGGTATTCGTGTCAAGGGTGGTGGATGGAGTGGTATGCGGGTGTGGGTGCGGTGTCGATGGGTGGTGATGATGTGTTTGGGCCGGCGAACAGCTGCTGCACGGCGCCGGAGTGACGATGGCTCGATGGCAGGCAGGCTGCTACTGAGGCACTCCACATTTATGCCCCCCGCGTCCGAGCTTGAGAAGTCGTAAATCGCGAGCGTGGAATTATTGAGAAACGAGGGACACGTCGGGCTAAAGAAACAACCCACCCGCGCCAAACACTCTCCTGTTGGACACCCTTCTGGACCTCACTCCCCGGCCGGACAACACATACATCCTCCACCATGGCGCAAGGCGCCAACCCCAACGCCGGCAACAACTCCTTCAAGGACAAGGAAAAGCCCACGGCCGTCCGCACCGCCAACATCATTGCCGCAAGATCTGTCGCAGATGCCATTAGAACATCGCTCGGCCCTAGGGGCATGGACAAGATGATCCAGACCGGCAAGGGCGAGACCATCATCACCAACGACGGAAACACCATGCTCAGGGATATGTCTGTCATGCACCCCGCCGCGAAGATGTTGGTCGACCTTGCAAACGCCCAGGACATCGAGGCCGGTGACGGTACTACCAGTGTGGTTGTTATTTGCGGATCGCTGCTCGGTGCCGCAGAGAAGCTGCTGGCCAAGGGCATCCACCCTACAATCATCAGCGAGTCCTTCCAGAGAGCTGCCGCCGAGGCCGTCAAGGTGCTCGAGGGCATTTCCACGCCTATCAACATGACCGACAGACAGACCCTCCTCAAAGCAGCATCCACCTCTCTCTCTTCGAAAATCGTCTCGCAAGAACCGAAGCTGGCTCCCATGGCCGTAGATGCCGTCCTGCGAACAATCAACCCGAACAACGCACAGAACGTCGATCTCCGAAACATCAGAATTCTCAAGAAGCCCGGCGGTGTCATTGACGACAGCGAGATGATCGAGGGAGTTGTTCTGAGGCAACAGGTGGTCAAGAGCGCGGGAGGTCCTTCACGGATAGAGAAGGCGAGGATTGGTCTGATTCAGTTCCAGCTCAGCCCCCCAAAGCCCGATATGGAAAATCAAATCGTCGTCAACGACTACAGACAGATGGACAAGATTCTCAAGGAGGAGCGCACCTACCTTTTGAACATGGTCAAGAAGATCAAGAAGGCGAAGTGTAACGTTCTGCTCATTCAAAAGAGCATTCTCCGCGACGCGGTGAACGACCTTTCCCTCCACTTCCTCTACAAGCTCGGAATCATGGTGGTCAAGGACATTGAGCGTGACGAAGTCGAGTTCCTCTGCAAGTCGACCGGCTGCAAGCCCATTGCGGACATTGACAGCTTCACCGAGGACAAGCTTGGCTCAGCAGATCTCATCGAGGAGACCAGCAGCCTTGGCTCAAGAATCACCAGGATCACAGGAATCAAGCACTCCAACCCCAACACCGCAAAGACCGTCTCCATCATTGCTCGCGGCGCCAACTCGCTCATTCTGGACGAGGCCGAGCGCAGCTTACACGACGCCATGTGTGTCATTCGCTGTTTGGTGAAGAAGCGCGCTCTCCTGCCTGGTGGTGGTGCACCTGAGATGGCCGTCTCCACCCACCTCAGCAAAGTCGCCACTACCGCATCTTACCCTGACAGCATCTGCTGGAAGGCCTTCGCCGACGCACTGGAGCTGGTCCCCGTGACACTCGCGGAGAACGCAGGTCTCAACAGTATCAAGGTCGTCACAGAGCTCAGGGCACGACACGCCAAGGGCGAAACCAACGTCGGTGTGAGCATCAAGCGCGGCGGTGTGGGCATCATGGGCGGAGAGGACAAGAACGCGACTGGCGAGGGCGTCATGCAGCCTCTGCTTGTCAGCACGAGCGCCATCGAGCTGGCCAGCGAGACGGTGAAGATGATCCTCAGGATTGACGACATTGCCCTGTCGAGGTAGAATAGCCAACCGACCGACAGAGATGATAGACGTGAAAACGGAAGGACATACTGTATGACACTTATTTTCGCATCATCTTTTGCCCGGCGCTTGGGTCTTCCGTTTCGTCACCTGATGTTGCCTTCAAAATCCATCATTAACGGCTCTGCGGTCACCTGCCTTTCTTCCTCCCTTATCGCAACCTCTCATGAGACGTCACTGAACGATTGCAACCCAAGCATAGCACCAATTGACTCCCTATCATCCAGATCTAACACTGACAAGTTCCAAACATAGCGTAGGGCTAGGTACCGTGCCGGCTGCCGTCGGCTTTACCTTATCTATGCCTCAGCCCTGCGTCTGGCAGTATTACAACACTACAGGGCAGCACCCGCACGCTCGTGACCAACGTTGCACAAGATCATTCGTCCTCACTTCACACTACTTTACTGATCGCCTTTTCGACGCTACCATGCCCTGCCCTAGGCAAAGTGCCGTTCATCGTGCAGCTTCCTCGTGCCTTCGCCTGCAGTGCGTTCGCATGACTAGGCGCCTGCATCGCTTGCGTTCTGCCCTGCATCTCTTCGGACGGGAGGCAGGATGGTCACCTGGACTTTGACAGACGGTGTGCCCGTAAGATGAGTGATTGACTCCTCCGGTGAGGCAACGCATCCTGGGCCATTGGCGGTGTGACGTTCCAATATCCTTCCAGGCTATACACTGCCCTCTGCCAGCGCATCGCATCGTTCCGGATGTCCTCCATCCGCCGCCGTTGCATAGCCCTTCAGCCCTGCCATCCAGCCATTGCACGACGCATGGTTTTAGGTTCAAGAGCTCCCCGCGTCTTTCACATGTCACCTCGATACTCTACTCTTACCTCCGAGGAAGCAGTGCATCTCGACCAACTAAGGTATCATGCACATCGCCCCGGGCGCCCGGATGAACTCCCGCCCTTTGTCCTATGACTACTGTCGGCTACTGCAACACTGCTGTCGGTACAACTGTTAGCAAGCGGCATTAGTTCGTTAGGCCGCGGTGTGCCTTACAGTAGCTGTGCGTATTCTAGATCTGTGACGTTGGAGGAGCGGTGTTTAACGGTATATGGAAGCTGTTATTGACTCTCTTCTTTTGTGCTACGTCTCTCGATCCCCGCCTCTGTTCTGTTTCCACTCACGATTCTTCGGATCACTGCCCTTGTACCATAACAACAACGCTTCAGCACACACAACATGTCTGTCCCATTACCCGACCGTATGGAAGAGCTCTTTCATGAAGAGACTCCATTTGACAGCTTCGAATCACACGCAAGCGCCCGTAGGCCATCTGATCTGGGCTTGGTCAAAGGCCGCTGCAACTGCGACTGCAGTTGCGACGACAGTGATGGCAACGACGACGACAGTGAAGACTCTGCCGCATCGTCGCCATCGCGCGGCCGTTCTCGCACTCCCAAATATGATCGTACCAATGGCAACGGAAAGCCAGTCCAAGTTCGCCCGACTCCAAATGACAAGAGGCTCTCGCACCACCCAATGGCGAATTCAGTAGATGGACAAGAACTAGCCGACCACCAAATCGAGTGTCAAGCACCGGTCATACTTAACGGTCCAGAGGGCGACGACGCTTTCTCCTCGATCCAGCGCTGGCTCTCCCAGAATCCCGACCAGGCAGACAACCCATTCTGCTTCCCAGAATCGCCAGAAGCGTCCATGCTCGTCGAAGCAGGCACCACGTCTCCCAGTCTGGCATCATCCGGGTTTTTGTTGCAGCCTCGAGCAGCTTCTTCTGGAGATTTGATGGCTTATGCTACAGGTGGCTTTGACGAAGGTCCCAATCCTGTTATTAAGGAGACTCAGCTTTGCGCTTTCACTCCGCTATGGCTTACCCATGAGAGGCGATACTGTCGGAACATGCAGTTTGGGGCTGCCGGAAAGCCTGCACCGAGATATCCTGCTACGCTTGATTTCGATTATCGTTGAGTTTAGTGTTTAGGTTGAGCATTGGGTGTTTGGTTCTGCATTTTGCGTACTGCACGGCGTTAAGCTTTGTTTGGCTGGGCAATCTGATGGGTCTTCGTCTGCGGTTCAAGGATTTGTACGAGTAACGGCCGATGTTCTTTATGGCAAACATGGGGCAAGCGTTCCGCGCGATGAAGTTATGTAGCACGCTGTATCAGTACTTTTTTATTCGGACGTTGATCGAACCACCGTCACATCAGAACCATACTAGGAAGAGAATACCGGTTCAGAAAGCTCGGTCATCAGAATCATAAGTCCCTCGATATGCTCCACCGGCGTGCGACCCATGCCACACGCCGTCGAAACACCAAACTCATCAGCCAGCTTGTGCGCTTCCTCGATGCGTCTTTTGGTGCCTTCCAGATCGTCAAAGTGGACCAAACCGAGATACAATTCGCAGCCGTGGTCCCGCAATGCAGGGTAGAGCTCTGCCAATGGCGAAAAGTACTGTGGCAGGAAACCCATCGCAGACTGCGGGACTGGGCAATGGAAGTAGTCGATCTTGTGCGCTGCTCTGGCAATTAGGGCAAGGCCACGGTCAGTCACTGCCCGTAATGAGGTCGGCTCATGCCAGTGTCTGTGCTCTATGTCGCCTAAAGATCGTTCAGTAATATATCCATCGCAAAATTAGTGGGCATATATAACTAACCATAGCAGTTGTGAATCCCAAGCTCAACATCCGGGTCCACACGCGAGATCATCTGGAGAATGTAGCGTAGAGTGCTCTCTTTCGGATCGTCAAACCATGGAGGCTCGTAGACACCTTCCCAGAACGCGGTGTCGCATGCGAGATCAATCTGGATGGAGAGCTCTTCATGTGGAATCTCGTCTTGGAGTCTGCGCATGGCCTTGAACAGCCCTTTCATATGAACGTCAAACGCGGTTTCCCTGAACTGGTGGTAGATAATGACAACCACGCTCGCGCTTGTAGGAAGGCAGACTTGGAATTTCGTGTCTTTGGGTATGACACCTTCATCTTTCAGTCGCTTGAAGGTGGCATAGCTTTCGATGGCGGCGTCATCGTACTTCGTGTCCATATCTAGGTTGCGGATCTGCGTATTGCCTGCCTCGACTTCCTCGGGGGAGAAGTGTTTTCCGGTGATAGGCTTGTTCATGTTGAAGGTGCCCAGAATTTGCGGAACTTTTTCAAAGAGTGAAAACTGCCACATTGTGAACATGAAGCGCTCGCCGGTCTCCCCATCTGGGACTCTTTTGAGACGATTTGGCAGGCCTTGTACGCTTTTTCGGAATGCTGCTTCGGCATCAGGGCACCCGGAGATGCTTCCAACGAGATGACATCCGTGAATGCGCCCCTGTTGAGCGTTCGAGCCCATTGTTGCGTAGCTGTGTAGTACAATAGGTTCTATATGTCAAAGAAGCCAGACAGCTTTGAAAGTTACAGAGAAGTGTAGCTAGCTTTGAGAAGGATGCAGATATGCGTACATGCCTTCTTCGCCAGAAAGAGGGGACTCGGCAGAATGGAGTCGTGCTACTCTCCATCTGTACAAGCTGGGTGGCTGTGCACGTCGTTTGTGCTTTTTCTACTTACCCCAGTGTGGCAGGCAGCTGGTGGCCAGTGATAGCGAGGCGTGGATAGGCCTTAGGGCTGTGAATCGATATGATGGTACTCACCGTTACCAACCGCATAGTGGACGATATATGCTTAC
The DNA here is from genome assembly GCA_022813715.1 of Cladosporium austrohemisphaericum. NCBI lineage: Eukaryota > Fungi > Ascomycota > Dothideomycetes > Cladosporiales > Cladosporiaceae > Cladosporium > Cladosporium austrohemisphaericum. The sequence continues at coordinate 658,216 of JAKLLY010000016.1, read as the reverse complement.
GATAGGTCGCTGTCGATGATACCTTATGCACGTATATGTGTGTATGATGGCTGACGATGGAAGTTGGAGAGAAGAGATGGAAGTGGTGAGGTCTTCGTCGCGACATCGGAGCGGCGGGGCAGAAGCTGACTCGCCCTCACCCCCCAACAGTCACGGTACGAGGGTACGTTCCTGTCTTTACCTCTTCAGTACGTCAGGCAGGTCAAAGTCAAGGTCGGACGTGTTCATGAAAGCGGTTGTGATCATCTGTCTGACGGACCTTGCCTTACAGCAGATCCTGGAACTCTGGGGCCTCGTACGGGCATCCACGTAAGGTGGAGAAGGTACTCGCCGGCATCCACCAATACTCCCAAGGAGAAGGTAAGAACGCCAATATACATGTACCTTAGGAGCTACATGGTCAGCAAAAGGAAGCTTTCCCTACCTTACGCGACCGCGCGATGGAGTCCGCCCGATCGGATCAGCACCACGTGCGCCTCAAGATCAATAACGTGCTCCAACTATTAAACTCCACGACCCTTGGCATCAGCAACTCTGTCCGCCTATTGTCACGTTGGCGGGTCACCGCTACCAGACTTCATCACCTCACGCGGTTCTTGCCGTGGGTGGAGGATGAGCTTCCTTCTTGAGAGATGTCAGGTCTGCTGCGGACAGCGAAAACATGTCTCGCGATCAAATGCTGAACTCTATCCTCAACTTCCTTACATGTATCCTCGCATCTGCACATCTTACCATCACGCCAGCATCTTGACTACCGCGACTTCCATGCATTAGGAACTCCCTGCGCCCGAACTGTTTTCTCTCATTGTTCTCCTTCTTCTCCAGCGCGTAGCTTTTGTTCATCATGTCAGGTCTTCAAGAGGTCATCGAAGCGGATAGCACGCATGAACACGACAGTACCTACGGTGGTGACCGTGACAGCATCGCCTCCAGTTCCATGTCGATCAACTCGGCCATTACCAACTACCCGATAGAAAACGGTCGACGGTATCATGCCTACCAAGAGGGCAAATACCTCATGCCTAACGATGAGAGAGAGATTGAACGCATGGATCTTGAGCACCGCAACCAGCGCCTTCAGCTGGACGGCAGGCTGTACCTCTGTCCTCTGACAGATCCAACTGAGGTTCTGGATATTGGTACCGGCAGTGGCATCTGGGCAATAGAAATGGCAGACGAGGTAAGCTGGACCTGGGCTTCTCTCCCACCACGGTTTGCACGCGTTTGATTTCGTAGAGCTCATCGATTGCAGCACCCGAGTGCACAGGTAATAGGCACAGATTTGAGCCCAATCCAACCAATTTGGACTCCTCCAAACTGCTGCTTCGAAGTGGATGACTTCGAACAAGAGTGGTACGTACGCCTTTTGCAGGACTCCCACGAGACCAAGTCCAATTCTTACGTGAATAAGGACCTTCGGCGCCTCACGCTTCGACTTCATCCACGCCCGCTTCCTCCTCGGCTCAGTGCGCGACTACAAAACTCTCTACAAACAAGTCTATCACGCCCTAAAGCCCGGCGGATACTTTGAGATCTCAGACCTCCAAGCCGGGACATTCAGCGACGATGGGTCTGTCACTCCTAAAATGGCATCTGTGCAGTGGTTCGAACTGATCCAGGAAGCGTTTACGCGATCTGGACGACCAATCATCCCATGCGAGCGATATCTGGAGCTGATGGCGGAAGCTGGCTTCGAAGACATTCAGCATCGCATCTTGAAGCGGCCGACGAATGATTGGCCAAGGGATGAGAGAATGAAGGAGATTGGGAGGGTGAGTTGAACTTCCTTTCGTAATTCTGTCTTCATGGGCCTTGGTCGCTAAAATTGGCGAACGAACAGCTCTGTTGCACCAACTTCCTCGAAGGCATAGAAGGCTTCTGCATGGCGCCGTTGACCCGTGTGCTCGACTGGTCGCCCAGAGAAGTCGCCGTGCTGCTGGCGAACGTGCGCAAGGAGAGCACGCAGCACAGTATTCACGGCTGGCAGAAAGGCATCGTGGCGTATGGTCGCAAACCGCTGGCGAGGTCAAAGGTCTGAGTTTTCGGTTTGGATTTGGGCAGCCGGCGTGGTACGGGTTCCTTGGCTAGATGAACTCTTCTTGGGTCTTGATCATCATTTGGGAGCGAAACGGGATATGATACGAATAATGTTTAGTGTGTGAATGGACTCACGTCTACATTCGAGCCGTGGATCGGGAGCTTCGGCCAGAGATTTCGAGCGCAGTGAAACACATGCGGTGGGCTTTCGAACCAGATTTGACATTTATTGAAGATCAGAGCCCGTCTAGTGTCTCGCTCAATCTTCAGCATCCTCTTGCAGCCGATTCATCACGTCCAGCGCCCTCTCATACGTCCACATCGTAATGGCACTCGCTGGCGCAGCCTTGACCAAGCTCACGCTCAACCCTCGGTACAGCCCAATAGTCCCTTCCTTCTTCAGAATCATCTTCAAAGTTCCCAGCACGCCGCCATCGTAGACCGGCGTCTTGTGCCCTCCAACATACTTGTGCCTCGCCGGGCCCTGGACTTGCAACCGCTTCCGCACAGTGTCAAGCGGGAAGACCGCGGTTTTCGACAGAATGCTTGCTGTCACGCCAGCCACCGCATCACCGGATCCGAATGGCAGCGAAACGTCTGCAAGCGCGGGCTTCAAACCTTCGTAGAAAGCGAAGAAGAGACCCATGTATGGCACTATTTGTCCGATTCCTGCTCCGAGACCGCGGAAGTAACCACTGGGCCCTTCGTTGCGCTTGATGTCGCGAATGCTGGAGAGGAGGCCTTCGTAGACTTTCTCGGTGCCTTGAGCGGCGAAGCGTGTGCGCAACAGATCCAGAGGGTACGTGACAGTCGTCGCTGCTGTTCCAGCTACAGCACCTGCGACAAAGCTCTTCGCGGCACCGGGAACAGCCCACCTCTTCTCGCCATTAGGCCCAGTCGTCAAGGCATCTATAGCCTGCGTCGTGCTCCTGTAGGCGAGGAATTGCGCCGCGCCGTAGCTCAGATACAGCCCTTCAGCCGGAATGTTTCCCTTCCAGAAGCCCGTGATGCCCTCATGGCGCAGGATATCGCGCGCGACTTGCAAGACGCCCAACGGCTTGCGCGAGGGAAAGGCGGAGACGGCGAGCGGGTCGGCGAGAGAATGGTACTGCAGTTGCAGGCGGATTTTGAGGACGTCGAGAGGCGCGATGCAGAACCGCGATACGAGGCCTGCGATTGCGCCGGCTACGACGACTTGTGAGCGAGTGCCCTGTTGGGTTGTTTTGTTAGTGGATTTGGCCCTTGGTATGCGATGCTAGGGTGGTCGAGGGCGTACCTCATCGCGGAGAGGCTCTGCAGCAGAAGACATCCATCTAAGCCCAACTCGACGGTGGCCGTGAGGTGTCGAGGATTTGTTGGTGGATGATGCCTGTGCTGTTTGCTGAAGTAAGAGAACATTCAATGGTCTAGAATTTGGCTATCCAGATGTTGTCTGCCGGGTTAGGGTTGGCTATCGGCTTCCAAAAGCAGTGCCGAGGTCCTTTGCACCGCGAGTGGATACATGCATATGTATTCTATATAAACAGCAGTCATCAGATAAACAACATCGAGGATCACACTCTTACAGCTCCCTGCCACGACGCACCCAATGTCAGCCGCTCGGAGACTCGTCACTCGCTTTCAATGCCCGTCATGGCAGCTTCCAAGACGACAGCTTCGCCTTCTGAGCACAACGACTGCACGGAACTCAAAACATGCCTCCGAAAGTGAAGACAATCCGTTCGCAAGCCAGTCGCGTGAGGATGATCCCTTCTCAAAGAAAGACATCCCAAAAGAGTCATTTCCCAGCGGCCCTTGGCAAAATCATCGCGAGGGAGTCCAGAGCAGATCCGAGGCCCGGCGAGCCATAGCTCCCACCCAGAGAAAGGACAGCCTAAGGCATGAGTACGCTTTGCCAGTGTTGTCTCTGCGAGATATGTGCACTTGCCCTCTTTGCGTCGATCAATCTACGAGGCAAAAGCTGTTTTCGACTGTCGATATACCTGCGGATATCAACATTCGTTCGGTCACTGAACTACCCAACGGCGTCGAAATTGAATGGCGTAACGACATAGAAGGCTTCCAGGAAGATCACAAAACCTTCTTCGAACGCAAGACCCTCGACGCTATGACATGGACAGGCAGCTCTAAGACACTGCCTCCACTTCCAAGCCGCAGACATTGGAATGATGCCCAATTCAGATCAGAGGCGCCCGACATGACTTACGAAGCCTACATGCAAGATGACACAGTCCTTTACCATGCCCTCCAACAACTTCACTCTCACGGTCTTCTTTTCCTTAAAGACGTCCCTGAATCCTCAGAATCCGTCTCCCGAATCACGCAACGCATCGGCCCTCTCAAGAACACATTCTATGGCGACACATGGGACGTCCGTTCCGTTCCTCAAGCCAAAAACGTAGCCTACACCAGCCAGGACCTCGGCTTCCACATGGACCTCCTCTACATGAAGCAACCTCCCCACCTACAATTCCTGCATTGCATTCGTTCTTCCGCCAAGGGTGGTGCAAGTCTTTTCTCGGACAGCTTCAAAGCCATCTCCCACCTCTTCCACAACGACAACGAAGCCTTCCGCGAGCTCGAACAGCGCCCAATCACCTTCCACTACGACCACATCGATTCTCACTACTACCAGCAATCCCGCCCGCTCATCGAGCTGGCTCCGCTGAAATTCGCCTCCAGCAGCTTCGAGTCGTACAAATCGCTAGAACGCTACGAAGGTCGCTCTCAAGGCCAATCCTGGATCCGCAACCTCTTCAACCTGCCCGATTACCTCGAAGCCGTCTCCTGGGCTCCTCCTTTCCAAGCTCCCTTCCAGCTCACGAATTCCCACTCGCGCTATCCCAACCACCAATTTGTGGAGAATATGGAGTACAATGTCCGCGAGTGGCACAAGGCTGCGAAGAAATTCAACGACCTCATTCACAAGGAGGAACATATTCACGAGCGCATGATGGCGCCCGGCGAGTGTGTTATTTTCGATAATAGGAGGGTGTTGCATGCTAGGAGGGCTTTTGAGGTCGCGGACGCTGGGAAGGAGAGGTGGTTGAGGGGTTCTTATCTGGATAAGGATCCGTTTATGAGTAAACTGAGGGTACTGGCGCATCGGTTTGCGAGTGAGAGGGAGGCGAAGAGTGAGCGGTTGAATGAGAATAAGGAGGTGAGGGCGGAGGGTGCTGTGGCGGTTGCTTGAGATTGTAGATGATTTAGATGGTTGGTATGATTGCGCGATCCTTTTGCATGATGTTCACTTCTCGCCGAATATGTGCCACCGCGTGATCGCCACAACTGAACGAACAACGTCTTGCTGTTCACCACGACGACGACGACGACGACGACGAGACGAGCGCAAGGACATGTGCATGCGAAGACTCTCAAGAGACGAGAAACAACTTGCATTAGCTGAAACTCTTCACGTAGCATGGTCGAGTGTGTCCCTGACGTCAAAACTGATGCATTCATGTATCCCGCCTTACTCCAGCTCTAAACTTACAGTGGATCTGCAGACTACACACATGCTGTCAGGTACCACGAAAACGCCTCGAATACCATTCTTAGTAATGTGGCGAATGGGAACCGTGACGAGACATCAGTCGGTCATGCTCCTTGGTTAAGTATCTAGTTGCCGCTTTCCTGCTCAAGACCAAATGTTTTTGGTGGACCCGCCGATCGCCTCGAGGCATAAAAGTCATGGATAAACTGGAAAATTAGATGCTTGTTCAGGAAGAATGATCAGGCCATTTGTCAACGCCAAATTTTAATGGAGATGTAGCTCGCAACCCTTGTATTGTTGGCTCAAGCTGTCCATCCTCATCGAAGACATCGAACAGCTCGTGATATTCAGCCTCGGACATCCTCAGAACGGAGGATACGAACTGGCAACACCATGATATGTCGTTGAGGTACCTCTTCGTCTGGCCTGCGAACTGATTAAGCAAGATTCGAGTAGCCAATGTGATTTTGGAAACGCGATAGTCCGCTTCAATGTCTTCGTGTCCCATGGTAGCAACGCTGAGAAGGGCGTAAACTCTGTCCCGCCAATCTGAACATTCTAGATGTTCTGTTCTCATGAGAAGGTTGAATAAGGAGAATTCCATTGGCTTTCGTCGGAGTGCCATCATACGTGTAGCCAGACTCTGTTCGAATCGTTCTGACTCATCTTTACCCCTTGCGAAGGTGTCCACGCGAGCCGAAAAGAAACCCCAGAGCCGCCAGACGTTTTCGAAATCGGTCCACAAGATCGTCTTATCGCCACACATGATTCTGATATGCTTTGCGTGCTCCAATTCTTGGAACACCCAAAGTCGCTTCCAATAGGGACGTTCGCAAAGACTGTAAATAGCCTCCGACAGCTCTGTGCGACCATGAAAGGGAAACTTGTATTCATTGTAAGGAACGGAGTGCTCGCCATACTCGGACATGACAGCCATGGCATGCTGGCCATACTCGGTCATGGTAGTCATGGCATGCTCGCTGTTGTCGTACATTGGGCCAAGCCAACATATCACCTGATCTGCCTTGCCAAAGATCTTGGACATGATCTGGACCTGATGTGTACGCTCCTCCGTGTCCGCCTGATCGATACACAAAGCGTCAATCCAGAGCCAGTCTTCGGGCCAACCTCTTCGCTGCAAGTCTGCCATGCCTTTCATTGCCTCGTCGAGGTGATGCGAGCCCCGTATGATGAAAGGCGGCTCCATTTTCGAACTGAATAGGCCTCTCGTGTTGAGCCACAAATCTTCGTCGCGCTGTGCCTTCGTCCCTGGTAAACTCATGCGCTGTTTGTTCGTGCGCTGTAAGAAGTACCATAGATTCTTTGCAATCAGACGCTCTTTCCCATCCACGATGATTGGGTGTAGAGGCGTGGGATCACCCCATGCATACGAAATAGCGCTGTAGAATGAACCCAATGAATAGTAGAAGATCCCTTCAGAAGGGCGATCGTCGGGTCGGGCCCGACGGATACATGTTTCGAGGCAGATTTCTCCGTTGGGCCCCTCCTTTGGAATGATGCGTACATAGCGGATGTATCCAGCTTCAAGTTTCGCATCGGGCGGGAGTTCATTCGGCTGAGTCTCAGGCTCGGGATCGACGTTCGGTCCTCTTGCCATGGAGGCCGGCGACTTTGTCTCTGTGTAGCAGTAATCGGTCCGCTTTGAAAGTCCAGGAAAAGATCACGTATGGACGTAGCTAGAAGCATCAATTTGAGTGGAGACGGAGCGAAACAGAGCAGGAGATAAAGCGCAGCCTTCTGCTGTGTATGCAGGGCCACAGCCCCGTGGCTCAGACGGGTCATCCGCACTGCACGGCATGGCCGTGTGCCTGCCACGCATGCTGGCTTTTCAGGCGCTTATGAGCTTGATACAATAGGCTGGGTCGTATTTCGAGGCTGAACACGCAAGTTGGGCTGAGACGGGTTCAATGAACTTCGTACGTCAGTAGTGGTAAATGGTAGAAGTATGTATACAGGGGTAAATGGTGCGAAGGCAGCGCTATCAAACTTTCGGAGCCCTATCGGTCTCTTGACCCCAACTCTAACCCTAGAAAGGAAACACACATCTACTTGTATATCTCTTATGTTGTCGACAACAATGATACAAGAGAGTTTGCGGGTGTTCACTGGCTTCAGATGTGAGTGTAACAGGTCTCATGAAGGTGACTTGGGAGCTTACAGACGAGAAAAAACTGCTTGTGATAATCCGCCTAAACGTAGATCTGTGGACAAATGAAAGTGAGTCGAACGGAGGAAGCGAGAGAACTCACAAAATGAACAGAAGTGAAATCACCTTGAATCAACTTTCCACAAAAAGGCGACCCAACACAACCCATAAGGCATCCATATTGACGACGAAGCTTATCATGCACCAAATCGGTGCACGGCACCTTTTGTTCGTGTATCCCGTAATTGATGTGCGGGTAACTTCACGAGTGCTCGCGACGGATCTGTGATGAGCTTTGGGAGATCGTCGTGCCTTGCCTGCAACATAGATGTACGAAGCAGCAAGTACTAGTGCTACCTCGGCCCGAAAGAACAAGGTCAGAAAAGGTGGAAAGGACCGAGTGGCTGCAAGGACGAAGTATAAAACCCATCTTCAAGCGATGGCTAAACGAATGTACATCTCGTTCTATCCGCAACGTATTCTCGTGCGTAGACTGCCAGCCGAAGACGTATACGACAAACTGAGTTACCAAACCCATGTAACGAGAAGTCGGTATGTGGATGCGGCTGCACAAAATCAGTAACACGTGCATGCAAGACGACCACTGTATGGAGGAAGAGGGGTCTGGATTTTACCCACTTACTTTACCCCAGTACCCTCTGTGGAGTCTCTTCCTCACAGACCTGTTCGCCTGGTTATCCTGCCATCTCAACGAATTGCACGTTCTAGGTAGTCGGGCACACGACATCCTAGATGCATTGGGAAGTTGGGCACGCGACTCTCAGCTTGTGTGAATTGAGCAGGTGAGCACGCGACCTTTTCCGAAGGGATGGACAAGGCGTACCAAGCTTCCCAAGCGAGCGCCATCGCGTTGGTTGATCTCTTGACGTCTGATCTTGCATGTTTCGATATATCTTGCGTCTGTGTAAGGTGAGTGATCTGTTCTTGCTCATGGAACAGCTATTGCCACTGAGCTGATCATCGCAAAAATGCATCACACGTCTGACCATCACACTCACTTCACGACTCCGGCCATGTCCATTTCCCATGCACAAGTGAGTCGTGCAGTCGCAAAACAAATCAATACCACTCCGTTCAGATGCGGGCCTTCGGATATGCGGAGAGTTTCGAAAAGCTGGAGCCCTGAGGATCCCTGCATCGGATCGAGGCGCATTAGCGTGGAAGGTTTGAGACAGCCAATCATACCTAGCGTTCGAGGCACGTTTTCGACGACACGCCTTGGCGAAGAACGCTGAGTTGGCGTTTTGCCACGACTTTGCAGGCAAGCCCGGCAAAGCAACGCCAACACATGCTTGTCGTGCGAAGCCGGATCGTCGGTGAGCTGGGCAAAGGCATATCTCCGTGGTATCGAGCGGCAGCCTCGGATGCCCGCCACTGACTGCGATGATGGAGTCGACGATGGAGAGGGCGCTGGCACAGACGCCGACTGCGCTTCGAGATCGGTCCTGGGTCTCGTCAAGCCGGCTCGACCGCGGCTCGCGCACGACGGTCTATCCAACGAAAAAACTAGCCCAGGGACCGAGTCGCCGTCGCCGCTCCCCAAGGTATCGAGGGTAGGTCGTTTGCGCCTGGCTAATTCTGCGCTGCACTCTGGCCCTTGGCTTTAGAAAATACGGTAGGCGCCTCCACTGAGACTTGGTTGAAAGTCAATCACACTACTCCACACCAAGGACGTTGGCCATAGCACAAAACGGCCCGGCTCCCACCTTTCATCATTGCTGAGATTCTCATTTTTCAAGAAGCATCTCCCACCCAGGGCGCCTCAAAAGCGTCAGCAGCATCCTCATCAGCAGCCCGCACGTCACTCAGCATCTATCATCAACATAAGCATCAACCAGCAGTAGCCAAGCTCCACTGCCACGCGATTAGAGCACGCCGCACCATTCGTGTAGCGACTCCCGAGTCCTTGCGCTTCTGAGCCAGCTCCAGCGAGCCACTCACGAGCGTTTGCTGCACAACGTGCGACTCCTGCACGCGGCCAACACGCGAACCTTGGACCACCTTCAATCCCAACTCACTCCGAAGCCCTGTAAGGCTACATCATCTGGCGCCGAGCAAGCCGCCGCCGAGACAGACTACAAAGCTTGTCGTGAGCTTCTTCTACGAGCTTTCTAATTCTCTATCATTCCTCGCTTGAGCGACCATTCCCAAGGACCTCTCACGTTTCACTCTTGAACGAGAGAAACAGCAGCCATGGCCGGTGACTCTATGCGAGACTACGGCATTGCCGCACCTCATGGACCTAACATGGGCGGCAACCACGTCGCCACTGCCGACATCCTCAACAACGCCAGAATGAACAAGAACGAATCCGACGTCTTCAGATCATTACTACTCCCCGACGACAGCTACGACGAGACCGGCACATATTGGGCAGACATGCCTATATGGCGCCGCATTAAGTTCGTCAACAAGGTCGACTCCCAGGAAGCCAAGAATGAACTCAAGTCCATTGGCCGTATGATCAAGAAGGATCCTCTTAGCCCTATTGGCTACTACATGCGCAACATGGTCATTCCTGGTGCTGGTCTCCTTCTCGAAGGGTATGTCTTGATCTTTCGAATGTTGCAGCGTTATTGACTAACCATCGTTAAGCTACGTCTTGTTCTCAATCGGTAACGTTAAGCCTCTTCTCGCCTCTGCATTCCCCAATTGCTGGGAGAACCACACCGTGTGCAACGAGACCTGGATAAATTCCCTTGAATACCTCGAAATTGTTGGTATCATTGTCGGTCAGATTCTCGTTGGTGTTGTTGGTGACTGGATGGGTCGTCGTTTCGGTCTCATTCAGGATGCCACCATCATGTTTATCGGTCTTCTCATGCTTACAGCCGCTTGGGGTGTCACTCTCAGTAAGTTCGGTCATTGAATTACTGAAAAAGCATTTTACTAATCGTTGTATAGACGGCTGGGTCATTTGCTACGTCTGGTCATTATTCTTCTACGGCATCGGTGTCGGTGGCGAGTATCCCATGACTGCAACCTCTGGAATGGAGAACGCAGTCGGCTCCGGCAAGGTCTCTACCCGTGATGATCGCCTCCACCGTGGTCGCAAGGTCACCTCTGCTTTCTTGATGCAGGGCTGGGGCCAGTTCCTCAACCAGGTCCTGCTCATCCTCCTGCTTCTAATTTTCCACTCTGGCAGTGGCAACCCGCCTTACTCAACCAACTCTGTGCAATGGACCTACCGCGTCTCCTTTGCGATCCCGGCCGTTGGAACCCTCTGGCTCGTCTACTTCCGTTGCTACAAGATGAAATCTGCCTCCAAGCAACTAGCTATCGCGAAGAAAAAGCAGCATGTCACCGGCTACGACGTTCAGTCTCTGAAAATGACCTTCTCTTACTTTGGACCACGTTTGATTGCCACCGCCGGTGCTTGGTTCGCGAACGATGTTTTCTTCTACGGCAACAAGCTCTTCCAAGCTCAGTTCATTTCTGCGCTCAACCCCGGCAACCAGTCCGTCATGACAAACTGGCTCTGGAACTTGGTCAACGTTGGCGTGGCGCTCTGTGGATACTACCTTGCTTCCTTCTTGATCGATAACAAGCTCTACGGCCGCAAGTGGATGCAAATCGTTGGCTTCCTCTGCGACTTCATCCTTTTCGTTATTCCGGCTTTCGACTACGAGTATTACGCAGAAGGCGCCGGCATCAACTCATTCATGGCCATGTACTTCTTATCTTCTTTCTTCAACCAGTTCGGACCCAACAGCGTCACTTTCATTGCTGCGGCTGAGGTCTTCCCTACGCCCATCCGCGCCACCGCACACGGTTTCTCTGCAGCCGCCGGAAAGCTCGGTGCTCTTCTCGCTGCAGTCCTGTACAGCTACATCGATGTTCCCACGAGGTTCATCGTTGTTCCCTGGTTTGGTCTTGCTGGTGCCTTGCTCACCTGGCTCTTCCTTCCCGACACTACTGGTCTCGATCTGAAGGAGCAGGAGCGCCGCTGGCAATACATTCGCGAGGGCCGCGAGCACGAGTACCACGGCGTCGCAATCCACCACAAGCACTTGTCTGTGTGGGAGCGCATTCGTGGTGTTGGCAAGCACTACAACGCCGAGAAGGACTACGAGCAGCGCGTCGAGGAGATGCGCCGCGACTGGGAGGCTGCCATGGCTCGTCGCGCCGAGGAGAAGGAGAACAAAGAGGAAGAGGTCGATGAGGACGGCTGGAGCTCGGAAGTTAGCACTTTCTTCGAGCGCACCAAGGGCAAGAATGCTAAGGGTAATGGAAGTGGTGTTTTGAGCCCGACCAAGGTTGCGCAGGCCAATGGCACCGGCAAGGAAACGCTTCTGGAGGAAGACGAAAAGGCTGGCATTCGTGGCGGGTCGAGTTCGGACTCTGCTTAGAAAGCGAGCGAGTGATTTTTACATATTTCTTTGTTTTTGGCATATTCCAAAAGGGCTGGGAAAAACTGCATAGACTTCGCTGTCTTTCGGAGGAGTCTTGTTGTCGAGCGTCTTTGCGAAGCGATATTGTCTATTGCCCTGGATAAAACGAAAAGCTCGGGTACGGCCTGTTAATGACAAGTATTCAACTCATGTTCTATACTCACCGCCGTTATTGCCTTGCAGCGTCTCTGCGAATTGGTCCTTGGGCAAATGTAGTTTTTCCGCTCCTCATGCTCTGCTCGTTCGCGGTGACGTTATTTGAGTGAGGCGCAGCAGCTTGGCATTTTCTGGTAAAGCTCCTCGAGAGCTCCCATCCTCAGCATCAGTCGAAAGAATATCCGTGGAACCGAGGATATCACTAGTGAGGAAGATCTACAGCTTCCCCATGGGCACGCGTGAGGAGTAGATTGCTTGCCTCCACGCTGCATGTGCTAGGGTGGGATATTGGCAACATCTTGGCTGCCTATATCAGCCAGCCACGCCGGCATGCCATTCGTGGGATCTGATCAAAGAGTCTCTCCGGACGATTCTTGCCTTCAAGAATGATTTCTTGTGGCTTTTCAATGCTATGGAAACCAAGAAACGATCCTTCCGATCGTTGTCGTTGATTGGGAAGATGCGGTGCTCAGCTGCGACCAAGATCGAGTCTGCAGGACGGTATAAGTAGACTTGGTTTCCTCTTGCACTTGAGATGTTTACGCATTCAGCAGCTCAACCAGTGTCGTATTGAGTCGTCTTCACAGCACCCAACATGAAGCTTACCACCACTGCCCTCGCCGCTATCTCCCCAGCGCTGATCCAAGCAGCTGCGATCAACAAGCGCCAGAACGAAGTCGAAGGCGAACCAGACGCCACCCAAGCCGATCTCTCTGCTCGCCCTCCTCATCGATTCCCATTCCCAGTCACTACGTTCCCCGTAGCACAGGGTGACGTCATCACCGACGATGCCATCTATGTCCCGGCCGGAACGACCTTCGATTGCGAGATGAAGAGGTACTCGAGACCCGCAGGCTTCTGCAACGAACAAGCTGAGGGCACTGATGCCGATGCTGTGTTCAATCTTCTTCCGGGCTCCACACTTCGCAATTGCATTATTGGAAAGGATCAGTCTGAGGGCGTACATGCTCTTGGTGATGCTTGGGTTGAAAACGGCAAGCTTTCCATACTACCTTCTGAATCATTCAACACTAACATTTCTTTCAGTCTGGTGGGAAGATGTCTGCGAAGACGCTCTAACTTCTAAGGGACTTAACACCCAGTCAGTGCCCTAGTTTGTCTTGCATTCGCTTCAAGCTTCCATGGCTGACAATTGAGCAGGCTCCGTGTCATTGGCGGCGGCGCCATGAACGCTACCGATAAGATCTTCCAGGACAACTCGCTCGGCGGCAAGTACAACATTACCGGCTTCTACGCGCACACGTTCGGAACTTTCTACCAGTCATGCGGTAATTGCTTGAACCAAGCCAAGCGCAATGCTACCATTGAAAAGTCGATTGCTCTCTTTGGCACCAGGCTTGGAATCATCTCGCCGAACTGTATGTTCTGCTTTCTCACAAGGTGCGACTGATGTGCTGATGATCTACAGATGGCGACGAGATCCGCATCAAAGACACCTTCTACGAGAACATCACTGAGCTGGTCACGAAGGAGATTGGCAACGACGTCCAGACTGTAAGTCATATCGGACCACACCCGTCATTCCCAGATCATGCTAACTTTTTTCCCCAAGTCTCCCATTCACATGGGCTCCGGACCGGACAGTGCATACGCGCTCTACAACCTGACCCGCGACAACATCCTCGAGTGGGAGGGCGAGACGCCCGAGTGGCAGTACGTTCCCGAGGAGCCGTATGAGTGGCTTGACGCTGCTTGGCCGAATGGGTATAACTAAGGTTGTCGGACGCTGAGCCTCGCAGCTGAACAGAGGAAGAAGTATTTAATCGACTGTTGATAGAGCTGAAGCCGTACAATGTGACGGATTTTTCGACCGTGGACTGCCGATGTTGCCGAAAGTCATATGGACTCGAAACTACTGTTATTAATACCCTTCAAGGCTTGCTGAATGAGCTTTGGAGGTCAGGCAGTACTGGGTAAGAAGCCTGATCGAGCGGGAAGCCCTCAGCATATCTGATTCTTTCGATGTTATGTTGGCTGGGTAAGAAAAAAAGCGTCGTCCATTAAGGTCCTCTGGCATATCCAATTTCGCTCGATTGTTTACCTTCAGGAGTTGATCGTGAGGACACAAAGTAGCGGCACAGTTGCGGACGAATGCCTTGTGACGAGCTCGTCTCCCCTCCGTGACGTGCCAATGATAGTGACTGACTAAAGTGAGATCAGAAAGGGCGTCATCCATAGTTACACGGCCAGCGGCGGGAAGTTCCGGGCTCGGTCACATGTCAGGGGTGGGCGTTTGTTGTGAGGGCCCAACTTTCTGAATGCCTCTTTCAATCCGCTCCACCACCGCTACATCGCACCCATTCAACGACAACAACATGGCGACTTCGCATCTGATCTACCCGCCTCCGAGCGGTGTGCACCGGAATTGCGTTATATGCGATCAAAACTTCCACTCTGTGAAGGCTCAGCGCAATACGAAATTCTACAAAGCTCATCACAACGACGCCCAGGCTCAATTGCTGCTTCAGCACTTGATGCAGATGACCAAAAAAACTCTTGAGCACGTCAAGAGTGTGCTACAATCTCACGGAGACATAATACTCTTGAAGTGGAAGAAATCCAGCAAAGAAAAACGAGCAAGTCTGCTCGAAGCGTCGGAAATGTTCAAAAGTGTTACTCAGCTGGCCAAATCAAGAACAGATCCTTGGGGAACAGAACGAGTTACGGAGGCGCACTTCCAATGGCTGGATGTTTCCAAACTTGCCGACGATGGTATGCAACTCTTGTCCTTGCTTCAGGTCAGAACCAGATACGAGCCTCATGAATGGGCTGCTTTCGACGCCCGCTGGAACTTGCTTGCGTTCCGCAACCCTATCATGGAACATGTGTACAACCCTAAGGCAGTCATCATGCATGGTGAACAGTATGGCACATTGACGGAAATGGATGTCGATTCCCTCCATAGCTGGGTGACTGTTGGATTCCCGCGGGCACTTGGCGTATTCCACGCCCAAAACCACATTGCCGACATGCTGAGATCGTTCGTGGACAAGCTCACAGCGGGCGCGGAACCCACTGGTAGCTCCAAGTGGACAGCACTGGTGGCGACAGGGCTACACAGCACCGGCGATGATGCGCTCTGGAGCCCGTACCACCATGTCGAATTCACACCACCGCAAAGCTTTGACCCAGGCGCCATGTTGGAGAAGGCTCGCACTCACCTCAACAATTTGGTCGATGAGATGGAGATCATGCAAACAAGTCCAGAACATCTGCACCAGTATGTGATGAGGATCAGATCGAGCATATTGATCGATCGCGCCGAGGACCAAAAGCGAATGTCTGCAGAAGGGCAGTGGACGTGGATTGCTCAGGATTTGAGTGTCAACTGGACAAACCAAATTTCTGTCTGGCAGCGCATTGTGTCTGTGATTGAGGACATGAAGCGGCAAGTGGCGAGCGATGGAAACCACATCGTCAAGGGTTCACGACTGAGCGGAGAGGCGGACATCGCGATTCGGTGCTTTGGCCAGGTCATCAAAACGACTCTTGAGAAGCAAAACGAAGAGTGTGACTCCCAGCTCCGACGCATTGCTGAAATGCGGGATCATTTCTCGCGTATTAGGCCCCACACGAAATATGACCCAGTCAGGCCCCCACAAGGAAGTCTCAAAGACGTGCTAGATCCAAGCAAGCAAGATGATCGCATATCTGTTGCCGCAGGAACATTGCGCAAAGCTATTGAGACAGACAACAACCATGGTGCTGGTGTAGCGTGGTATGTCCAAAGGCTGAGGCTCGAGGCGGAAGGATTCCCATGCGATCAATTATTCGAAAACTGGTTGTCAGGTGTCGCTCTGCTCGATGAGTTTTATGTGGCTTGGAGATGGCGACAAACGTATGCCCCTCGAAGCTCGGGGGATCCGCATGAACTCAGTGCCGACATCAGGACGAGAGATGTACTTTCATTCAGCTCCGAGCCTGCCTTCGCGCTGCAAGCGCGACTCAAACATGCGACCCTCGGCGATTTGCGTTGTGGCCGAAAGCTGCAAGACTTTTGCGAGTCGCCTCTCCCGGAAAGTCCAAAGAACCTCGCTTGGGTAAAGAGGATGACCGAGTCACGGAGGTGCCTGACAAGTTTCTGGGACTCCGTTCGCTCCACCTGGAGAGCCCGGCAGTCGTCCGCTGGCAAGTCTGAATCGTTCATAGCTGACATGCTCCCCCTAATGTCTTTCGACATAGGCCCAGTATACCTTGCCGAAGTCGCGGAAGAGCGCCAGCGCATTGAGGACGAGGATCAGCGCATGAAAGAGAGCAAGCGCATTGAACTGGTCCGGAAGCAACAGCAGGCGAGACAGCAGCAAGTGAACACACCTTTCGTGCAACAAGACTGGGACGTGGGTGGGAAAGACAATGGCACAGCTGTGCGCAGGAACATGACCAGGAAGACCAATGCCGCACGCATGGAAACTCCACTCCATGATGATTTCCATCACCTGAATCTTGCCCCCGATGCTGCAGTCGATGCTGCAGTCGATGCACAATCTGCATCACCGTCGATTAACCGAATCGCGGTCAGGCAGGACACCCTCAGTGTCATCTCCAGAATGTTCCCCGTAGGAGCTGATAGCCCACATGGCGTACGTTGGAATGCTTTAGTCAAAGCGCTGAAGGATGCAGGGCTCGTGGCCACACAAGGTGCTGGGTCTGCCGTGTGTTTTTCTAATCAGCATGGAAGCGTAAGTTTTCATGAGCCGCACCCGGATGACATGGTCGACGCCATCAGACTGCGCGGCTTTGGAAAGCGTTTGAGGAAGTGGTTCGGGTGGAGTAACGAGACATTCGTGCTGAGGAGGAAGGTGAGTGAAGGCGCGCAGGGGGCAGTCGAGGCGACTTGAGGATCAGTCGTCCACCTTCGCATATCCCCACCATCCGTATGGTAATGAAGGCAAACATGGAATTGAGAGGCACAGTGGGGTGGTACGAAAGGGCGAGGGACGAGCTTTGAACGGGAACAACTTCAACGAATGAAAGTTGTCTGCAATAACGCCAGCAGCACGTATGAACGATAAGTCTAAAATGAGGCAGTAAACATGAAGTCAATGAAATGAAGTCCAAAGTTCTGCGTGATGCAACCTCGCGACCTGTGGCTCCTTCCCGAATTAGCTCCGCGCCAGTGCACGTCAGCGCCTGAGCTTGTTGGCTGTTGGCTGGCTGCAGTGCCGGGGAGGCGAGGCGAGACAGCGAGACAGCTATCACGAAACGCTCCAGGCGGAAACAAAACGCCCACCACTCTCTCCTGACCGCCACCCTAATGATACCATCGACCTCGTCGCTCAGGTAGCGCGAACACGACACGAAATCACCTAGCCATGCTTCGACGGCTAGGCTTACTGGGGAGCTTACTCCTAGGCCTGCTATCGGCTCAGGTTATCGCGAAAGACAAGAAGGGTCCCTCGGTTGAATACACACCTTTCGAACGGCCACCACTCGACCACTTCTATTTCGAGGACAGCGATGTCATCCTCTTGACCATCAAGGACCACGGAGGTGGCACATCGTACCGATCAGATGATGCCGGAGTGACATGGAAGCCCTTGAAGGGCGTGGACAAGGGCAAGATACAGGAGGTTCAGAGGCATCCATACATCCCGGGAATAGCTGTTGCCGTTGGTGTTGAGAAGAAGCATTGGATTACAAAAGATTCGGGCGAGTCATGGAAAGAGTTCACTGTGGACGATGAGGCTTCGATAAGAGCGATGGTCATCGGCTTCCACGCGACCGATCCGGACCGCATGATCTTCCACGCAGCCGAATGCGGTGGGATCTTGTGTCACACTCGGGACTATTACACGACAAGCGGTTTCCGCGAGGGCGCGAAGCTCCTTCACAAGGATGCGATCAACTGCATGTGGGCTAAGACAGTGGAACAATTCACAACCGGAGATGACGATCTGGACAAGGACCGCGTGCTTTGCAATGTCAGAGGCAAGTTTACTCTCTTCGATACCGACAGCCGACTCTTGATATCCGATGACTTCTTCGAGAGCGACGGCGTGGAGCCTGGCTTGCAAGGCGACCGTCCCGTACCAGGCGTCGTTAATCTCGCTGCCGTCAAGGGATATTTTGTGGCCGCTGCGAAGAGTCAGGGATCTGCTGAAATGGCCATGTATGTGACGGATGATACAAAGACCTGGCATCGCGCAGAGTTTGGTGTCGAGCACAAACTGGAAGAGAACGCATTCACCTTGCTGGAAGGAACGAATTACAGCATGCAGGTCGATGTGATGACTACTGGGCCAATGCAGCCAATGGGTGTGCTGTACACGAGCAACAGTAACGGAACATTCTTCACGAAGAACCTTGAACACACCAACCGCAGCCCGTATGGTCTCGTCGACTTTGAGAAGGTCCAGAACATCCAAGGCATTGTACTGGCCAATGTTGTCGACAACTACGAAGAAGTCCAAGTCAACCCGATGGCATTGAAGGAAGTCAAGTCACAGATCTCCTTTGACGATGGCCGAACATGGCAGGCCCTGCAGGCGGACGGCAAGGACCTGCATCTGCATTCGGTTACTGATCAGCGTAACGAGGGTCGCATCTACTCTTCCCCGGCTCCCGGTATTGTAATGGGCGTCGGAAACACCGGAAAGTATCTCAAGAGCCGCGAGGAGGGCGATCTTTACGTGTCGGATGACGCGGGCTTGACCTGGACCCGCGCTCAGAAGAATCCCCATCTCTTCGAATTCGGCGATCAGGGCGCTCTGCTTGTCGCGGTCGAAGACGAAGGTGAGACGAAGGAGATCAAATGGTCTCTTGATCACGGCAAGGAGTGGAGCAGTTTTGAGCTTGATCACAAGATCCGCCCTCTCACTCTTACTACGGTACCAGATTCAACCAGTCTGAAGTTTATTCTGGCTGCAGACAAGGGCAAGGGTTCTGATGTCGAGCATCAGCTCATTGCACTGGACTTCAGCAAATTGGACGTGCGCAAATGCGAAAAGGACGATTTCGAAGACTGGTATGCCAGAAAGACCGAAAAAGGCGAGCCAGAGTGCATCATGGGCCACACGCAAATGTTCCGCCGCCGCAAAGCTGGCAAGGAATGTTTGGTCGAGGAGGAGTGGAAAGATCCTCTTCCTCTGGCCGAGAACTGCAAATGTACCGACAGAGACTATGAATGTGACTTCAACTTCTCAAAGAACGAGAAGGGAGAATGTGAGCCAAGAGGTCCACTCAAGGCGCCAGAGGGTGCTTGCAAGGACGGCAAAGAAACGTTCCAGGGATCCTCCGGTTACCGCCTTATCCCTGGCAACACCTGCGAGAAGCGCGACGGCGTGGTCAAAGATGAACCCGTTGAACGCAAGTGCGACCAAACGAAGACACCTCCCGCATCCGGCGAGGTTAACAAGGAGATCACTAAATTCAAGGGCGAACAATTCGCCGAGTACTACTACCTCGAACGCTGCGATACATGCGAAGGCGACGATGAGACTGTCATCATGCGGACGGATCGCAGAGAAGCCTACCTTTCCCGTGATCATGGAAAGACCTGGAGTCCTGTTATGAAGGGCGAAGACATTGTTGCGATCTACCCGCACGAGCACAACAATGACCGAGTTTACCTCGTGACTCCTAGCAAGACCGTTTACTACTCGGAGAACCGCGGCAGCAAGTTCCACCACTTCGAGGCTCCTGAGGTCCCAAATGTCGACCGCCTTCAGATCATTGGTTTCCACCCGAAGGAGAAGGATTGGCTTATCTGGACCGGCGGCCGGGACTGCGACTCTGCAAAATCAGACTGTCAAACCATTGCTTACGTCTCGAAGCGCAACGGTGAAGATTGGGATCCTCTGCTCAAGAGCGTTCGCAAGTGTCAATTTGTGTACCGCGAAAGCCGACCTGACTCCGACCAGCTTGTGTACTGTGAGCAGTACGAGAAGGAAGATCCCGAGCAGCCGCTTAACTTGATGAGCAGCTCTGACTGGTTTGAGCACAAGACGGAAGTGAAGCGTGACGTTATCAGCTTTGCCACCATGGCAGAGTACATCGTCGTGGCTCTCCGTGATGAAGACCAGCAAAGTCTCAAGGTGGACGCATCCATTGACGGCCTCGAGTTCGCAGACGCCAAGTTCCCGAGCAACTTCAAGGTCGCGCACCAGTCCGCATACACTGTCCTCGACTCCAGCACGCATTCGATCTTCTTGCACGTCACCGTGAACAACAGGCTTGACCAGGAGTACGGGTCGATCGTCAAATCGAACTCGAACGGCACAAACTACGTCCTCACTATCAGTGAGGTCAACCGCAACAAGGCGGGTTACGTCGACTTCGAGAAGATGCAAGGTCTCGAAGGTGTTGCGCTTGTCAACGTCGTAGCAAACCTCAAGGAAACTGACAGTGGTTCAGCGAAGAAGCTGAAGACTATGATCACTCACAATGACGGCGCGGAGTGGGACTACATCCAACGCCCGACCAACTCGAAGAATTTCAAGGTGGATTGGTGCAGTGGCAGCGGCGAGAAATGCGCCCTCCATCTGCACGGATACACTGAACGTGATGATCCGCGCGATACTTTCTCTTCACCTTCCGCGGTCGGCCTCATGATGGCTGTTGGAAACGTTGGCGAGTACCTTGGCTACAAGAAGGATGCCGACACTTTCATCACCAGTGACGGCGGTATCACGTGGGACATGGTCAATGAGGGCACTTGGATGTGGGAGTATGGAGACCAAGGCTCCATCATCGCCATCGTGAAGAAGGGTGAGGCCGTCAAAGAGGTCCAATACTCTCTGAATGAGGGTAAGGACTGGATTCCGTTCACGTTCACCGAGGAACCCATGATTGTTGACGACATCACCACCGTTCCCTCCGATACCAGCCGCAACTTCATTCTCTGGGGCCGCATTAAGGACGAGCTCACTACCGTCAACCTGGACTTCTCCAGTCTAAAGGAGCGCCATGAAGAGTGCCGTCTGGACGAGAAGAACCCAGACAGCAGCGACAGTGACTACTTCCTCTGGGAGCCCAAGCACCCTCTCAGTGATGACAACTGCCTATTCGGGCACGTTGCGCAATACCACCGCAAGAAGGTCGAGCGCGACTGCTACAACGGCCCTGAGTTGCAGCACCTGCACAACATCGCCCGCAACTGCACCTGTTCGCGTCGTGACTTCGAGTGCGACTACAACTTCGAACGCCAGCCGGACGGCTCATGCAGACTTGTTTCTGGCCTCGAGCCTCCGAACCCCGCCGCCATCTGCGAAAAGGACAAGAACGCCGTCGAATACTACGACATCACCGGCTACAGGCGCATTCCTCTCACTACCTGTGACGGCGGTCAAGACCTCCAATACACCTCTCGCACGCACCCGTGCCCTGGCAAGGAGCAGGACTACGAAAAGAAGCACGGCGTCTCGGGAGTCGCCCTTTTCTTTGCCATCGTTCTTCCCATTGCCGCTGCGGCGGGTATCGGCTACTGGGTCTTCAAGAACTGGGACCACAAGTTTGGCCGCATCCAGCTCGGCGATGGCGGCGCTGCTGGCTCTCGCATTGGCATGGGCGGAGCCTTCGACCGCGACGCACCTTGGGTCAAGTACCCTGTCCTTCTCCTCAGTGGTGTCGTCGCCGTCCTTGCATCTGTGCCAATGGTCGTGGGCAGTATCTACAGGTCCGCATCGACAAGATTCGGACGCGATGGCGGCAGATTCGGCGGCGTTGGAAGACCTTACACCAGCCGTAGCAGCTTCTCGCGCGGAAGGGGTGGCTACAGCGTTGTGGATCCTGATGATGGCGAGCTTTTGGGTGAGGATAGCGAGGATGAGGTGTGAGATTGTTTATTGATTGAATGAGGTGTGTGGAGATAGCATGATGGGCTGTTTTGATTGTGCGACTTCTTGTATACTGTTTGTTTTCTTTTGATGGAGATGCATGTAGCGAGGGATACCAGTGTAGATTACTAAGTCGGGAATGTTATATGGAATCTTATGAGCTGTTCATGACTTCCTTGCAACGTTGCACGATGATTTTGCGCAGGACTGCTGCGTAAATTAACAGACTGTTAGTTGACCGCACAGTATGTTGATTCCTTTGCGCCAGCAATTGCGAATACACAGAAATCTCGATGACATGTTTCACAAGGGTTCAGCATGATTTCATCGGACTTCAAGCCCGAAACCTCACTCGTTCATGATGTCAGCACAATATGTCGACTTGATGATTGGTCAAGACACCGGTCTCGAGGCTTGCTTTGCTGCCGTCTCCTCCAGCACTAGGAGATATATGCGGGTTACTGCCCATCGTGAGATCTCTGACGTGAGGTGCGGAATCGGAATGCTGCGCCGCAGCATCACGATGATGATTAGGTACAGAATTGCTATTAGAAATAGCAGATTGATAATTTCAGACACCTTTGCATACTATCACTATCTAATCATAACAAAGATGTCTTCAATTCTGCAAACCGCTCAAACTACGCTCCAGGAGGACTTTGGAGGATTTGGCCACAACGCTGCGGGCGAGGAACATCAGTTTGACATTGATAATGTCCCTGATCAAACCGGCAAAGTCGCAGTCGTCACTGGCGGCAGTGAGGGCATTGGATATGGTTGCACACGCACCTTGCTCTCCAAGAACATCAGCAAGTTGTATATCCTCTCGGTTTCCCAAGACGTCGTCAACGGTGCATACGAGGCACTGAAGGAGGACATGGGTGAAGACAAGGCCAATCGTGCCAAATGGATGCAATGCGACTTGAGCGACTGGAAACAGACAGCTCAAGTGGCGAGCGACATTGCGAAATCAACTGACCGCATCGATATCGTGATCAACAATGCTGCTCGCGGTATCATGACACACCAACTTACCGACTACGGAGTGGACAGACACATGGCAGTGAACCACATGGGCCATGTCGTTCTGACCTCACATCTCCTGCCTGTGCTCAAGAAGACCGCCAGTCAAGGGAACAAAGTACGAATCGTGAATCTGGCATCCAACGCCATCGAAATGGTTCCTAAGAACATCAACTACGATAGCCTGGAATCTATCAACACGGACGAAGGCCCGATGCCCACCTACGGACGATCAAAGCTTGCCAACTTGTTATATGCCAGATATCTCGCTCGGCATGTTACGAAAGAGCACCCCAACATCCTGGCCAACGGTACGCATCCTGGTTTCGTGGACACGAAATTGACTAATGAAATGATCCACGAGCCCTACCCTCGTAAGTGTCTTCCCACCACCTTCCAGCGTTGCTCTGCTAATAATCCTTTCAGTTGGTGGCTACGCCATGTCTGCAGGCCTGAAGCCCTTCATGAAAGATCAGTGGAAGGGATGCGTATCCACGATGTGGGCTGCGACTTGTACGGAGAAGAGCGGCGAGTATATTTGCCCGCCTGTCACGCCGGAGCCTGGTAGCGAGGCGTCTAGAAATGAGAAGCTTGCGGAAGACTTGATGAGGTTGACTCGGGAAGTTATTACAGAGAAGACGAGGAGTGATTCTGTGGAGAAGGGATGTCCGATGAAGGATTATTGATTGATCGGTAGATATGATCTTTCAGATGTGAGCTTGATGCATGAATCTCATCTAATAGTACAAGTGTTTGACGTCGTAGACAGTCCCATTCGTTAATGTCAGTGATGGCGTACCCTGTCGAAAAGCGTCCCTACCAGCCCTCGTCAATCATGATCTTCTCCGGTTGTCCAATTCCTCGTCTTCCCATCCTCTCATCAAGCCTCGGTTTGGCGCATGCTCTTCGCCATCATTGAAATCATCCATGGCAACATCCTGATACGCATAAGCATCGCCTTTCTCGGACAACGCAATAGCATCGGCGCGGCCTTTTTGTACGTCGACCAGATACATGATAGGAATAGGCAGAGCAATCAAGACCGCCAGGAAACCAAATGCAGGCCGAATCGTTCCCATCGAGTCAATGATCGCACCAACGATGGCAGGGCCGACAGCAGAGCTGCCTTTGTCGGTAATGGCATAGAGTGCGTAAAATGCCGCCTCGCTACCTGGTGGAATGATCTCACCGTAGAATGCTCGGCAATAGGAGGAGAGACCGCCCATGACAAAGCCGTGCACGAAACCAAGAGGGTAGATCTCCCAAGCTTGTTGCAGACCACCAACACCCCAGCTTTGTACAAAAGGCAAGAAGCCAAGGAGGCCGTAGAAGGGAATAATTTCCATAAGTAGAACGCAGGCGATGATGGCACTCTTGGTCTGGAAACCGTAGCGCTTGGAGATCCTTGGCCAGGCAAAGGCACCCGCAATGCCAGAGGCGGTGGCTGTAATGGACAATAGAGCAATGGCAATCGTTCCCATCTGTAGTTCCGTGCGTGCAAAAAGAATTGCTGTGCCGGAGACCGTAGCAACGGCGTCTGACAAAAGGAACCAGGCAATGAGGAATACGCCAGTTTGACGCAGGCGGGCAGCAGTCTTGACGGTCTTCCATACCGAAGACCAGGCGAAGATGAAGTATTGCAGAGCAGTGGGTAGACGAGATCCTTTTCTGCTGCTTGTATTCAAAGCCGGGCCTGGTCGGTTGCGAAGCCATAAGGCACCGGGGATGGTGAGAGTGGCCCAGAAAACACCCACAACGAACAATACGCAGCGCAGAGGCGTGGACTCCGAGGCGAAATTGGCTTTCTTCAGCATGACGAGCAACAGAATGCTGAGAATCTGTACGCAGACTGCGGCAGCATAGCCTAGTCCGACGCCTTTAGATGATATCTGGACAGAGAGCTTGAGCTGCGCCGACTGGGCATCCTTCTGTTGCTGGTCTTCGTGCCGGACGTCTGGATGGTTGGCTGCTAACAACGGCAAGAACGAATTAAGCAACACGAAAGAAGATCCGAGAGAAACGACTCCGATGATGACGAGGATAGCGGCCAGTATGTACCATTGTGGCATCACAAGTATAAACGATGCCGAAGCCGCTGCCCCTGAAAAGGCGAAAGCAAGCAACAGTCGCTTCCGATGCACGCCTACGCCATGTCGGGTCAGCAATGAAGCCTGGCAGAATTTCGCCTTCTGCAACGTACCATAGTCTGCCACAGGACTGAAAGTGATCAATACCAACGCTTGCAGAAACACAGCAATGGAAAAAGTGTAGAGCGCAAAACTCGCGGTACTAGTCTCATGTCCAAAGACTTGGACTATGCATTGATCCTTATCGTCCGCAGATTCTGCAGCGCGAACAAGCAGCCTAGCTAACCGGCCACTTCCTTCTTTGGCGGCCTGGAGACATGGCGTCGTCCCGTCTGAGCGTAGAACACCGCTTTCACGTGCCAGCTGCTCAAGAGTGACGGGAGCAAAGGATCCTACAAAAAATTGTCAGTTGTTGCAAAGCAGCATGTAGGTTACTCATCGGGTTTTGCGTACCAACACCACAAACGGCAAATATCTCTGCAGCGAGACCGGTTGAATACCAGCCTCTCAGCTCGCGCTCAGTTGTAGGGCTGACGTCCTCACCTTCGAAGCGAGGCGCGCGAGCAGCTCCATCGTGAGACATATACCGAATGAAAGTCTTCGAAAGACAAATTAGTTGTTCATTGAAGGTTGCGAGGTGCGGCGGAAGTGAAGTCAACAACGTGCGGCCGGAAGACGTCGGAAGTCAGCACGGAGGCTTGGCGGAATCGGACGATGCATCAATGGATGATGCACCAGCAGACAATCTACCATCTATATGTACACCTCTCACATTATTGAAAAATTGTTATCAGCGATTGGACGGTGGCATAGAGAGAAGTATCGTCGGTTGTGCTCTGTAATTTAGGCATGATTGTAGGCGTTCCGGTACTTGGCACCAGGACCATAGAGAATGCCATATGAATATCAGAACTTGTACTGCAACAACAATTATATTTCTCATTTCTCTAGTAAGTGATATCCTGCTCGCTTGACCTCCAAGATTCCCACTCGACCACTAAAACCTGCAAAAGATCGGTGCATACATGCCGCTGCTTTTTCAACGTCCGATTCCAAATAGCGCGACAGCGTTCCCGAACCAAGAAGAAGATATGAGCTCTTCCTGACGAGCCTTCTGAGGTCTTTTGGCAAGCATTGACCTGAAATACACAAGCAAACTCTCTGAAACCTTTTTCAATTCATAATCGCTCTTCGTGACAAGTGCGGAAGCGTTCGTCCCAGCAGCGACCAAAATCTGTTGCAATCGCAGCACATTGTTGAGATAATAAGTCTCCTAACGAAAGACCAATTCATCATGAAGGAGCGACTTCAGATCCACTTTATATTCCATGAAGCGCCTTTGTAACATCTGGATCTGCTCCAGTTCTTCTGCTTCAGGCATGGGCCGCGACCCGGTGATGCCTGGTTGGTCCTTGGTCTGGAAACACTTGTGCCGCCAGCTGGCCGCGCCATCGATTACAGATTTCAAGCTTTTGATTTGTTGGAGCAGCAAAGATATAAACCTATTGCAGCGGTGGGCACGCATCACTCCCGAATGCAGGACAGCGCGCATCAAGCCGTAAAAGTTTCTGTTCCAGTTGATAAAGTCACGGATGATCATATCGCAGTCATCGTATGCTTTGTTGTCTATGTCGCAGTCTATTGGAGTCTGACCCAGCTTCAAGCTTAACACAGTGTAGACATACTCGTGCACCGCGTAAATTCTTCCATAGTTGTAGAGTCGAGCGCGAGATCCAGGGTGACGAGATCGAAGGATGCGAGACGTGCGGCATAGAACTTCCTGGCGCTATCACCGTAGCGTGCTAGGGATTCGACCACTTCTTGCGCAGGAAGCATGTCAAATTCCAGCGCATGCTTGGAAAGGATTATCGACTCGTGAGATTCATGGTCTGCAAAAGCCGACGCTTGAGTTGCTGCCAATATTGCGAGCAAGAGCAACAAGAGGGTCTTCATCTCGTGGGAATGAGTTATCGCTGTTGTCACACCTTGGATATGCTTTTGAGCTGTTCCTGCGCTTTCAGCTATGGTGTTGAGTGTTGAAGGGTCGTGTTGTTGTGCAGAATGAGGAGTCAGCCCGACAATTGGCTAGTACAAATATATATAGCACCACATCTACTGTGAGTCTGCACATGAGACCAATTCGACTGATCGCGTCTGCATGTTTCGCACTGAGCTGTGTATCGTGCTGGAGATCATGGTCTAGACTGGCAAGCCATCGATCTAATGCAAGTAACCAGTCTCAAACACGAACGCCCGCTCGGACTGCCATAGTGGCGTCAGCACAGGTCGAATGGCAGAACTGTTTGTGCGCCTGCCTGAGTATAGCGATGGGAATGTCTAATGCGTAGCAAAAGCCGAACCAAACGCCTGCCGGGTGGCTGCAGGACTCGGTCTCAGAGTGGTGGCGTGCCATCTTGGTTGCGATCTTCGGCTGGCTTGCTGCCCGCAAGACCCTTGAGCCTGACGACTCTCTTCTCGATGCGCTCCAACTCGCGCTCGACGTCCTGAAACTCGAAATGCACAGGCTTGGCTTTTGGGGCGACCGGTGTGAGAGCTTCGCCATACAGGAGAAAATAAGCGATGGAGACAGCTTCGGCTATTCCAAGTCCATTGAGCAGAGACGCCCATATATCCCCGTCCAAGCCGCCGACGACGAACAGCTGCAGAAGGACAGAAGCGTTGAGCACGCTGGCGCCGATGATGGCTAATTGTGCGGCTGTATGAGAAGACGCTTCAAGACAGAGGAGAAGCCAGCCTATGAAGTGGAATATCGCGACGAAGACGAGCGCCACAATGGTGTCAGGGTGGGCCGCGCGGTTGATCTTTGATTGCAGCGCGGTTATGAGAGCCCCAGTGAGGACGATGAGGTTAAGGGCGAAGATGGATAATTTCGAGAATCTAGGCATCGTGGTGAGATGGGCGGCTTGAGTCTGCAGATGGCGTTGTTGTCGTGCGCTTTTATGTCCTTGCTTTGGGGGATTTTAGAGACCGGGGCGACGAATAGGCGTCAGCGCTGGGTTTTGGGATAGTTTGTGAGGATAAAACCAGGGAGAAGAAGGTGGTGAAGTCTGGCTACTGTTCAAGCCGTTGAGGCCCCGAGCGGTCAGTCGCAAGGTGAACCGGACGCAACTTACATGTGGGCTAAGAACTGTGCGCTACACGGTCAGTTTCTGCCCTTTTGAGTCACATTGTCATGGTACCTTTGGAAGTGAGGCGCTCTCAATGCAGATGTGGGAGTTAGGTAAGAGGGATGAGGTGCCCCGGAGCTGGAGCTCTGCCACGCAGTGTGATGCAGCCATATGACCATATGATTGGTGTATCGGTCTCGGGAACTAACGGCTGATCATAGTAATTACTATTTTACTATCATTACTATTTTACTATTACTATATAGTAATTACTATTTCGAATCACCAGAACTCGCAACACGCACCCTAAGCACCCTCGTCTAACGTTGCAGATTCTCATTGGTTGCTCGATTGTAGCTTGCTCCAGGACAAATTGTTGACCCAGTCACAGAGGTCCCCGCTACATCCCACCACAGGTCGCGCAAATGGAGGAACTACAGACCAAGCACCGCAAGGAGCAGCGTGACCTCCAAAGCCGAGTTACTCAGAAGAAGAAGCAAGCGAGCAAGAAGACCCGCAAAGGCGTCAACGAGGAATGTGATCGTCTGGAAGCCGACTTGAAACAACAACAGGCAGACGAGATCGCTGCTTTCAATGGCGAGCCGACGAGCAATGGACATGACCTGCCCGTGGATCAGCTAGATGACCTGACACTCCAACAAGACGGCGGAGACGAGACTCCCGAGGGACCAGCCTCACAACAGCAAACTTCAGCGAGCACACAGGCAAGCGAAACACCACAGAATCAAGGCCGGAAACCCAACAGGCAGAAAGAGCGCCTAGCCCGCCGAGCAGCAGAACAAGAAGAACTATCTCGACAAGCTGCAGAGGAAGCGAACAACCTGCCGGATATGAAGCAACAAGAGCGGGAACGAATGTTATCTTACATGAAAGAGCGTGGTCTACAAGAAAAGGAAATCCGTGCAGACGGGCACTGTTTATACTCTGCGGTTGCGGACCAGCTGGCTCAGCTTGACATACCACTTGGCATGACACCAGGTGCACAGCCAGAGGTCCTTCCGTACAAGACTACACGCTCCGCTGCTGCGTCGTGGATAGAGAACCACCCTGACGATTTTGCGCCATTCCTCGAGGAGCCCCTGCCCGACTACTTGCACAAGATCAGAGACACAGGCGAGTGGGGTGGACAACTCGAACTGCTGGCATTGGCGAAGAGCTACGGAGTTGAGATCAATGTTCTGCAAGACTTTGGCAGAGTCGAAAATATCCAGCCTGGTAGCAATGCTGCGGGAAAGACGATATGGCTGGGATACTACAAGCACGGCTTCGGTCTGGGAGAGCACTACAACAGTCTGCGGAAAGCTGCCTGAAAGCGGCAGAAGAACATTTGATTCGTGAAAAGTCATAAACGCATGCGCTATCATGAAAGTGACAGTGATCATCAGGCGTACACCCTGGTCTCATCGCGCGAAGGTCCGCGGGTAGGTGACGGTACATCGCTGAAGTTCGCCTCGTCCTCCTTGCGATAAACATCGCTACCCATCGGGCCAAATGTGCCCGCTCTTCTGTATCGGTGTGCGACCACGGAGCCGTAGATGAGCGCTCCAATCGTCACAGCAAATGCCAGCGACATCCCAACTGCCTGCCAGATTCTCCAGAACGGCCAGATCAAATTCGACTCGATCACTTTGCGTGCCACGGTCGTTGCGATTCCGACGCAGAAGTAGAGGAGCCAGAAGGTTGTTTTGAACACTTGGATGCCGAGGAATGTCCATGGGTGCAGGGCTCGTACGAACCATAGGCCGACTTCTGCGGCTGTGAGGAGGATGCAGATGAAAACGAAGGCGAGGGCGACGATCCATCCACTTTATCAGAATATAGTGTCAGCAGATGTTCCTTGGGGCTGAGAGCTGAGGGTTGACTTACACGTCAACATGAGTCCCTTGGCCTTCGACCTCGAAGCACAAGATCCCGATAGTGATAATGGAGTTTGTCATGAGGAGCATCTGAACAATCCAGAGCGGCGTCAAGACCCACGAACTCCAGGTATTGCGAGGATACATCATGAGCGGCGCTACGATCCATGATGTGCAGCTGTGGCGGACACGCTCTGCTGCTGCGTTGGTCTTCTCCATAGTCATGAGAAGCGTATATTTCGTAAATCGGGGTATCAAATAAGGAAAAACCGTGTATCGTCTATTTGCTCGTGTCCGGTAGTAATGATCCGTTCTCTAGTCTTGGTTGATTTAATGTGGGCGAAGCGAAGTAAAGCGAGGGTTGTGTCGTGCGTGTACCACCACAAAGATACCAGATGTAAGAGCGAGAGTCAGGAGGCGTAATAAGATAGTAATACACCAGGAAGATCCAAAGGCGAGGTATCGTCACAAGGACGGTTTGCACAAGGGCTCATATGCGGGCAGAGCCCTGCTTTTGTCATAGAACGACGTCTATGATCCAACACGGCACGATCGCATTACGAACTCTGCTCCGCCCAGGTCACGACCAAGGGCTGCGCTCGCTGCGGCACTCTTGCTGCCCAGCCGCAGACACCCTCATGTCATATGCCGCAAGCATCGATCGAACCACAGTATTCTGGGGAGATCCCTAAAGGAAGGAAGCCGGACGAGCCGGTGCATACGTCTGGGCGTGCGTCGTACAGTAGCGTAGCGCCCTTTTCTTCTTTGCCGCTCCGCGGAACGCCGTTGAAGACGTCGTCATTCATCGAATTCATCAGCTTGGGGGTTTACGTGCTTCTACTGCGATGGGATGCTGTTCGTCGTCTTGGTACAGTATCGTGGAATATTTAAAAATAGTATCTCTACAAAGCCGTACGCTGCTGCCAGAATGTGTTTACTTAGCGCGCGGCTATCATCTGCGCTATACATAAAAAATTATACGAGGCGAGTGATCGGAGGCTGGGATCACACGCTTGTATGGATATAGATCTTATGTCAGCGGCGCAGCTCGACACCTGTCCCTGCAGCGCCAGCGTACCGGTCGATATCCGGGATTTTGGGGCCAGGATGGATCATCGTTGTAAAAAATGTACAAATGTTCGCGCTCATGCTTTCGTCGCGAACTGCAACCATTTTGCGTTGCAGCGATGTCCTGTATATACTAACTGACGTATATGTTCGCAAGCGAAAACGTGCACGTAGATTTCCACGTGGTTGCGTAGTTTAGTACTGTTGGAGAACGAGCTTGCGTCACCACGGCGGAGCTTTCGTCGTTCGGTGACCCAGCTAGCAGTGGTACTGTACGATTTATTTCTAGGTCACCTCTGGGACAGTTGACGATGGTTTGTGCCATGACCAAATCAGGTCTCGCTTTCTTCAGAAACTCTGGAGCCAGGGCAAGATCTCGGATTACATATACATACGAGGCCCTTGGTGTTCGCTAGCGTGGACGCAACAAATCACGACGCCTAAGATGTCTTTGCGTGTACGCAGAGAGCGATACCGCTGAGCACCAGTGTCATTCCGATCCATGTATCTGTCAGGTTGTTAGTTCCTGAACGGCGGAAGGCTTCAGCCGGGTGGTACTATTATCAGACAAAGTACATACCTCGCGAGATCACTTTGCCCTCAGCCCACCATTCTCCCAGTACGGTGAACAGAAAGGCCAGCGAATTGGTAATAGGCACAGTCAATGAAAGTTCTACAGCCTGCTGTTAGCAAGATCCTGTGTCCATGAGCGACAGTGGAATATCTCACCAGCCTGCCCAATCAACAAGAAAAACCACACACTCCCCGTCACGTTCAGCAGAAGCGGCACTGCGTACGCAGGATTCCGCAGCAAGTCCATGACTGCGTACAGGATGCTCCATATCTTGCGTTTCAGCCAGGGCGCGTCTGACGTAAGATAAGGCCTTTGCTGTTTGGGTTGCTGGTCTCGAATCACTGCTGCTCGCCGCATGAAGGGTGTTGTCAGGCCCCAGCAGGCGCCTACTGCGAGGAAACCGAGGACCCAGCGCCAGATTGAGGGTGAGGCTGTTGGTGGGGCTTTAACGGGGCCATCGGGATCCATGATATTGAGGTGTTAGGAGGTCGAGATGGTGGGTTTTAGCGGTTACAGGGGTTCGTAAAGATTTATGTTCCTAGGTTTGAGACTGGTATAGCTGCAGGAGTATGGCACGGATGCCGGAGACACCGTCCGAGCGTGGAGTTGCAAGGAAAGTGGGGGAGCAGCATGGGCTTGGTGACGATCTCGGTTAGCCGCGATAACGGGTAGTTACATCTGGCATTGCTCATACCACCTTTGAACTACAGACACATATTCTCGAAATACATTTGTGTGACCATGGCGCCGTCGAGAGTCTCCCCTCCGCCTTCGAGCGATCTGTCGTCTGGTCTCACCAAAGAGCAGCTTGAGTTCTGGGACGCGAATGGATACCTTCTTATTCCGGATGCTTTGTCCCAAGACACCGTCAAAGAGCTACATGATGAGTCGAATAGGCTACTAAACGACTTCTCACTGGACGATCACCCCATGACCAAGTTCTCTACTGGCGAGAAAAGCGACCACGTAGGCGATAGCTATTTCTTGGAGAGTGGCGATAAGGTTCGCTTCTTCTTTGAGGAAGGTAAGCGTTTTCGCAAAGCAATGCCATATATATCCACCTAACCGACCATCTCTAGACGCATTCGACTCAAACGGCTCCTTGAACAAGCCCAAACACCGCGCCATCAACAAGATCGGCCACTACCTCCACCACCTCAATCCCTCCTTCGCCAAAGCCTCCATCAACCAGCAAAATGCCGCAATTGCCCGCGACCTCCAATTCCGCGACCCTCGCGTCCTCCAATCCATGATAATCTGCAAGCAGCCCGAAATTGGCGGCCGCGTGCCTCCCCACCAGGACTCCGTCTTCCTCTACACCAACCCACCCTCGGCTGTCGGCTTCTGGTACGCCCTCGAAGACGCAACGGCCGAGAACGGATGTCTTTCGTTCGCAGCTGGAAGTCACAAGCGCGCGCCGGTTAGGGACCGGTTTGTGCGGTCTGAGGACGGTAAGGGAACGACATTTGCGGCGAATGAGGGAGCGCAGTGGCCGGAGGGATTGGAGGAGGACAAGGATGTTAAGAAGGAGGTTTATGATTTGGGAGAGGTGAAGGCTGGGACGTTGGTGTTGATTCATGGGAATCTGCTGCATAAGAGCGAGAAGAATACGAGCCAGAAGGGGAGGATGATTTATACTTTCCATTGCATTGAGGGTGGGAATGAGTATGATGAGCGGAATTGGCTGCAGCCGCCTGCTGAGGGATTTACGAAGCTATCTTGAGCAGGAGACGTAGGACGGGGTAGATGTAGATATGATTCCACGATTGATGTGAGAACACTGAACGCAGTGAGGAATGGACTAAGTGTTTGCCGTGGCAAGCCTTTCAAAGGCGTTAAACATTTCATAGAGCATTTATCGTAAAGACAGGGCGCGTCTTACGCCCCCGTCCGCATGAAGCCAGTTACGCTCACAATAATCGTTTCCAAACTCCAGGGTTTTCTTTTCCCCATCGCTAGCCGGCCATCAATACATCTTGTGCTCTTCATTTCCATCTTAAGTCGGGCGATTTGCTTATTTCTTGGGGTCCGCCTTCTTCTTGGGGCCGAGCATAGGCTCGCCAATGTTCGATCCAGTAAGTCGTACGTTGGCGGCCTTCTGGAGCTTGAGCACGGCGTCCATGCTGGGGAAGTCGGCGCCTGTACGCTCGAGGTCGGCAACGACCTTGACGTCGACGTTGGCTTTTGATGCGAGGTCCTTCTGAGTCATAGTGGTGCCCTTCTGGTTCTTGAGCTCGTTGCGAGCCTGCATGAGGGCCTTGGCGACTTCTTCGGGCACCTTCTTGGTGGCAACGGGACCGTCGGCGCGGTCGACCTTTGTGAGGCGCTGGCCACCGAGGTTGGCGCTGGCGGCCTGAGTGGGGTGTTAGTGACGCTCTCTCTCTCTCTCTTGGGGACTGCGGTAGATTGCTCTGAACTTACATTTGCGGTTGCGTACTTCTTGTCGGTGCTGAGTACGGCACCGCTGCGCTGGGCAGCGTTGAGGGCACTCTTGCCCTTGACGGTGGTCTCGCGGTCGCCGCCAGGTCCACGGACCTTGCTGCCGATCTTGGTAACGGTGTCCCAGTCGCTCATTTTGGAGGTGTTGTCGGAGTTAAGTGGGTGGGTCTGAGGGAGTGTTGTTGTCGTTGAGTAAGTCGTAAAGGTGGTGCGTAATGGTTCGTTGGTGGTGTGAGATGTATGTGGTCGCTCTGGTCGAGGGTCTCTCGGTCGAAGAATATGAGTGCTCTGGATGTGGGGCACGTGCTGCGGCGTGAGTGATCGCAGTGAAGGCCCGGCGGCAAGAACGTCACCAGCCGATCGATGGCTGATGGAACCTTCCAGATGTCTTATCGAGAGCGCTGGCCTTTCACAGTCACCGTCGAGCGCCCGACCAATCTTGGGCCATTCTTTTGTTGTTAATGAGGACAAGGTTCCAATTCGCAAGGCATCCCAAACAATTACATTCCGCGATGGGAGCCCAGTAATTCGCACGCGCTTGCCTGCTGCAGACACCGCTACATACAGCCACTGATATGCGCACAAAGTATCGATCGCATCGGGCCTCGGAATACCTCGATGGGTGTTACGGCAAGTGTTCAGCCCTTCTTCACTATGGCAGAAACTATCATCCCTGGAAGATCACTACGACTACGATCAATTGGCACGCATTGTTATTACGAGAGATAAAAATATGTGAAGAGCCATTACCGGCAGCACTTATCCTCTCCCGGTGCTCCCAGAATTATGCATTGAGACTCGGGATGCTATCTTCCTTTATTGAATGATATACCATCGCATACATAAGTCATTCTAATCATTCTAACTATTGGCTCTCCGCAATTTGATTGATA
The DNA here is from genome assembly GCA_022813715.1 of Cladosporium austrohemisphaericum. Classification (NCBI taxonomy): domain Eukaryota; kingdom Fungi; phylum Ascomycota; class Dothideomycetes; order Cladosporiales; family Cladosporiaceae; genus Cladosporium; species Cladosporium austrohemisphaericum. The sequence goes on along the minus strand of JAKLLY010000016.1, from coordinate 623,068 downwards.
CTCGTCGTTTCCCACCATTCAACCAAATACCAGCGCCCTAACCTCGATACTCTCACGCCCAGGCCAATCCTCCTTCGTCCTGGGGTCGACAAAAGCGGAATGCGGTGTCCTCGCGCCATCCTTGCTATCATAGCACTGCAGCAAAATCCTCTCATCATTCGTCATCCCGCTCAAATAGTGCCACTTGCCTTCAGGCGAGTACTTGACACCAGCCGTCTCTCCGACACGATCTGGGTAGCGATGCTGCACGCCCTGCAGCTGGTCATCTGGAACAGTGCGCGAATCTGCGTAAGCCAGAGGAGAAGCTACCACGGGGCCGTTCAGAGGGCGCCAGACGTTGATGAGTCGGACGCGGGACTTGAGGAGCGTTTCGGCCTCGTCACCCATGTGGTAGTGGACGCGCTTTTCTGCGCTGGCGCGGGTTTGGTCGATGTGTGCGCGTGTGACAGGTGCTCGCGGGGCACCAGGGTTCGAGCGACGGACGGTGTGGTCGAAGAAGAAGATCCTGTTGGCGCCGGGGACGTTCTCGAGGAGCAGCTTCTCGACTTCGGGATAGTAGTTTGCTTTTATGCTCTCATCATCGGTGAAATTCTTCTCGGCGCTGGCTGGGACATTTTGAATGACGCCGAAGCCGTTGATGTTAAAGTCGTACTCTGATTCATGGCCGCGGATGTCGTGGACTGTGACAGTGTGGTCGTCTTCGGTATAGTTGCGTTGAGGCTGGCCCTCTGGTGGCTTTTCGACGTAGTTGAAGGGCGCTGAGCCGTCGGCGGGTGGTGCGTAGAAGGTGAGAGATGCTTGGACTTGGCCGCGAGGGATTTCGATGGGCGTTTTGTTGTCAACGCCGAAGCTGACCGAAGGCTCCTGTGTTTGTGTCGTTGTGGTCGACATGATGTCTACAATCTTAGCGTTTTATGGCGAAAGCTCAATAGAGGAACGGGGACAGTCTTCAGGCTGTTGAATAACTTGTGATAATGTATCAAGCTGAGATTGACGAGAACAAAGCTATCGAGGAGTACATATATGCAAACCAATATGGCTAGCTAAGCAGGCCTCACAGTGTATTTGTAAGTGTCGTTGGCAAAAGTAGGTGGCAACGTCATGCTTATTACCGAGCTTCAAAGGATGTCAAGGTTCGGCACAGGGCTGGTGGCGTTCCTTTACTGCGGAGGTGAACCATCGACGAATCAGCTCACGGCTGCTTAAATCAGCGTAGTGATGGTGTTAGCATTGCGGCTATTGCGTGATTGTACGATTGGAAATGTTCACGTTGCTTATCATAGGAGGTACTGCGACCTTCATATCTCTACATCTGACTTTCCAGTTCTATTCATTAAAGTCGAGGCATCGGCGCCCTGCCACATCTTGCACCCGTCTATGTTGTCCAATCTCGAGACTACTGTGAAATACGGCTTCTTCCAGTAAAAGGAATTGCCTGCAACAATGAAGTACTTGCTACACGAGCGAGAGTCGAGTCTTTGGTAGCTAACCTCACAAAGCGTTCATGCTGATATGATGGTACCCCAATAACGATCGCATCTCGACTCCCATCAGCGCTGATATCTCTTGCAGAGACAAACCGATTTCAAGCATATGTTCGTTGATGTTGTCGCCTCTTCAATCTCCATCAATGTGACGTCATCGTTAATGAATGAGCCAAGTTCTCCGAGCCTACATGTATATAGCTCACGCGTACTAGTGCATGTGAGCTGGATCTTCACCCTTGTGTAGAGTATCGGTCTTAGTATTACGAATATTCTGCCTGTCAGTTGGCCGTACTTTGGGTCTGATGCACGAGTAATGCGTGGCCATGCACAAGTTAGTGAACAAGACCGTGCGCTGAAGATTAATCAGCAACATCGAGCCTCGGCTGTTTCAACACGTAACAAATCGTCCGGTTAACAACAAGTGGTTCTTTGCCGATCGATCAATGCACGCGTCTTAACGAAATTCGTGAAGAACTTCAGGTTTCAGACATCTGAGTCCCTAAGTTGATATTCTCTTGCGCCCTCCCACGTCTACTTCGACGTAGTCAAAGTCAGAGCAAACGTTTATGACATTGAGCACTCCCGAAACTCCAAACCATCTAAACTACGAACAACACAGCCAAAATGGTTCAAGCTCGCCAATGGATCCTCTCTAACAAGCCCTCCGGGCTCCCCGTTCTTGAAGGCCCCGACGCTACCTTCACCTTGAAGGATGCTGAGATCAGCTCGCTCAAAGACAATCAAATCCTCGTCAAGCCAGTTTACATCTCCAACGACCCGGCCCAGCGTGGCTGGCTCAGAGACATGGAAGATCCGTCCCGTCTCTACGTCCCTCCCGTCCAAATTGGAGAAGTGATGCGTGCCCGCGCTCTGGCTGAGGTCCTCGAATCGTCTTCTGAGAAGTTCAAGAAGGGCGAGATCGTTATTGCACCCACCGGTTGGGCAGAGCAGATTGTTCTTGACGCGAACCACTGCCAGGCTGCCCCTGCGCTTCCCAACAACCTTAGCCAAACACACTACCTTGGTGCTCTTGGTCTGACTGGTCTGACTGCTTACTCTGGCCTGAAGTTTGTTGCACGTGCTTCGGCCGACGATGTTGTGGTTATCTCTGGTGCTGCTGGCGCCACTGGCAGCATGGCTGTTCAGATCGCGAAGAAGCTGTTCGGTTGCAAGCGTGTGATTGGTATTGCAGGCAGTGATTCGAAGTGCGAATGGGTGAAATCTTTGGGTGCGGACGAGTGCTTGAACTACAAGTCCTCTACTTTCAGGGCAGACTTGAAGAAGGTCAGTTCGATATGCCCACGAGACGTTTTGCATGATAGCTGACAAACCAACAGGCAACACCAAGCTTCGCCGATGTCTACTTCGACAACGTCGGTGGCGAGATCTTGGACTTCATGCTCACACGCATGGCCAGGAACGGACGCATTGCCGCATGTGGTGCTATCTCCAATTACAACAGCTCCGGAGATGCCATCACCGGCCTGAAGAACTGGTTCGAGGTTGTGACCATGAGAATCGAGATCAAGGTACGTTTTTCGATTTACAATGCCAACGTGATTGTCGATACTAATTTAATTAGGGTTTCATCGTTCTGGACTACGCCGACAAGTTCGCCGAGGGCCTTGAGCTTTTCAAGAAGGCCATCGCTGAGGGTAAGCTGACGATCGGAGACGAGGGTGAGCATATCGTTGAGGCCGGGTTTGAGGAGATCCCTAAGACCTGGATGGGCCTGTTCGAGGGTGCCAACCAGGGTAAGCTCCTCACCAAGGTCAAGTCGGCTTAGACGTCAAGTCAACAGCATCGTGGCAGATGGCTCCTGTGCCTTACAGCAATTGATTCATATCGCGCCGAATAAGCGAGCATTTAGCTAGTATCATACATCATTCGCCGTCCATTCGCCTCCATTCGGTGATCCACCCCAGCATTAAGTCATATCATCACCTATCCCTATCGGCATTCTTCATACACACCACAATAATCGTACAATTATCAGCATACCGCTGCTTCTCAGACTTGCGCGCCAACTGCTCAGCAATCTTCTGCGCAGACATCTTCTTCTCCCACATTTCAGCTGCTTGTTTCGCCACTCTTTCAGCCGCGGGTCCTTCGCCCACGCCGTCTGTTGCAAGCAATAGCAGACATCGCCCGGGAAGCTCGCGTGTGACAGTATGAGCTTCGTTCGAAACAAGATCGCCGGTTATGGAGCCTTCTCTCTTGGGCAGGTCGTCGCGGACGACGTTCGATGAGGTGATCCAGCTGGCAGCCGGTTGCTTGTAGTCCATATCGCCTAGAGAGCGGGACATGTTCAGTGCGCCTGGCGAGACGTTTCTGTTAGCTAACTCAACATGGAAACCTCTCGACCAAGTGTATGATAGTTACTCACCAAGTCTCGTCTCCCCATAAACACGATTTAACTTCCCTCCCGCCTCATGAATCCGCTCCCTCTCGCCTTTCTCCCAGGGCTTTTGCGCCACGGAGAGACACTTCGCTCTCCAATCGCCTTTCCTGTCAGAATTTCTTTCCGCCAACACAACGTGCGAATCACCCAGATCGCCAACTACCACGAGCCCTCGTTTAGCATCGACCACCGCCAAAGCAACCGTAGAACCGGGCTGTAGCATGCCCGTCTTGCGTATAGCTTGGTCCTCCTCCACAATCGCATCCTTGATAGCTTGCTCGACATCCTCGCAGATACGCAGACGCCGATCGATGCGCGAGATGAGGTTCTGTTTTGCGTGTTCGGCTACTTCGGGGCCGCCGCTGGTGAAATTGTCAGAGAGATCCTCTTAACTCAGCATAATATGAAGATGAACATACTGCCCATCATAAACCGCAAAACACGCGAGCGCTTTGTCAAACGCCAACGTGCCGGGCTTCGCCACCGAGTAGCGGTCTTCCTGAGCTTGTCGCGAGCCATAAACCTGTTCATCAAGTCAGCATAAGCGTGCATGCAGTTGTAGTATAGGAATACCGGGCAATAATACACACCATCGAAGCGCCAATGTCCATGACCTCTATAGGCGCCATCGTCGCGTCGCCACCATAACAATAACAAATGTGTCGGAACGTAAGAAACGAGCAGGTGCAGTGGATGGATAAGTTGTTCGCAGTTGGGAAGGATGGTAAAACGTGTTACAAATGATGCAATTGTGGTGCTACAGCCGTTGGTCAGCCTTTGGAAGGCGTGTGTTGATCTTTCTCGGGCGCGCGAGCGAGGCAAAGCTTGCTTGCTTTTCGAAGTCGTCCACTTCGAAAGGGTCTCAAAGTCCTGCTATGGGACGGACATCGTGTTAGGACTCGGTCAATTTCGCATTGGGAACACGTTCGGAGACTGTGTTCGACCAGATCTTGAAGAAGAATGCTCGGTCAGGTGTATGTAGCATGAGCTATAATAGGCAGAATTGTATGTTCTCAACCTGCAACGAGACATACAATGGAAGACGAGGTCGCGGACGCAGACACGGTTTCGATAATGATTTCAATGGTGGTACATTCTTCTTCTTCTTGTTCTTTTTCTCCTCCTCGCCTTGACCATGCCCTAAGTACAACGCCATCGCTGCTAAGAAACTTTTCAAACAAAAACAATCAAGATCCGCCGACCGCTCAAGATGTTCCACGACAACAATATGCTGCGCTCGCCCGAGTGAGTACACATCCTTTTGGCCTCTTTCCAACATGAACACATCGCCGCATTCGCAGCAATTATCTCATCATCCTCTGAATCACACTCTGCAGCTGCTCCGCTTCCTGCCTGTCCTCGCCAACGAGTGCATCCCTAGCGGCAAGCAAGCCTCTGAGCAAATCCACACAGAGACCGGCGTTCTCCTCGCTTCCGAACGGAACCCTCTCGCCCCTGCGAGACGAGCCCTCGAGCCAAGTCCTGACAACGTACACCATGTGCGCCGCAATGACTCGCCTGTGCGTACCAACGAACGGATGCTCGTTGCCGTAGTAGATCTGCTCGAGAACCGGCAAGAGCGTCTCGTGGGGAATGTCAACGTTAAGGAAGATGTCAACGGCCCAGGTCCTGGGTGCGCCGCGCGCGGCGTCTTCGAGCGAGTAGCGCTCAAGCATGGGCAGCAGAGTCTGGACAGGGAAAGTAGCGTCGGCGCCTTGAAGGCGGCGGCCGAGGTTGCGGACTTTGTCGCCGACTGCTTCCCAAGGCAGGGAGTCGCCGACCACAAGAGCTTCGCGAGAAGTCTGGTTGATGAGCTCTTGCCAACTGGCGCGGATGTCGGCGGGGTTGCGGTGATCTGCGACTTGGTAGATGAGGATGCAGAGGTCGTGGTAGCCGGCTTGATCGGCGTAGGTGTTGTAGAGCTCGTCGATAGTGAGGATGGTGCTGTTGAGAGATTGCAGGATTTCTGGACGGCGATCTTCGGACACTCTGGAGTCGGTCTTCATGCGCTGGAGGATGTCGTCTTGGATGCTGGCCAGCTCAAGCTGGGTGTCAATGTCGCTCAGCAACTGTTGCTTAGAGTGACGTGATTCGACAAGGGCTGATTGACGTGTTGAAGCATTTGTGCGCGCACGGGACAGGTATGCCATACGCTCTTCCAGAGTGATCGGGAACTGCCCGCGAGCAAGGTGTAATTGAGTGTCGGCAGCTTCAAGATAGTCATTGTTGTGCACAAAGTATCTCCACAGCAAGTCGGCGGCGTTTTTGTTCCAGTCGTTCGCACGCTGGCGAAGGAATTGGGCCACATATGGACTTGTGATCTCGAGGAGTCGGTCTTCCTGACCAGATTCGAGGTACCAGTCATAGAGACAGGTCTGGAAGACGACATCGTTGGAGTTGTTGATGACATCATATGCCTCGTTGCGGCGCTTTGCGATGATACTGAACTGTCCCTCCATACCCTCGGTAGCAGCGCTTGTCTCCAGGTCAAGTCTCTGGATCAACGAGAAGATAAAGTTATAGCACTGCTGGCGAGTCTGGTATGCTGCTTGTCTGGGATCAGATTCCGGCTTCTCATCCTTCAGGTAGCCCAGCGCAAGCCCAGACTTGTCCTTTTCGTCTGCAACGGTAAGGCACAATTGGATGGCGCCAGCGAAGAACTGCATATCTTCGTAGTGGCCGACCGCCCACTTGACATGGCCATCTTGAGAACTCTCTTGGACATCACCAATGGTCAAGCTGCTGGCAACCTTCTGGAACAGCCGCAAACTCTCGTTGAGAAGTGTACGCCCAGCTTCGGACTGGCATCCAGCCTCAAGACTACGTTTGACCTGCTCCTGCGCCTTGAAGATGATCACGTCATCAGCGGAACAGAAGCTGCCGCATCGTCTGCGAAGTGCTTCGGCAACGGTGTCGACATTGCTGCCCATGGCGATGTTGCGGTTGACGATGGCTTTCACAAGCTCCTTGCCGAGATCCTGACCAATAGAGGTCACGAACAATGCCTCGTACGTCAACTCCTTGACCTTCTGTTTGCTCTCCTCAGGCAACGACGCAAGGATGTCTTCAACGCGCTCATCGAACAGCACAAGGACGAAGCTGATACCCTCGATGATCTTCGCAATCAGTGAAACGAGGCCAGCCATTGCTCGGTGCTCGCCTTGAAGAGCAATCTCTTCTTGTCTTGTGGCAATCCGGTTTAGTGCTTGCGGCCCAGCGAGACCGTCGATAAAGTTCTTGTTCGCGTCAAGGAACTTTTGGAGCTGGGTAAGGTCGTTTTGAACATTGCGGAGCTTTTCGATCTTGATCGTCGATGCGACGCTTGCAACGGCACCAGGGACTGGCTGCACGGTAATAACGCGCGAGCTCCAGATCGAACGCAACAGCCGGCTAATGTACAAGGCAAGACCCTCATGTCTGGGGCTTGGTCGGACACTATCAATCGGGCTTCCACCATCGGTCACAGCGTTGGCATTATATTCGGGGTTTCCGCCATATTGGATGAAGGTCGAACGAGCCCGCTCAAGAACATCAGGTTCTGTAACGCTTGCTACTCTTGAATCGGGGGTCACATCAACACCCTGTCCGCAAGCAACTGCAAGTGCTGTGGCGGCAGTCTCGCCGCGACCGTAAGTGCGAACGAAACGCTTGATGTCGCCCTCCAGCCCCTCGTCGTCAGCAGAAGCGTGGCGCATGAGCGAGGCGAAGACATCGACGAGTCTCCTGCGACGGATAGTCTGGATGCCGTTTCCAGTCAAAATGCCGATCTCGGTGTCGGGAAGATCGAACTGCACGGCCATTTCGTTGCCAAATCCGGCTGGACCGCCATTGGCCTTGAACTCGTCGGTCATGAGCGCCACTTGGGTCATGGTGCCATTCAGCTTCAGCCATTGACCGTATTCCGAGAACCGTGTGCTAAGCTGGCTGGGATCCTGGGGATTCTTCAAGCGCGCTGAGTCGGGAGCTGTGCAGAATAGTCTGTCCTTGCCTTCGTTGTCGGGGTCGGGTCCAAAGGCGAGGAAGTATCCTGGAGGGAAGCGGTATGACATCAGTGTGGGATCAAGGTACCGGGAAGTTGTGTCTGGTGCTCCAGGGGCAGCCGGCGCGGCTTGATTGTAGGGAGGCGCTGCGCTCGGCTGCTGAGGCGCTGGCGCTGGTGAATTGGGGTCCGATGGAGGGAAGCGAATGTGTAGTATTTGCATGCTCGTTGGCCCGTTAGAAACATCCGCCTGGAAGCCGTAGCCGCGAGTGAGCGAAAGATACAACCGACATCCAGTGCTGGTGTTCGCAATCAGGCCGAGCTTGCCAGCTTCGGTTGCGGGAATAGGGCTGATCGATACAAGATGCACGTCTCGTCCAACAAGAAGTTCGGTGCGGGTGTTGAAGTGGCCAGTGTTTTGCAACAAACTCGCATAAGGTCGTGCGAGTGCAAGAGATAGGTTTTCGCGAATCAAGTAGACTTTGATCTCGTTGCGATCGCTAAGTGTGTACAGGAAGTTCCGGGTGTCATCTACCGCAAGTTGGACGAGTGAGCTCGGTCGTTGTTGCGGTCCAAGGAACTGCGTGATCGCCTTCATCTTGCCAGTGTTGAGGAATGGAACACCAGATGCAGTGTGACAGATGCACTGCGTTTTGCTGGTGAACCACCTCTCCTCTTGTTGATATGTGAATTCGTAAATATCCTCTGTGAAACTTCCAGCGAAGAAGATCCGTCCAGTCTTCTTGGAGCCCTCGATGAATCTGACTCCAAGGCCTCGTGTCGGGATGGACATCTTAGTGTTGTAAAGCGCAAGAGTCTTTGCGCCAGTCTCTGTCTTTGTTGGCGCGACACCAAGCAGAAGCATTTCTGTCGTCGTCGAGACCACGATCAGATGTGTGATGTCCTTGACGAAGACGCCAGGCTTGGGTGTGACAAGCTTGACAGTCTCAATCGGGTGCCTGTTCTCCTCGAATCCGATCAGGTCGGGATTGGGCATCGTGTAGTCCCAGAGGTAGAGGCAGTTATCCACGGCAGCCCAGGCGTGTCCGAGAGGAGCAAAGAAGCCCAGCTTCATGGCGACGCTGCCCAGGTTGGCCTGCTCCAATATCCGAGGCGGTAGGTCGTGCCACTTGAGCGGCTGATATGGGTTCCATGCTGCGTTTTTCGGGAGGTTGTAATCACCGCTCACGCCTTGAGTGACATAGCTTTCGAGCTCTGGGAAGCGCGCCTCTGCCGCAATGGTTTCGTTGATTGTCCGTGCCGCGCGCTCGACGGTAGACACTGTGTTGGCGCTCTGCTGAGCGAGTGCAGGGCCTGGCGGAGGCTGCTGGCGCAAGGCTTGTGCGTTTTGGGAGAAGATTGAAGGTGCTGGGGCTGGCGTGTTGAAGTATGCGCCCGGGAGGTTGCGCTGAGGCGTCGCAGGCGGAGCCACGGTGGCCATGGTTTGTGTGTGCGAGGTAGGAGGAGGAAGGTTGCTGCGACGCGATTGCGAAAGACGGTCTAATGGGTCTTTGTAGTTGATTGCATGCGGGTGGAGTCTCGGTGTATGCAGAAGTCGTGTTACATGCAGGCCATGAGCAGAAGAGATCGAGGAAAAAGATGGTGTTATTGTGCAGTTGCCGTATTGCAGGCCTGAAGCAGACAACAATAGCTGCGGGGCGTATTGTGGGAGTTCAGTGAGGTTGATGGGCGCGTTTGGAGGGCAGTTTTGTCGCGCGTTTGATCAAGCTTGAGCTGGACACTGCCTCCCATTGGTCTGAGCTCCCGCATTCAGTCTCAGGATGCGCATGGGATAGCATTAAATTATTGCCATTTCTACAAACGACAGCCAAAACACGCCAAAATGTCACAACGCCTTCTCAGAACTCCCGCCTTGCGACAGATCTCTAGCAGAAATCTCCTGCTATCACAATGTCGCAACTACGGCGCGCCCTCTCCGAGCACCCTCCCTGCGCCGCCGCTCCTCCTCAAACTCCGAAATGATCTCAAAACCGCGATGCGAGCAAAAGACACTGCCCGATTGAACGTCTTGCGATCTCTACTCGCCGAAGTCACCAATGCTGCCAAATCACCAAACCCAGTCCAAACCGATATGCAGCTTCTGTCAATGCTTAGGAAACGTCAAGCTGCTGCGAAGGCCGCTAGCGCCGAGTTCAAGGCTGCCGGCAGAGAGGATCTGGTTGAGAAAGAGCAGGGCCAGGTAGACATTCTCGACGAGTATGCCGGTGGAGTTGAAACTATGGCCGTAGACGATGTCAAGGCAGCCATTCAGAGCACCATTGACGAGCTCAAGGCCAAGACACCCGACCTCAAAGCGGGAGCTGTGATGAAGGCCATCTTTGCGCCTGGTGGAACGTTGGATGGAAAGAACGTCGAGAAGTCTACTGTGCCGGGCATTGTGAAGCAGTTGCTTGGTTGAATTTGGCCTCATGGAAAGATTGCCTGCTACCAATGTGGGCGTCAAGAACATGGAAATGACTGGCCCGAAGATTCTCTTTCGAGCACTGGACAATGAGCTTACAGTCTCATACTCAACGCTTCAAGGCGTACAGTATCGCCACAGGAAGGTGCTCAAAACGCCAACAGAATATGTACAATATGTAACAATATGAGCATGACATATATTTGCGACCCTTGCTCCCTACTATCTCTGCTTTCCCCGTCCAAATCATGGTTGACCACAATGAGCTCAGACTATGCCTACACGCATCGAAATGTAGTTGAGAAACGAGGCGATTGTCGTCGTTCATGTGACCCGGGGTCGAACATCATCGAACCCTAATAACTTGTGTAGAATGAGAATACGCTCAATAAGGTTGCCTTCCGGATCATCGGGCAAAATTACCATAATCGCGATCCTAAAGACAGGCACATGGTGGAGCCTCGGCTTTCATGCACTTGGCCAACGTGTGCCAGGGTCAAGCTCTCCGATTTCTACCGCCGGTGGTGAAGCGTGTCAAGGTTGCTTTCTGTCATTCTACGGGATACCTATTTGCTATAGCGTTCAAGCGCTAACGAAGCTGTTTGTGTCTGCTCGTGACGGGCAGCTACCTCACCGCCACAGGCCTGGTGCCTTGGATTGAACGAGCCAACATTTCCCGGTCGCCGACTGGAACAACACGACAATCGCATACCACCGAAAGGAAAACGCCCGATTGGCGCGCATAGATCCCAAGGTCTGGGACGTACTACTAAAACCAGCTATGGCTTCGAAAGAAAGCGTCAGAGCGCTTCGAAGTCTGGTGCGAACTGCTCGACTCGGCCCTCTGAGCCAGCAACAACGGTGGACGTTATGCGTGGACTGCCTAGCAATCGCAGGCCGACAAGGACCTTTGCGAACACTCAGAAGCTCTCCGCGCCTGAGACTCGGAGCACAAAATGCCACAAGAGGACAGGCCACTATGGCGGAGTACCGCGACAAGGAATACAGTCCTGCGGGCCCGATGGCTGAATACAACGCAAGAGTCAAATCCGGTAGACTACGAGACGACGAACACCAGCGTGGTCTGATCCAGTCGCTTCAAGATCTTCACGAAAGGCTCGTGCATTACACTGCGCCAATAGTCATACCGCCTACGCTCGAATCCCTACAACCGCCAAAGAAGAGCTTCTTTGGCTCGCTTTTTGGCGGAGGCACCGAGAACAAAATCCGCATGGATGTTCCTGAAGATCTACCCAAAGGTCTTTACATGTATGGCGATGTAGGCAGCGGAAAGACTATGCTCATGGATCTCTTCTACGATACACTGCCGGAGAACATACATTCCAAGACCCGAATTCACTTCCACAACTTCATGCAGAACGTGCACAAGGAGCTGCACAAGATCAAGATGACAAAAGGCAACGACTTCGACGCCGTTCCCTTCGTCGCCGCGAAGATCGCAAAAGAATCATCTGTCCTATGTTTCGACGAGTTTCAATGCACAGATGTAGCAGACGCAATGATCTTGCGCCGTCTCATCGAATCACTAATGGCCCACGGCACCGTCATGATCACAACCTCAAACCGTCACCCCTCGGAACTCTACAAAAACGGTATCCAGCGCGAATCCTTCGTCCCCTGCATCAAGCTCCTCGAAAACAGACTCCAAGTCCTCAACCTCGACTCAACAACAGACTACCGCAAAATCCCCCGCCCGCCCTCAGGCGTCTACCACCACCCCATCGACGCCGGCGCTCAACGACACGCAGAGCACTGGTTCAAATTCCTCGGCGACTTCGAAAACGACCCTCCCCACAAAGCAACCCAAACAGTTTGGGGCCGCAAAGTCGAAGTGCCCCGAGCCAGCGGCACAGCATGCCACTTCACGTTCAACGAGCTCCTCGGCAAAGCTACCGGCGCAGCAGACTACATTGAATTGGTTCGTAGCTACGACACCTTCATCGTCACCGACGTCCCCGGCATGAACCACCGCAGCCGCGACCTAGCCCGCCGCTTCATCACCTTTGTCGACGCCGTCTACGAAGGCCGTGCCAAGCTCGTCCTCACCACCGCCGTCCCACTATCTCAACTCTTCATGTCGAAAGACGAAGTCGACAAAGCGATGGACGAAGCTTCGAGCACGGGCGACAAAGCTGCGTCAGAAGTGAAGGGTGAAGGCGCGGATTTGGACGCTAGCATGCGCAGTCTCATGGACGATTTGGGGATGAACATGAATATGTTGAAGGGAAGCAGTATTTTCTCTGGCGATGAGGAGGCTTTTGCTTTTGCGAGAGCGCTGAGTCGTTTGAGTGAGATGGGGAGCAAAGAGTGGGTTGAGAGGGGAATGGGATTGGAGAAGGATGGTGGCAGGAAGGAGCAGGATGATTGGAAGAAGGTTAGGAGTGCCTGGAGGCAGGATAGTATGTAGGATGATGTGGGATGTAACTACATATGAACACGATCCAGTAGCATGATATAAAGCATTGTAGGCTACGCGACATTACCTCCGTAGCATACACCACCACCACTCTTTTTTTTTTTTTTCATTTTGCGTTGTTGTCACATGCGGTATCTAAGGTACACAAATACAGTCTGCGGCAGCCGCAAAACATTCTATTCCAAATACCAAAATCCATATCTGCACTCATTATTGCATAACTCATACAGTTCCTGCATCCAATGTCCCTTTAGCGTCGTTCGCATCTTCAATCTTCCGACCAAGCGATCTTCAGTAGGGGTGTGCGCCATGTTCGGTGCTTCCACCCGCTCCCACGAATCTGCACCTTCCTGTTTCGCAACGTACAGTACACGTGGCTGTGGGCCGCGAAATACGGTAATAGATTAATTGCCTGCAGGAAGCGATATTCCGTATGCACCTATCATATAATTACGGTTTGGAAAGAAGGCGGCTGCGCCGGCTATCGATCGATTTTGATTGATTTGATTAGGGCAGCCTGGGTGGTCGATATGACTTTTTCCAAATAACCAACACGGGGTTAATATGTGTGTAGATGGTGATTTGACTCGCTTGGGAAATTGGGTTTATATATACGCTTGGGGGATTGGATAGATATTCTGGGTATACGCAATAGTAGTTTATGGCAGGTCAGTAGTGGTGTCTTGTTCCAGCCTTCCTTAATCATACGTGGATTTTTGTCACTGACTCGCCGCTGCATGGTTGAATCGATTCAGTCAGTCGACGAGCGATGCCTGAATCGGGATGCAGTTGTCCCCCACAGTTGGAACGAATAGCAGCGATCAACCCCCACGGTCTCTATCACCGATCAGTCTTGCCGTGCTGTCAAGCTAGGGCAACTGCTACACCTGACTAGTAGTATGCTGGACCGCCATGCTCGCAGTCAGCCAGCCACATGCGCAATCACGCCGCGATGCAGCATCCATCCCGTTGCGCAACCCCCGGGCCGATCAACGAGCCAGCGTGCATCGCATTAATGTTGCGTCGCCTCTGCCCGGCAGGCAATCCGTCTCCGTCTGCTCGGTTGGACAGGTGGCTGACAGTCGTTGCGCCGTGAGTCTGCTTGTTTGCCTGCAGAAATGATGCCGTCCACCTCGGTTGCAGAGCGTGAGGAGGGCAAGACTCGTGAAGGTCGTATCCATCGAATCCTCCTCGCATCCTTCGATGTGGGTGCGGACCGACTAAGACCGAGGTGTCGTTTGCTTCCTCTTGGCGGCGACTGTCGCACATATCTCGAGATCGTGACATGCCGGCACACGCCTTTAGGCTCTCGGAATACTGCGCGCGTGTATCATGTAGCCGTGGAAAGCTTGCTCTGCCGACGGCCACGGCGAACCCGTCCGATTGTACTCTCGCTTTGGGCGACAGATGCAGCTCGGGCGGCCACAAGCAGCAGAAGACCAACCAACACCAGGCCCGCATGCTCGATCTCCACCGGCACAAGCCTGGCGCGGCCTGCACCGTGGATCACGACTGCAGCTGCTGCACCCGGCTCTCTGGCGCGACCAGGGACCATGTCAAGCTCTCCATCTCCGCCAATGGGCAGCGTTGTCTGGCGGCCCTGATGGCAGCGACTGGGCGCTCATTCGAATAACCACGTCGGGCCACAGCAGGGCTCGACGCTTCATGGTAGCACGCGATGCGTCTCCCCAGGTGGCCTCCACTCGTAGACATTACTGTCGTCGGCGCACAAGCCTCATGGCTGTCCGCGGACTGAACGAGAGGGGCAGCAGAGACAGACCCTGCCAATCACCACATGCACTCGTAACTTTGACTAGCCAACGCCCTGCTTGGGGCACGCTATTGCTGTCACTCCCTCGCCGGGCCCGCCGTCATATCAACCCGAGTGCCGCCATCCCTTTCCTCCCTGCGCGCCTTCAGTCTGTTTAGTGTTCGCGTTGTGTAAAATAGACTCGCGGCCACGCCTTTTGCACGTGGCCCCATCTGAGCTTGGCGGGACGTCGTCGACTCTAGTTTTGAGATCCGCAACAAGCATTCGTTTGCCCATTGGCTTTGTCGCACTCCCACCGTCGACTCCTACGACGCAGTGCATGCGTGGATGAGTGTCGTCAGGAACGGCTGACATTGCTTGCGTTAGCTTTGTACCTGACAAACACAAGGCGCGCACACGATAGCCTCAGCTGGAACGGCAGGGCGACCGCGACAGGACTCTGGACTTGATACTCCAGGTATCGAATCATCCACTACCAAAGCATGCAACACTGGCTCCTATCATCTGCGACGGCAATCTATCCAAATGGATCCAGAACATGGAAATGAGGCGTCGGACGATGACAGCGACCAGAAGTACCCTGTGGATGGTGCCGACACCAGCAAGGCTGAGGCTGCCTTGAAGGCCAAACTCTCGCGCAAACGGACCAAGACCGGATGTCTAACGTGTCGAAAACGTCGCATCAAGTGCGGCGAGGAACGTCCGGTGTGCAAGAACTGCATCAAATCCAAACGGCACTGCGAAGGCTACAGCCAGCGCGTGTTCTTCAAGCCACCGACCTATGAGTATCGCGCGGCCCCTAATGGCGGAGCGCATATCACTTTCCAGGCTGGACCTATGGCTATGCCCGTGATGCCGATGCATCCAGGGCAGATGCCACAGTATATGATTGATCCTAATGCGTACCAAAGTATGGTAGCACAACCTGATCAGCCGTTTATGCCCTACCTTCAACAGCCTACGAACAGCTTTGGACAGCCTCTTCCTCAGCAGATGCCCTTCCCAGGCTACCCCATGCCATCGCAGCCATTGCCTGTGCAGCAACCTGTTCCCATGGCTTATACTCAGCTCATGAACGGGCAACTACAGCAGCCGCAACCACCACCACAACCGCCGCAAGCCCAACAGCAACCTGCTCCCCAAACCCAAGCTCCATTCATAACACCTTTGACCTCCGGCTATGGCACTCAACAGCCAGAACTGCAACAGCAGCCACCCTTTCAACCATCTTTCACTACCGCTCGGAGCCAACCTATCAGTGCTCAGTCTCTACCGGCATCGCATTTCCAGACGCCGACTCAGATTCCGCGAGCTTACAGTGGAAGCCAGCAAGGCGGAGTGCCACAGCCTCAACCTGCTCTCTCCAGTCAAGAATCGTCATGGCCCAGCATGCCTACTGCGCCTGCTGTACCTGCTTCTCAGCCTCCATCAACCTCTATATCTCCACCGCAGAAGTTTGAGCCAGCTCCTACGCCTAGCCAGACCTCGTCACAATCATGGAACGCACCGACGTATACGCCTCGGCCTGAGCTCTCCCGTCCCATCGACTATCAGCCACCTGTTGCAGCAAGCCGGGCATCTCTTTCTAATGCATCAACGGCCCCTCTGCCACCCGCATCGGCCACCGCCTCACAATTCCTGCCCAACCCGACATCACCTGAGCTCTACGAATATCAGACCCACTTCCAAGGCGTGCAAGACCAGTCGCAATGGCTTGCTAATGCCGCGGTAGAGGTGGTCGACGATGACTACTGGGACGTCGATTCCGAGGAAGACATGGATATTGACAAGCCGACAGCCATGGTGAAGGACTCAAAGAGACAGCTTACACTCAACAGGGTTCTCAGGGGTCAGCACTTCAATGCGCAGCGAA
Organism: Cladosporium austrohemisphaericum; assembly: GCA_022813715.1. Lineage (NCBI taxonomy): Eukaryota > Fungi > Ascomycota > Dothideomycetes > Cladosporiales > Cladosporiaceae > Cladosporium > Cladosporium austrohemisphaericum. The sequence continues at coordinate 606,698 of JAKLLY010000016.1, read as the reverse complement.
CATACAACACGTTCCTTCAAGAGGGTATGCTTGAGCATTACAAGGTAGAATGGCACGCGAACCCGTTGAGAAATCCTGCGACGGCACGCGTGTTCGCTCACTTCATCTCTGCGACCGGACCAAGTTTGTCTACGTTCGAGAGACGCACAGTCAACTCTTCAATTATATTCCAGGAGGGTGAAGTTCCGCACGCTCAGCAGAGCCTGTGGACGTACACAATGCCGATGGCCGCACTTCATCACCAGGGTTTACTCCACGCTATGCTCGCACTCTCTAGCTTGCATATCGCACGACTACAGAATGGTGACACGACTCCTTCGATGAAGCACTATGCCTGGGCACTGAAGCGCATCCATAACTGCGTTAGCTCCCGCAAGAAGCGCCTTGGAGTGACAACAATCGCAGCATCGATGTTGCTAGGGTTTTACGAAGTCATGACGGCCGACCACATGAAGTGGAATACCCATTTGGCGGGTGCAAAGCAGTTGTTCGTTGAGACAGACTTCGCTGGAATGACCCGACAATACCGGCAGCTGAGAAGAGAGAAGATGGCTCGCGACCAGAGTCAACTCCGCAGGAACTCTATCTCAGCATACTTCAACCGCGATGAAGAGGTGCAAAACCAGTTCTACGACGTTGATGAAGCAACGATCAGTAATCTTGTTGGACGTGAGGTGAGATATGAGGATCAACGTGGGTACGTTGAAACCGCTCAGACCAAAATCCCCAAGGAACTGGATTTGAGCAATTTCGAAATCTTGAAGGATCTTTTCTGGTGGTACTGTAAGCAGGATGCTTACCAAAGTATTGTCAGCGGGAATCCGTTGCTGTAAGTAGAAGCTACACCAAACACCATAACATTGTTTGCTGACGTTGAATAGCATGGACTACCACCGTTGGGCGGACTGTCCACCTCGTGCTCCGTTGGGCAAGTCCAATGCTGTGTATGGATCGTTCGACCATCTCATGCTACTGCTCGGCAGGATTGCAGACTTTGCCTCGAAAGATCGAGCACGCAAGCTCAGGCAGATGGCGCTTCAGGGTGGCCAGTGGATTCCTGCTCCCGGTATGAACATCCCTCGACCACCTCAACCTCCACCAGGATCAGCGCCTCCTGCAGGGCCTCCGCCACCGCAAGCTCCTCCAGCATTCTTCGGCATGGCGCCTCCACCAAGGTCGAACGTTCAGATGCCATCTTCGTACAACCCTGTCAACGGAGTCCCATCACCAGAAAGCAAGCAGACCCCCGAGGCACTTGACTTGCAGGCTGCGACTGCAGCAGCTTTGGAAGAGTACGGCAAAATCCGCGCTGCCCTACGTGCGTTCGCTGCCGCCCTCAGCGACGACACCTTCCAGCCTCTCGACGCTGAATTTGAAATGCCCCTCGAAACGCCCTTCGGTACTGCTCTCTTCTACCGCTCTTACGATATCGGCTGCCTCTGGTCCATCTACAACATGTGCGAGATCATCGCCATCCGCTCTCATCCACACATGCACCCCGCCGCCCACGTCGCCGCCGGCCTAGCAGCCAAGAACACCGCCTTCTACGCGACTCAAGTCGGTCGCATCGCCGCCGGCATCGTCCCGGGGCCCGCCAACGAACCCCTGAACCCAACTCTTGGCTCTTCCCTCTGTGAAAGCTGCATGCCCTCCTTCTTCGCCGCAATCCAATATCAGCGCCCTGACCAGCGCCACCAGACCGTCATGCGAATCTACGGCATCGCAGTGCGCACCGGCTGGGGTAGCGCGGAGCTCATTGGCAAAGGAATCGAGACGTCTTGGGTCAAAGCTGGAGAGATGGGGCGCGGACCGCCGTACCAGCGGGTTGAGATGCCCAAGCACTCAGACGACCCTAGACTGAATCATAGCTGGGAGTTGCGCGCGGACCCGAATGCGAAGCCGGAGGAGATGGATGATAGCGATCGCAGGCTTGTAACGGTTAAGGCTAACGCGAGGTTGAATTGGGCTATTGGGGTCATTGGCATGGAGGATGATGTTGGCAAGGCCTAGATGAGATCTATGAGGCGGTCTATGTATCTACACTTTTACGCTTTCATGCGACCAATGAATCATCATATTGGATCCTTTCTCGCCCTTCTGGGGTTCTGCTCGTGATCCGCTGCGGTCTGTTCACACGCCCAGTTGCATTATAAGTGTAAGTGTACGCCCTTCGGTCTGGGACCGTGATGTCCGCCATCGGTCATATTCAGCTTTGTTAGCAATGTTCGTAATCGTCAAACAGCAAATATCGATGCATTCTTATCGCATAGATGGCACCATTAGAACAAGTTCCGGGCATCAAGTTGCGTTGGTCTCGTCTTATCTCAGACCAAGTGGAAAGGACCCGGAAAGGCTTCAGAGAAAGGAAGAAGGGTTGTTTCATGCCTAGCTGCTCTGTGGTCTTTCTTCAATGATATCAGGTATTCATGAGCATCGTGTGCAACGATTCGAGGGCCGGGAAGCATAATCGGCAAGCCATAGCACTTCCTGGGTACTACAATGAGCCGATCAGCGAGAATTTAACGTCAATGACCTTCGACATCTTTACCGCTACCTCGATCGATCACATGTACAGTCAAAGGCTTCACGCTAGTCTCTTGGCCTTGTTATCCGCTCCTCGAGGACCAAAAACCTCATGCTCGAACAAAGCAAACTGGATATCTTGAAAGCCGATTTTTCGACTTATGAACTATTGACAGCCAGCCTTGCCACCTCGACTGGTCAAAATGATAGTGTGGTGCTTGCTTATCTTATTCATTGCTTCCTCGAACGCCCTCGATGGCGGTAAGACGCAAAAAAATATAGTTTTGACCTTCATGGATCGTTAGATCGATGAAGCTGACCCGATTTGAACGGATGACCTTGTGGATGTCCCAAACTGGAATCACACGCGCTACCACTGCGCCACAGCTCCGAATTCGTTGATTCGATGATGTTCTCGCTGTCGAAAGCGTCAATATACCTCAACTCAAAATCGAGGTGTGAAGAGTGAAGGGTGAATGTGGTATTCGTCTGAGATTTTCGAGGCCGGGAGGGCCGGTAAGCCGGATTGGTGGCATCTCAAACCTGAACACTGGTATTGCAAATAATAACCAATGGCTCGGAAAGACGAGTCGGTGATTAAAATGCCTGGTGTCGATAACACAATTATCATTTCATTGGGAAAAAGCTGAGAGCGGCCTTTCTGACTTCTCAACGGACATCGGAGCCGAGGCGGTTCAGACAAAGACAGATGACCTTACATGACTCGAGGATGGCCACCTACTTCCCAAGCCTCCAAGCCTCCTTTCGTATGCAAGATACGTACTTCCTACGTGCGTATCATCATCGCCGGAAGTCGCTCGTCGGGCTTGCTCCCACCACCAAGCCATTGGGACGAAGTGTCACGAGTCGTGCGAACTGCGGACTTGTCATGAATAGCATAAGCTTTGCACATGAGCTACGAGTCAAAGACCATTCGTCCGTGGCGGTACTGCTACCAGTCTATTGTGTCCTATCGGGAACCGCATTAGAATCATCTCGCCTGTCGGAACAGACGGCTTCCTATGCATAGACAATGATGTTGCATCTGTGTTTGTACCGTCGCTGCCAGCTCCACTGGTACTCCAGACTGCGACGCGAAAACGTCAAGAGCTGGCCTGGTCTTGATTGCAAATTTGCCTTGGCGACTATACATAGTTACTTCTGCTATCCGCAGAGAGGCGAATATGGTTGGTGCACGCCACGTTTGCTGACCGACTCCGTGATCGACGTCGTGCCCAGAGATGTGCCGGATGTTCATGAGTCGCTGGCAGCACATCGTCAATGGCCAGCCACGTGCACCCCGGAGAGTCATGATGGCAGGTCTCCAAAGGATTGGGTGACACGTTGAATCATGACTTGGTGTCGCGCAAGCGTCAGCCTTGCACACGAGACTCTCCAGGAGGATCACGCAAATATATCTCCGTGCGCCCGGGATCTGCCATTGGCGAATACTCGGGTATTTTTTGATTAGCCGCCGATCATTTTAGCAGACTTCACGGCCCACTCTCTCGGACTACCAAGGGTCTTCTACAACAGACATCATTGTCTTCACAACCATTCTGGAATCTTGATGAAACGATTCTGTGGCTACTGGAAACTCGTAGTGTGATGGCATTGATTTCGTTGACCACACAGCAGCCATGGGGCTATACAAAACCAGGCTACGCCGCAGATGTAGGGAAAAATTTGCAGGCCTCCATTCGCTGCATGAAGCCGTTAACGGTCGCTTTTCCTAGCCTCGCTCCATTTCTTCTAGGCAAACTTGAAACATAACCGTACCACCTCGTGGCCATCCTGGCCATCCGCACGGACTGCCAATCAAGAAAATCGTAGGTACCCGCGATCACCGCAGTGCCGGGTTGCTGGGGGTGGAGGGCGTTTGCTACCTCGCAGGAAGTAGCATATTAGGGCTGCACCCCCGTGTAACCCTCTAGCCGTTCAGAGGGCATCTCTTTCACGACGCTCCTTTGGTTGACGATGCTCTTGTCTAAATCACTTTTCGTCAAGTCAGTCTTCCTGACCCTGGCTGCTTCCGCGCAAGCCAGCGCTCTGACTGACTTCCTTCTTTCTATCGGCAAATCCGTCACTCACCCACTTCTGGAAACGGTGGATTCGGTACTCCAAGGCGATGGCCTGATCGATGGCACTCTCGGCGCCCTCAAGGGCACGCTTGGTGGCGATCAGACCTTTGACTACGTCGTCGTTGGAGGCGGTACCGCTGGCGCGGGTATCGGCGTCAGACTTGCGGAGGCAGGCCATACCGTTGCCATCATTGAGGCTGGTGGCTACTACGAGATCGAGAAGCCGGTCTTGGGCACGACTCCTGTTGGAGCCTTCCTTGGTATCGGTTCATCCAGTGTTGACACCGTGCCGACTGTGGACTGGGGATTCCAAACTGAGCCACAAGCGGCTTTGAATGGTCGCAAGATCCACTACAACCGTGGAAAATGCTTGGGTGGAAGCAGCGCAAACAACTTCATGGTCTATCACCGCGGCAGCACTGGCAGTTACCAAAAGTGGGCGGATACCGTTGGTGACCAGAGCTACACGCTCGAAAACCTGACTCCGTACTTCAAGAAGGCAGTTACTTTCACCGCCCCTGAGGGTAGGTCACTTGACAACGTCACCACCAATTATGATGCCTCGGACTTCTCCAGCGACGGCGGACCTGTCCAAGTTGGCTACGGACAATGGGTCACTGTTTGGAGCACGTTCGCGGAGAAGGCTTTCGCCGCTCTTGGTATGAAACAGACTACCGGATTCAACAGCGGTAATCTTCTCGGATACCACTGGTCTCAGAGCACCGTCCGAGCGAGCGACCAGACCCGCAGCTCCTCGGTTGCCTACATTCACGATGCCAAGGCGGGCAGCGAGACATCCAAGAACCTGAAGGTGTTTACGCAGACACAGGCGCGCCGCGTTCTTTGGGACAAGTCTGGTGACAGACCGAAGGCAACTGGTGTCAGAGTCTCTGCCCTTCTTGGGCTGACACAATACACCATTAGCGCTCGTCACGAGGTCATTCTGTCCGCTGGTACTTTCCAGTCTCCTCAGCTGCTTATGCTCTCTGGCGTTGGTCCCTCTGACGCTCTTTCGGAGCACGGCATTGAAGAGGTCTACTCCGCTCCCGGTGTTGGCCAGAACATGTGGGACCACGTTTTCTTCGGCCCATCGTACGCTGTCAAGTTCCCCAACGTCGGTGTGCTCTTCACAAGGCCCGTTCGCCTCGCCGCTGCGCTCGTCGAATACACCACGAAACAGTCCGGTCCGCTCACCTACGTAGCCGACCTTCTGGGCTGGGAGAAAATCTCTCAGCTCTCCTCCTACCGCAGCGAGCTCAAGCAACAGACATTGGACGCTTTGGATAATATGCCCGACGACTGGCCTGAGGTCGAGTACATTCCCGCCAGTGCCTATGCTGGAGACTTCAAGTTCCCTGGACTACAACAACCCCTGGACGGCAAGGACTACGTTAGCATCCTCGGCGCCCTGGTCGCTCCCATGTCCCGCGGCAACGTCACTCTCAAGTCCTCTGACCCGCTGAAGAACCCTGCCGTCAACCCCAACTTCTTGGCCGACCCAGCTGACCAGGACCTCGCCATCCAATGGTACCGCCGCATGCGCGAGGTCTTCACGACCAACGAAGTCGCAGATCAGCTGTACGAAGCTGGTGTCGAGAAGTACCCTGGCCTCGACAAGGACTCCGACGAAGCGATCCTCGAAGTTATTCGCGACAGCGCCATGACTGTCTGGCACGCCGCTTCGACTTGCAGGATGGGCAAGAGCACCCAGAACAACGGCGTGTCCGAGCGCGTTGACGAGATGGACGTCATTGACTCTGAGGCCAAGGTCTTTGGTGTTGATGGCCTTCGTGTTGTTGACGCCAGCTCCTTCCCATTCCTGCCGCCTGGTCACCCGCAGAGCACTATCTACGCTCTCGCGGAGAAGATTGCGGATAACATTGTCAAGGGACGCCAGTAGAGCGTCGGAGCTCTCAAGCAGAACGATGTTCTACTAGAGCGCACAATATGAGCACAATCTCGAGACCTCTATCATGAGTAGACTAGCCATTGCCTTGGTGATAGGGCAGTCTGCTTGTTCATTCGTTGAGGGGCCTTGCACGTTGATGTTGACGTTTTATTCCATATTAGATACTTTACTATTAATTCACGATC
>JAKLLY010000015.1:600000-764082 GCA_022813715.1 Cladosporium austrohemisphaericum | reverse complement strand
TAACCCTAACCCTAACCCTAACCCTAACCCTAACCCTAACCCTAACCCTAACCCTAACCCTAACCCTAACCCTAAAAGCTAATATTAAAGAAGATATTATCTATCTAACGTTCTTCCTATATAGAGTCTATAATATATATATATAGCTTATACGCTCTATAGTAGTAGCCTTTCTTATCTCTAAAATCTTCTATTAAAGGTAATAGTATATTAATCTTCCTTAGATTATACTTTAGAACGAAAGCTTATAAGATTGTATTAATCTTAGCTATATTATCGAGCATATATTCTGCTTATATATATCTTCTCTATAACTCTATAGAGCTATATAGGATCTATACTAGCTAGGATTTTCTAGCCTTCTAAATAGACTCTTTCTATATAGCTTAGATACTAGCAAGTTATTATTTTAGATCTATAGGATTCGGCTTCGTCTTTATAGATAGCGCGCTTATACTAACCTTATAAATCGCCTTATCTCTATTAGACTACTTATCCCTATTAGGATAGTCTTCTTAAATATATCTATATTCTTTATAACTATAGTATTATAGCCTCTAATACTTACTATTAATCTATCTACTACTTATTTACGTTATAGAGTTGTTTATATATAGAGGAGAAGAGTGTCTCTTCTTTATCTAGTCCTAGTAAATATCGCCTATATCGCGCTTATTACTTACCTATATTAAGCCTAAGTCTCTCTTTCTAGCTAACTCTAATTAAGTCGCTAGGGAAATTAGATCCTCTCTATACTTTAATATATTATAATATATTATAATTATAATATATAGTATAGGCTTTAACTTTATAAATAGGTAGTATATATACTACTTAGTAGTATAAGGATCTATTTACTCTTTAAGAGTTACTAACTCTATAGCAAAAGCTTAAATTATCTAGTTATTACCCTATCTAGCTATCTTATATATAATAGTTATACTTAGACTACGATTTATAGGATCCTTAACTATATCAAGTATAAAGGACTTAAAGTCTAACTATAAATAGTTATCTAGGTCTAATATACTATTATTCTAGTACTAGGTCTTATATAGTTCGTCTATAAAGAATATAATACTATATAATATACGCTTCTAGTCTATAGAATATATATCTAGTATAAGGATAAATACTAGTTCTAGCGATCTAATAAAATCCTATATCTCTTTTAAGGTCTTCTCTTTAAATATATTAGATTCGTATAGCCTTAGATAGCTAGCTAGCCTCTTATAACCCGCTTATATTAATCTTATACTTATTATAATACTTCTAGAGCTATCTATTAGATCGTTAAATAGGATACTAGCTAGTATATTACTAGCGTTATACTATCTCTATAATATCTCTAGCTACTATTCTATTTCTCTAATCTCTAGCTCTTACTAAAGTATATTGCGTCTAATATATATACGTCTTATTTACTCTTCCTTATCGTCTCTCTCTAGAGACTTCTAAGGAGTTTTCTAAGCTTGTCTATTAGTCTCTACTATTTCGCTTCCTATAAGGGATATATAAGTCGCTATTAGATCGCGTTTAGTTAGGTTATCTATTATCGTTCTATAGGCTATAAATAGAAAGGAACGATTAGAATTGTTATAGAATACTAAGAATAGTATATAAAAGAGGTATCTTATAATATATAGAACGACTATAGCCCTTCTAGCTAAATCTAAGACTAATTATTCCTTTATTATAGATCGTAAGCCTACGACTTATAGGATATTCCCTAGTATATACTAAGCCTACTATCCTATATATAACTATATCCTTATAGTCTATATCTTCTATAATATAGAAGTAAGAGAAGTATAGAAGAGGAGTATATTTATATAGAAGCAAACCTTTAGTTACTTTCTATAACGAATATAAATATAAATATATATACTTATACTACTCCTTATATATAAAGCGATAATAATAACGACTCTATAAAAATAATAATACTATTATAATATACTATTATAAGGAGCACTATTAGAGCATACTATATATATAAGATAAGCGCTAGATATATACTCTATAGCCTATAATATAAGACCTTATAGAAAGTAAGGTTAAGAAAAGATATAGTATATAAACATATAGCGATATATATAATACTTATATACTATATCTAATCTAATCTATCTAGGTAGCTAGATTCGTTATATATACTAGCTATATATATAATACGAAGCCTCTATATTAGCATAATATAGACGTTATACTATAAGAGAGGAGGTAATTATTATAGAAGATATAGACTATAAGGATATAGTTATATATAGGATAGCGGGCTTAGCGTATGCTAGGGAATATCCTGCGAGTCGCAGGCTCACGATGTTATAGGAGATATAGACTACGAGGATGTAGTCATATATAGGATAGCGGGCTTGGCACACGCTAGGGAATATCCTACGAGTCGTAGGCTCACGACCTGCGACGAAGCAACGATTAGTCTTGGATTCAGCCGAAGGGCTGCGGTCGTCCTATACGTTACGAGATACCTCTTTTATATACTATCCTTGGTATTCCATAACAATACCGCTTAGGATACAGCCAGATCAGGTGTTGGTTGCTTAGCAGCCGCCCTGCACTTAGGATGTGGAAATCCCATTTGAATATTGACGGGATCTGTCACTGAACGACCTTCTGGGAAGAGATCCAGATCAAAAGCCGAAACTGTTCGTCACAGCTATTCACTTGCTGCTAGGCAGCGTCACATGCTCTGTGTTGTCGATATAGGTGACGCTGCCTTCCTTGGCAGCGTCATGCTCATCCTTGATCGCGGGCAAATCTCCACCTTGCTCAACATGGTTCACGCCGCCAAAGGTTGCATCCATCTCCTCGAGCATCACTCCCTTGGTCTCCGGAATGAAGAAGAAGACGAACACAGCAAGCAAGACGTTGATACCTGCGAACATGTAAAACGCATAGAAGCCGCATTTCTGGTTTCAATCGAGTCAGCGCAACAATACTTTGGTGTGAGATGATGAGATGCCATACCGTCAGGAAGATGGGAAAGAATTGATTGACAATGAGGTTGGCTATATTTTGGGTCTGCGTCGTCATTCCGACAGCTTGTGCCCGGACGTTCATCGAGAAGATTTCAGCCGTCCAGATCCAGACCGTGGCACCCCAAGATGGCTTGTAGAAGAAGATGAAAAGGAAGAGCAGGAACACGATGGAGATAGCGACCGGCTGTGATTTGGCACCTCCGTCCAGAGTCGGGGTCTGAGTCTCCACGGAAGCGACGACAAGCATGCAAACAGCCATTCCGATACCACCAACGATGAACAGCAAGCGACGACCGAAGCGATCTACCGTCCACGTTGCGTTGAGTGTGAAGAGGATACCGAAAGTGGCGTTCAAAGCGTTGATGAGTGCGATGGTAGAGGCCGACGTGAACACTTTCTTGTAAATCTTGGTAGAATAACTGTTCAGCGAGCCTTGGCCAGTGATCTGCTGACCAGCATTGATGATGAGGGCAAGGACAAGACGCTTTCGGACAGAGCGGTCTTTCCAAAGCGCAGAGTAAGATGAAGAGATGGCCTCCTTCTCATACTCGAGAGCTTCACGGATCATAAGGAGCTCATACTCGACAGCCGGCTGATCGTCACGGACTCTCAAAAGAGAGGCGCGGGCTTTGTCGACCTTTCCGTGTTGGATATACCAGCGTGGAGACTCCGGGATGAAAGCAAGTTGAGCCAGGATAAGGACCGGCATCAACAATTGGAAAATCACAACGGTCTTCCAGTCCCACTCGCCCATGCTTTGCTTGCCCGTACAGCCATAGTTGACCCAGAAGCAGATGAACGAGCCCACGCTGTAGAAGGTTTGCCACAAAGACATCATCTTGCCGCGGATCTCCTGAGGTGCGAGCTCGCCAATGTAGATCGAGCCAGCAGTAAGAGCCAGGCCTTGCCCGACACCAATGATAACGCGCCCGGCGATGAACATGCCCAGGGCGCCTTTTGGGGCAAAGCACTGGAGGAACGTTGATATGCAGACAAGAGCGCTGCCGACGCCCATTCCAATGCGACGGCCGAAGTAGTCGGCACAAGGGCCGCCCAAGAAGAAACCGGATCCGATGGCGCCGATGGTGTACGCGGTGTTGATCAATCCGATCATGTTGTCGTCGGGGCTGTTGAACCATTGGACCCAGTTGTCAGAGCCTTGTACTGCGTTGTACACCGAGGCATCGTAACCATAAAGTACCATGCATGATGCGGCGACCAAGGAGATGTACCTAGTGCATCGTTAGCAGATCGGCTTCGCTGGACGATGAGAAAAGGCTGCACTAGCCAGTTGAACACTCGCGAGCGTGTCATGAAACCCATGGTTTCGGCAAGACGTTCAGAGATTCGACAACAGTAGGGATGCAATCGGATGGTACAGAGGTTGCGTGACAACCTCTATCAGAAGCGAGTGACCCGGATAATGCTTTGCGTGTAATGCTGATCGCAGTGAAAATGATAGTAAGGTAGGAACAGGTAAGGCTGCAAGTCCTCAAGAGTTTAAGGTAGGAACAGGTAAGGCTGCAAGTCCTCAAGAGTTGTATGCACCATCATCTCGTAGCTTGGTGGTGGAACATCACCAAATATCTAGCAGAGCCTTCTACATCAGCCTCGCTGCGGAGTGTCAAGGCGAGACACACAATGCTTGGGAGGCTTATTTTCCGCCTGGAATCTGAAAGAAACCGAGATCCTCCAATAAGTCTACGGCCTCGCCTTTGCAGCGACGCATTAAGTAATCGTTTCCCCCAGACCCCAGGAAACTCAAAGTAAACGACTTCACGGTCCACCAATTGCAACTTGTCTGTCGAAGTTGGCCGCATCTCGTGCTCTGTTCATGCCCTACACGGATCAAGCTTTAGGGGCGTGGCGCAAGCATGCTCAAGCATTGCCGCACGCTAAGCTAATATTCCACCACCCATTGGAGCAAGATCCGCGATTGGAATGATAGAATCTGCCGTGGTTGTGGTTGTGGCTCAAAGTCAAGCTCTCGGCCGTGTATAGGCTGCAGCTCAGTCTCTCCCACGGGATAAATATTTCCCGGGAGTGCAAAAGATATCAACTACTATAATGATCCGGGAAGCTAGTGTGTCGTCAGCTGTCCCATTGGCTCGCGACATTACCGGCAATCGGCGTCTCTCCACACCAAAAGTTGCCGTCTCAAGCGACATTAGGTTCACCCGATCACGGGCGTCAGAGCGGTTGACACTCTCAGTCTCGACACTCACAGAGAAAGGTGCCGCTTTTACAGACCCACATGTGTTATACACATGAATGCGAGTGCATAAGTAGGCCAACGCCATTTACACGTCCTTTCCGCGTGCTACAATAGACTTGCATTCAAGTCAAGAGTTTCATCATGCTGCTGCTCCGAGCGTCTTTAGTGGCCGCGCTTCTCCACGTCTCTGGCTCTCTCGCCACATGGACTGCGTACCAGGAATACGCACGAACTCATGATCTGAAAGCGCCGACACACCAAAGCAAGAGGCCGTCTCTTGACTATCACCCGAAAAAGCCTTATGAGAAGCTTCCGAACTCGCCAGCACGACACAAGCAATGCATCGTTCGCAGCCACAACGACTTCAAGACAGACGACTCGACGTACATCAAGGATGCCATCAAGCAATGCAACAATGGCGGCCATGTCATCTTCCCTGAAGGCTCCGCGTACGTTATTGGTACCGCTTTGGACCTGACTGGACTGCGACATATCGACATTGGTAAGTCATAAGAAGTCGTTCGAAGCGTGCTTTGTGACGAATTAGTGGGAACAGCTCGACTGACAAATGGTTCTGCTCGCAGACATCCAAGCCTACGTACAGTTTACCAATGACACGGACTACTGGCAAGCCAACGCGTTCAACCAGACCTTTCAGAATGCAACCACCTTCTTCCAACTCGGAGGTACCGATGTCAACGTATATGGCGGCGGCATGCTCGATGGCAATGGACAAGTCTGGTACGATCTTTACGCCACCGACATCTACATCTTGCGCCCCATCTTGTTCGGAGTCACTGGCATTCAAGGTGGCTCGATTTCGAATCTAGCATTGCGCTACTCTCCGCAATACTACAACTGGGTTGCCAACAGCACCAGTGTAACCTACGACAACATCAGCGTCAGCGGCGGCAGCCAAAGCAAGAGTCCAGCCAAAAACACTGATGGCTGGGACACTTACCGAAGTCGCAACATCGTTATTCAAAACAGTGTCATCGACAATGGCGATGATTGCGTTAGCTTCAAGCCCAACAGTACCAATGTCATTGTCCAAAACCTGCATTGTAATGGCAGTCACGGCATCAGCGTTGGATCACTTGGCCAGTACAAGGGCGAAACCGATATCGTCGAACACGTCTACGTTACCAACATCACGATGGAAAACGCATCCGACGGCGCACGCATCAAGGTCTGGCCAGGCGCATCCGCTGCGCTATCAGGTGATCTTCAGGGCGGCGGAGGCGGCGGTCGGGTCAACGACATCACTTACGAAGGCTTCCAAATCAAGAACGTTGACTACGCTATCGAGGTCACCCAATGCTACGGTCAAAAGAACCTGACGCTCTGCAACGAGAGCCCATCCAATCTCACGATCAGCAACGTCAAGATGGTCGATTTCAGCGGTACCACGAGCAAGAAGTACTCACCGTACTCAGGCTACGTGGTTTGCTCCAGCCCGAGTGTGTGCAAGAACATCACTGTCGATGATATCTCTGTAACATCGCCGGCTGGAAGTGTGAATCAGTTCCAGTGTGGAAATGTTGACACCGGCTCTCTGCATGGCATCAACTGTACCAGCATCGTCTAAAGTATGGAACGATTTCGTTACAAGAGGCTCTTAGGCCCGGAAAAAATTGTACCTTAGTTTCAATATGGCTTGTAAGAGATCCCGGCAGGAAGTCGCGTTCTTTCCATCTTGTTCGTCCTCCATATATGACGGCTTGGCGGGGATGATCTCCTTCCTTCCTTTTCATGTTCTGTTGTATCAATCCTCAGACTAAAGTGCGGGGTTTTAGTTTGAGCGGAAGTATTGCTCCCTTGTTCTTCTCGCGCGGATGGGCGATAAAGCCCCCGAATACTTCTACGCCATGGAAGTCACTGGAGAAATCGTATTGCATGACAAGCCAAGCGGTAACAGCCAGGCAGATGAATTTGGCTATTTCGCGTCCTTCACAAGCTCGTGATCCGGAACCAAACGTCAGCATGTGCCGCTGCCATCTTCTGATCGTCTCGTCTGAGGCTTCCAGCCATCGCTGCGGATTCCAGACATCTGGCCCAGGCCCGAACATGCTGCTTCGGTTGACTACAAACGCGGACGCAGTGATGACGGAGCCGGATTCGATACCCCAATCGCGTAACGAGTCGTTCCCATTCACCACCACACGGGGCTGTGGCCCAGCCACCGGAGGTGAGAGACGAAGCGTCTCCCAAAATACTGCACCGAGTACATTGCATCCAGATAATGTTGATCTGCGTAGCCAGCGCTCGGGAGGCTGGCTCGCCACGTCAACAATTAGTGATTCGTGGACTTTGCGCTGCCAATCATGGTGTTCCGCTAGGCGTTGCAAAAGAGCCGCTATCACGATGCAGCACAGATGAGAGGCTATCGCATCATCAGATACTTCGGCAGCCGCAATCTCTGCAATTTCTTCCGAATCAAGCTCGCCAGGAAATCTGCGAAGACTCTCAAGGATCCGTGGTCCTTCTTCCCCAGTCCTGCACGCATTTTGAAACGTTCTCAGACACCATGCATCGATCGAACTTGGACCAGCTTGCTCTGGTCGTGAGCAGCCAATGTTAGGGTAACTGGAGCTGATCTCAGTCATGAAGGCCGTTCCTTGAGCGTTCAAGGGTACAAGCGAGGGAGATCGTTCTCCAACCATGGAACGTAGTCCCAGCTCCATGCAAGCAGCGCCAATGTGATTGTAGACGTCGATCGATTGTGACTTTCCTCGCGACATGTCAATTCCGGCGGAAAGCCTTTGGCACACGTCATTCGCAGCATCCTCAAAGCGGCTCCATTCCCAGTGCTTTAGTCGAAGGAAGCCATCGCTATGCGTTTTCCGTCGTTGCGCGTCACCGGCGTCGACCATCTCGAAGGCTATGGGAGGTAGAGGCGCATGCGAGAAGTTGTTGGTGTAGAAGTCAGTCTTTGGTGCAGATGCGAAGACAGATCGCACGAGCTGAGGATCGCTGATGCTGTAGTGGTTGGGTGCAAGGCGTACAACCTCGTGCTTGTAGCCATTGCGGGTAGGACCGTGAGCGGCGTAAATGTCCCAAACAACCGTCTGGTTATCCCATGATTGCTGGTAGAAGCGCTGCGTGCTGTCTGCATCGCGAAAAGCGTTTCGCAGCCGTTCTCCAAACAATCTGGATCGAGGGGTGGTGAAGGCATACAAGATATACACATACGCAAGACAAACAAACACTGCTAGTGCTGTGAGCATGTTCAGAAACTGGAGTACTATGGGTGGGAAAATCAGAGCCACGGAGGATCTGAAGACTGGGTGTGACTGATTGTTTCAAGGGATAGGCTCTCGAGTCCCCAACGCATCGGCTATCCCAGGTGGAGAACGTCTTGGAAAGCGGATCCATGTGCTCGCTTAGAGTGGCCTCATCTCCAGTATATTGTGACAAGTTGCAAGATGACATAATTGACATTCGTCTCCCGCAGATGCTTCCACTCACCAGGCTGTCACCCGTGTGCAAGAGAAACGGATATCGATGAGCTTGAACTTGCACAAAACTCCGATGAGCAATGCCGTCACACACGATAAAAGTATGCCCAGACTCATACATAAGTGGGTTATGGGTGAAGATTGGTCTACTTAACGCCTGCCATGCCCCTAATCTCGCTTATGCAACTTCGTCTCGGCTGCGAATGTGCCCACTCGACTGCTTCACCGACGCGCGGAACCCATTGCATGTCATTGGGCCGTTCCCCGCCTGTAGGCATGCCTCGTCGCGATGTCTCAGCCGCTCGCGAAAGGCCTCTCTTCCTGAAACTAGATACCAGATGCTGGCTAAAATGACGACACCGACAAAGATTGCCCAAGAGTAGTTCCTAGCAAGGGACATTAGTTTGGAACAGCAGCAATAGGGAAAGCGTAGGGTCGTACATGTTCTCTGCAGTGATGGGTATCTCCAGAGGGAGAGCAAGGAAAATCGCCATGAGCGCAGCGCCTGCTGCACCGATTCCGGGGAGGATGTAGGGACAACTTGCCAGGAGACGCCCTTTGGCTTCGCTCTCAGGGAAGAGAAAGCGGTGGTACGCCACACAGCTAAGCAGCACAACGTATGATACAAGAACCGCGAAAGCTCCCAGAGAGTTGATCACCGCAAGAGCCGTAGCACTGTATAGCTGCATCGTCATCAGGCCACTGGTAGACAGTACCGTCGAGAGAGCGGCAAAGATGGGTATCCCGTCCACCGTATGAGCTAGATAAGGGGAAAACGGCATGACTCCATCCCTCGCGCTGGACCATGTCATGCGGGTGGCGCAAGCGAGCTCATTGACCAGGGCGAAGAACAACACTCCAGCCATGGACCAGAGGGCTCCCAGGGCATATTTCGGGTCGATTGTTATCCATACCGCTGTGAGCGGATCGTATCCCATCCACAAGTCAGTATCTTCAGGACTGTAGTCCGGAGCACACATAGCGACAGCGAGAGTCACCAGAAACAATAGGGCCAGATTGAGAGCGTAAGACGCGCCCAATGCTTTAGGAGCAGTCGTCTCAGCGTCCTTGATTTCTTCGACTGCAGGCCTGTCAGAAGCGATCATTGTATGCAACACGATGTTACTTACCCATGTGGATCACGCAGTCATATCCGATATGCATTGAGAGAGCAATGGCTCCTCCTTGCATGATTGGAATGGCATTGCCGGGGTAGGTGCTGAACACTCTAAAATCGACGAACATATCGCTTGCCGAACGTCGCGGGGCCAGCGCAAATACAGGAAATGTGATGAGGATTGCCAGAAGGACGTAAATGACGCCGAAGAGGAGCTCGAGGTAGCTCAGTATGCGTAGGAACTTCGTGTTGATCAATCCAGCCAAGCAGGCGGCAACTATACTGACGCCCGTCTGGGCACCGGCACTCAGAGGTTCAGCCATCCCTCTAACGAGAAGAGCTGAGTTGACGACGTAGGTGAACGTCACGCACACAAGGGCAGGGTAAGTATGCCACCCCAGGACCAAGACCCAGCCTGTCGGTCTCGTCAGCATCAACACGGTATGTCCGCCGAGATCGCAGTACCTTGTGTGTAGGCAAGATAGTGTCGCCATGACTCCGGACCGTACTGAAGCCTAAAGAAGGGTATAAGTCAGCTCAGTGTCTTAGACACCGTGAGGAGTTTATGCCCTTTGCACTTACACCCAAGACATCTGTCCTATACCGGTGATCCTGTCAGCGCATGCCGCATATGCACAGAAAAGACATGTGGGAGAAGGCGCGCTCAAAACGTACCTCCAGCCTGGGGATTCCTAACATACATACACAGTGGTTAGCAAAAGGTTTGCCGACGAGGAAAGACCATAGCAGAAGCGGCGGACCTCCTAGCGGGAAGACAGTGGCTTGTAGCAGAGTAAACGTGATGTACGACACCATCACTGTGTTGGCAAAGGACCACATGCTAACCCCCTTGAACTGGCGAACCAACTTCTGCTGTCGCCCAATCCTCGCCATGGCCTGGACATCGGCAGGTGTTGCACCTAGATCCGAAGGGTGAGGGCCGGGGCCAGTCTGCTGTGAGACGTCGAACCATCGTCGAAGGCTGTGAGGAAGACCCATCGCGGGCGGAGTGATCGAATGTGACAAGACGACGTGGCTGAGGAGAAGCCAACGAGAAGCGAGCGGGACTGCATGGCGAGCGGGCTGTTTAAGGAACACATGGTGAGTGACGTGAGTCGATAGTAGATTATGGCCAAGCGAGCTTCTGCCTGTAGATGTGCCTCGCGTGTTCACAGCCGGTGCCCCCATGAATCCTTCGGCTCCTTCAACAATGAGCTAAGAAAGGCACTAAGATCCTTTGTTTCTGGGGAACCCCCAAAGCGCGTCTTCGCACTGGCCGAATGCGTCCCTTGCAAAGACCTATCTATCGCCTGCGAATTGGCGACCTTTGCATCCTTGGCCCGGCGAGACAGGCGAGACAGGCGAAGGTCTCGTGCTTGCTTTCGTCGTGCGTGCCCAGCATGTATGTCGCGAGGATATGCGGAATGGCTACGCCGCAATATACCTGGCAGTGCCGCAATAAGGGAACAGTCCTCAAAGCGAGATGATATGCGAGTTGATGAAGAGGCCTGATAGCCTCAGGACGTGTCGCCGTTTGGCGAGAAGACAGGAACATTTGGCCGCAATAAAGTCGATCCGCACCGCTCTGCATTCCGAGATGACCTCAAGCCCTAAACCTTTTCTCTAGGCTGCTTCGAACATGGCATCGCATACCAAGACATCAACATCAACCTGGTTTACTCCTTACTATGTGCCTAGTGCACAAAAACACGCCGGCCCCGTCGTGGGACTAGCTGCCACCTTACTCCCAACCCTCTTACTTGCCTCTCTGTGCTTGTTATGGAGAGTCACTCAGACCTGGGAGAGCAACGCACGCTCGCTTCAATGGATGTTTGTTGGAAATTTTACCATGGCGGCACGTGCCAATAATCCTTATACTACCATGTCCGCAGAGAGCTAATCTTCAGCTTCAGATGCTTGCCATGGTCTCTCTAGGACTCACCCTGCATGCAACATGCAACGGCGAAATGGGAACTTCTAACGATCTTTTGTCATCGTTGTCATCCCGAGAAGAAGAGCGGACAGTACGCATACGCTTTTGCCTTTTGCGGGCGATTTATATACTAAATTCTGTGCGCTTAGTGGTTCTTCGTTCTTAATGTCCTCTCACTCGTGCTCTTGTCAGCTTCTAGAGCTCTAGCCTGGGTTTTTGGACGCCTCTATGTGGCCAATACCGAATTTCGTGGGCTATGTAGCATAGCGAACATTTTCTTTTGGTTGTGTATTGCATGGGGCGGTGCGGCCATTGCCATACTTCCGTCGACCTGCGCGAGTTCGAGCGCCCGACTCGATTTCCTGAGCGGCGATTGCAATCATTCGGTAATTTACCCAGCTAATGACATGCTCGCAGCGCTGACTCTCATTCTAAGGTTTGCCCGAATTGCATAGTACACCTGATCGGTAGCCTGCTTGACGTCGGGTACGCGCTTTGGGGCATAGCGTTCTGCCACAAGTACTATCAATCCTCCAACCGACAATTCTGGAACTTGAGACCTGATTCCAAGCGCACGCACAAAGCGACGAAGTCGACGCAATATCTGCAGTGGCAGAAGCGTCGATCAACGGTCATACAAGTATTCGTCCCACACGTGCTAAGACTTTTGTGCGTACGATGTCTTTTGCCTCTCAATCGTTGTCCGAGCTAATGTGCACAGTGCTATCGTTCCGATGGCCTTTCAATTCTACGCCTTCGATCCTTTTCCTCCCATTGACGACACTTCCGTCAATCAGGCCAGCTTTGTGGCGTGGCAGTGTGTTCAAGTCACCTGGCTATGCATCTGTACCATTCTCCAGCCTGCGATGACCGCAATATACAACTTGCGAAGTGAGCTTGTTGCCGCCGAAACATTGCTCTCGGAGAGTGTCTCCAACCCAGCAGTCCACCATACCAATCGGCACGGAGACGTAAGAACACAGATCCACTCTCATCGCAAAGATGGAGCATCGTCTTATCCCAAGGATAGCTTGGATACGGAGAGCAGCACCCACGACCTCACATCGGGCGTTGTACAGGAACGAACCTTCCACATGGAAGAACACTTCGCCGACGATGCTGGCATTGAGTTGCAAGATCTAGGGCAGCGGAGGAGGTGCGAGCCTGCAGCTGGATTGTGATGGGGTGATATGATCGATAAGAAAATCTAGTCCATGGCCCCCTTTGAGACGAATGCCTTGCTTGACATCGCCTTGGTCGGCTCAGGGTCTAAGTGGCTGATCAGATCTCAGTCCGAGTTTAGCTCCGGACGGGGATGCATACATATTTCCGTCCACATACTGTGGAAAGGTGGATCCATTGAAACATTCGTTGCGTTGCCACTTGCAATGGAAAACGCCGAGCACACTTGCATACTGAGATATTTCACACTTCCGTCGCCTCCTGCTTTCGACATAGTTCTTCACTGTGCATTTCGGTTTAGCCTACAAGCTCTTCAACCACCCTGATCACTTCGACGTCTATTTGATCATCACTCATCGTCTTGAATATTGAATTTCGCGATCATGGTCGCGCTGTGTGCGCTGAGGCTTGATCCCGACTACGCCGCAGTGCTTGCGAGTCTCGGCGACATGGGAACATTGATGCCAGAACTCCCCGTTGGCGACGTTGGTGGGCGGCGTAAGCGATTCGAGATACGCTCCCAAAGAGTACTGCCCATGGTTCAGCGGGCGCCCGACATTCTGCGACGTAGGCACATGGTTCTGTGCGAAGATGGCGCATTGATCACACTCGAAGAATTCCGACCCAAGAACGCACCTATCGAGCCCTCACCCGCAATCTATCATATCCACGGCGGTGGGATGATTCTTGGAAGTGTCGAATCATTCAGCGCATCGATCGTGAGTAGAGCGGTCAATTATGGCTTACCGGTGTTCTCCATCGATTACCGACTTGCTCCTGAGCACCGACATCCCACGCCGGTGAACGATTGTTATGCGGGGCTCCAGTGGCTCTATGCGAATGCTAGCGAGCTGAATGTTGACTGCAGCCGCATTATGGTGCAAGGCGACAGCGCGGGTGGCGGCATTGCTGGAGGTATGGTCATCATGGCCCGCGACAAACATCTTTCGCCTCCCATAGCATATCAAATGCTGTTCTTTCCTATGCTCGATGATCGCAACTTGGCACCTCAGCCATTCATTGAGCCATACACGAAATGGAAATCGGAGGACAACAGGACTGGATGGGGTGCGTTACTTGGAGAAGCGGCAGGTCTAGAAGATGAGGTTGCCGGACATCAATATGCTGCGCCCGCTCGCGCCCACTCTGTCAGCGGCCTTCCACCAACTTATATTGATGTCGGTCAACTGGACATCTTCGCGAAGGAGAACATCGACTATGCGAAAAGGCTACTCGAGGCTGGCATCCAAGTAGAGCTGCACGTATACCCGGGATTGCCTCATGATTTCGAATGGGTCGGGTCGCGCTCGCAGGTTGTCAAGAGCGCTCTGGATAACAGGCATCGTGCCATCGAGAACTTCAAGCTTGGTATTTAGCGGTTAGATCGTGTACTGCATTGACGAACGGAGTAGATTTGGTACGACGCCAACATCTCGTCCGTCGTCACTCGGAAAAGACACTTCCACTTTCAGGAGAGCGGTTGTCGGCAATGTTCTAATGTGACCCTTGTGGTAGTAGGGCGCATGATCGTGATCCGCAGCCGTCCATGAAGCACTGGTGTCGCGCGCGACCAAGTCGACAATCTTCCGCGCGTCCTCGCTGTAGTTTGCGTACATCGCTGGGTCAAGAGGCGGAGCACCTCCATCAGTAAACTTTGCACCGCGAACGGCGATTGGTGGAACATCACCCTGCCAACTTCCACCGGTGGATCACTTAACTTTCATTTAGCCTTATATGGTTCAAGCTTTCTCCGCACTCTACGATTCTTTATGCATTGCCGAAGACCGGGCAAGATCTATCACTTCTCATTAGCGAGGTGCCGGAATGCGGTCCAAGAGAAAAAATGTTCCGTGATGGAGCAACCCGTTGAGAGTTGATATAAAGATTCATGCGTTCAGAAGGGTGTCAGGTAATCTTGTGTACCTTTCCCCATCAAACCTCCATGTCTCTTCGTCAATTGGGTACGAGCCTGATACTATGCGGCCTGGCGATATTTGCAGCGGCTACGCCAGTGTCTTCCAACCGAAAGCTCTGCCAGAAGCCTGGCAATACTGCCCTTCGCGGGTGCCCCAAGAACACAGTGGTGGTCGACCCATCCGGCAACTTCACGAGTATACAACAAGCCATACTGAGCATTCCGGCAAACAATGATTCTTATACCATTCTCATCCACCCTGGAAACTACACCGAGCAACTCAACATCACACGGCCGGGCCCACTGACACTTCTCGGCGTGACTCCATCGCCGAACGACCGAATGCGAAATGAAGTCAACGTCATTTGGCACAACGCTACAGGAACACCCTCTACTGGCAGCTACGACAACGCATACACATCAGTGTTGACCGTTGCGCCGAACCTCGAGGCCAGCTTCACCGGCTCCGGCCCAACTGGCTATCCTGTCCCGGCCGACACACCATTTGGAAACGTCGATTTCAGAACATACAATCTCAATTTTATCAATGACTATCTGCCATACTCTGCAGGCCCCAGTCTGGCTTTGAGCCTGTCATACGCGAATGGCGGATTCTATCACACCCGCTTCCTGAGTTATCAGGACACTGTGAGTACCTCCCGCCTTCCATCAAGAGCGCCACTAAACCTCAAGCTAGGTGTACGTAGGTAAGCTGGGAAATGCATACATGTACGAGTCAGAAGTGGCCGGACAAACAGACTTCTTCTACGGTTTCGGCACCTGCTGGGTCGCCAAATCTCTCGTGTCAATGCGTGGTTGCGGCGGCGGCATCACGGCTTGGAAGGGCACAAACACCACATTCGAGAACAAGTACGGCGTCTACATCCACGACAGCGTTGTACAAAAGGCCAACAGCTCTCTGGCAATTAATACCGAGTGCGCTCTCGGTCGCCCATGGAACGCCCAGCATCGTTCAATCTTCGCCAACACTTACCTCGACGACAGCATCAGGCCGAGTGGCTACATCCAATGGTCTGCCTCTGATCCCAGAGTAGGCATCAGTAAGTCTTGGACGGCCTAAGCTGCCATTGGTCTTCTGCTTATATTAATGGCGTCTGTAGATACCACGATGGCGGAATACAAAACCTTCGGACCCGGGTTCGATAGGTTTGGAAGAGCAGCGGCGGCGAACATCACTATCGAAATGACCAAGGAACAGTATGCGCCGTACGCAAACATCGATGAAGTCTTTCAGTACCCCTCAGGAAAATTTGGCAATACTGCATGGATAGACAGACACCCAAATACTTAGGCTTCGAAAATCAAGCTAAATATACCAGCCAGGGCTTGTCCGAATAAAAAAAGCTGTCTTACGAATTACCTTGTGCCTTCTGGAGCATCCCCAACATACCATGAATCATCGAAGTCAATCCTCCGCTCGACCCGTTCGTCCCCGGCGCCAGTTTTCCATTCCCATCGTACCAGAAGCCATCCTCTCGAACACGACCGTATTTCGCAGTGTTCTGATTCCTTTCGATGCCTGCACGCCAGACTTGGCAGACCTCTGCAGAATCCACCATCACGTTTACTTCTTGGCTGTGGTACCAGGATTGCGTGTCCTGGTTTCCTGAGCCTTGGATTGCCACCTGGCCGTCGGCGATAAGAAGCTTGATGTGGCAGCTCCGCTGCTTGTAGCTGTTGTGCTTCGGTTCCGTTTGGTCTGCAGCGACGTAGAAGAAAACGTGCAGTCTTGCTTTTGCTTCATCGGACTGGAGGCTTCTGAACAGCCGGCCAATAGCCTGTTCGTTGGTTCCGCCCTGGCCCGGGAGTAGCTCGCCGGCATCATTGTAACCGAGGCAGACGTAGATGGTGATCTCGACTCCCCTTTCCAGGGCCTTCGTCAATTCCGGTAAAAGATCTTTTGCGTTCAAGTCTGGGGTCTGGATGAAGACGTCTTTTGTCGCGTTCTCGATCAAAGACAAAAAAGCCTCGTTCTGTGGCACATTGCTCGACTGGTTATTGAAGTTCTGGTACGGCTTTCTGGAGACTATGGCCATCGGGACCTGCTTCGAGGGATGCATGGCGATGAAAGGAAAGAATTTGGTAGCAAAATCGGGAGCTACACCTGCGCGGACGCCCGAACTCGTCGTATCGCTGAGATGCTGCGCTACAACGTCCGCACGAGATTCTTCGTTCTCTCGGTACAGTGCTCCTTGCATGCGCTGTATCTCCTCGCCCACCGATTCGTCGTACTGAGGAGCATCAGCGTGATGTTCCTGCACATTGGAAGGTCGGGTCTCGTCCGTGAATGCGATCTGGCCAGCCTTGTTGAGTTCCAGCTGGGAGAAATGAGCATCCGAGGAAATGGGGAATGACTGCTTAGCCGCAAAAGGCTCATGGTGTCTGCAAGGCAACGGCGGATCAAGCGCATTGTGCCAGGAGATAAGGAACGTGTCCCAAAGGCTGTCCACGATCGCACCTTCAAGATGGGTAGTCATCTCCAGATTGTCGTTATCCTGGACGTTGTTGCTAGAAACAGCAGCTATGCGTCTATCGACCACCATGAACTTGCAGTGGAAAGTGCCCAATGGAGGCTTGTGGAAGTTCACCACCTTCAAATCGACACCTGGGATATCTTCTGATGCTGGCAAGCCGACATTTGCCGTGGTCCATTCTTGCGGTCCGACGTTCTGGTGATTGTTGAAAATTTGGGACGCCGCTCCCCGGTCGTACATGATTCTGACGATGGCGGTTCTCCCACGAGCCTGGCTACGACGAGAAAGCTCCCGCAATGCGTCGGAGATGAACGTACTGGACTGTGACGATTTCCAGAAGTTCGTCGCAAGCAAGACCTCATGCTCCGCGCGAGCGATAAGGTTGGATACATGTCTTAGTTGATCATGGATTGATCCGATTACAGCCATGGGGACAATGCCAGTCGACCCGCACAAAGATGGCGAGCAGCAGTTCGCCAGAGGATCGCCTTCGAGACACAGCAGAGATCCATAGTAAGCGCTCAGGAATAGATCGCTGGGTTCGGTGCCGTGGAAGCTACCACATCGTCGGGCAAAGTCCAGATCATCTTGAGAGATAGTCCGCGATTCTCTGCTCGCCTTGTGCGTACTCCTATGCAACAGATGGCTCTTGAACAACGATTGCGCTATCTCTCCGGGCGAAGTCTCACTATCGAGGGCATAGCTGGCGGAAACTGAACGCTTGCTCGAGCAGAGCTCTTCGATGCGTTTGAGCGAATCTTGCGTAGACATAACCTACTGCTTGTATACTTTGACGATACGGTGATGAAAGCGCCGAACGGCTACGTGGAATTTGAAGGCCTGCTTTGTATCTAATGGTGAGCTACATCATATCATTGGTAAGATGTAGCGGGGCTGAGGACTGACGCGGCTCCAACGATTAAAGTTGGCGACAATGGTGAGCAAGTTGGTACAGTCAAAGCTTGTTCAGACTGTAGCGGATATCGGGTGGCAGCAAATAGAGTCCTGGCGATGGATGATGATCTTTTGTAAGGCTGTAAGGCTGTAGGGCTGATGGTATGGGATGATCAATCTATATAAACCATGTGCGCTCAACGGCAATACAGTAGTAGACCCACTTGACAAGTTGGTGTGTCACTTGGCGAAACATTGGCCATGACGTTGTATTGACAAAAAGTTGGCGTACAACAACCTAAGGATCGCAGAGACAGCGTAAGTGTTCTAAGTAATTCTCAAGCTTGCTTCGGGATGGAGCTTCGGGACAGCCTGCGATGATTGGGATGGAAGAAGATCTATTCGAAACAGTTCCTGTGGATGCATAGCTCGAATGTTGCACTTGTTCTATTTCTTCAAATGCATGTTTCGATCGTTCCCAACGTCCGATCCTGATCTGTCGGGTTCCGCGGACCGCATTATCCGCGCATTGAAGCGCGACTCGAGCTTCTCGTGGCAGATACGAGCAGCTGTAAAAGACATTCAAATGTTTCCAAGTGTTATTATGGCCTTCCTCGCACAATTGGAGGAGTGGAGGTAAAGATGCGTGATGTTGATGGTACTTCGGTACCTGGAAAGCCGGCACCGGGATGCCGGAATCGAAGGCTCACCTGAGCTTCAATTGCGTAGCCGCGCGTACACACAGATGGAGCTTAATTCAAACTTCAATATCCTGTGCGGGCAGTACGCAGTAAGGTTCCACAGATGCGACGAGCGTGAGGCGACGTCAATGGCGTCGCACTTCAATCGCAATACACATGGTGCTGAGCTCGCTGACGAACGAAGACTCCCTCATCTAAGCAGTCGCGAAGTTTTGCCTGCAACAAGAGCGTTGGCCTTCTTACCTCATATTGGACCGTGATGGCGTGGTCTCTGAGTGACAATTACGACTCCGCTGATGTCGAAGACGAGGCTGGTATCGGCCTCATAGCGCCTAAATCGGAATATGCAGCGAGACATCCGGCAAAGCAACGATACTCATGGATCTCGAGATCGACCTTGAGCGCTGTACTGATAATTTCGAATATCACTTGGGCTGCTGTCTGTGTGATGATGTGGCGGGAGCTACATACTCCTCATAGTATCACTCAGACCCAGATGAGCCGCAAACGGTTTGAAGCAGATTTTGGTAACTCCACCTTCAAACTCCAGTGAATGGGTACACGGAGGTACTAAACCATACCTTCTCATAGTCGCCCGATCCCCTCTGTCATATAAACTCGCCACGATCAGATTCGACGACCTCCTCCTCTTCAATGAGACAAGCCACGCAGTCTACCGCCAGATGGACGACACCCTCCCACTCTACTTTGGCAAGCCGAGCCCCGCTATAGATGCAGCATGGGCAGATCTCCTCCAGTACGAATATCCCGTCATCACACCAGAAGAGATAGCCATGAACCCTTCCCTGTCCTACAACAAGGGCAAAGACAAGCATCCCACTACGGGCAAGTATCACTTCGCGCTCGACGTCTTCCACAACTTACATTGTCTGAATGCCGTGCGCATGGAGCTTGATAAGGACTATTACGGTGCGCATGATCATGGCCACGTGGAGCGAAGAGCGGAACATGGCCATGGACCACCACAGGACCAGCGACAGCAAAGCGCATGGGAGGCAGCCCGACGAGACCACATCGACCATTGCATGAATCATATCAGGCAGAGCTTGCAGTGTCGTGCCGATCTCAGCCCGGCGGCGATGCATGTATTTGATGATTTCGATGGGTCGAAGTACTTCTTGGGTAATGCTGAGAGGCATACGTGCTACGACTGGGAGAGTATCATGGAATGGGCTGCTGCGAGAAAGCCCGAGCCGGGGTACACTACTCCGGTACACTAGGAATTTGACCTTTCTGCTGAGTTGAATCGGGTTTAGTCATGGGTCGGAATCAAATCTCAAGTTAAGTATAGTCAGAATCTCTCACTCTGTAATCTCTCGCATGCGTCTGAGAGGCACGGCTGTGGACAGCATCTCAAGCAACAGTCTCGGATAGTCCCACCCGAGCTGCGCAGCTGCCATCGCCGTCAGACTTGCTTGGTCATCTCGCCCTGGTCTACCTGGCCCAGTCATGTTCTGTAGAAGATGATGTCAGCAATAAGCGATGCTTCACTTCGCAAATGCATTAGCAACATACTGGCTTCATGTTGATGTCGAAAAGAACAAACGGAGATGTGGCGCTGTCGTCTCGCCTCCTTACGTCGATGCGGATCGGCGCAGTCGCACGGAGTAACTTCGCCACAGCTTCGCATTGTCTTGCCACATCCGCGTATGTGCTGTTCGCGGCAGCCTCTTCCGATGGTATTGCCCGGGAGTTTTCAGTCACGGCCACGGCTCCGTTGTACGGCGCAACACCGTCCTGGTGATTGAATCGCTTGACAATCGGCATTGCCCAGTAGTCCGCTTTGGAGCTTGAAGGCGGCATGACGGTGACAGTTGCTTCCTCGCCTTGCAAGTATTCTTCTAGCATGATTGCGCTTGAGTCTGCGTACAAGGTCTCAACGTGATGCGCAAGCTCAGCGGGCGTTTGACACAGTTTCACTCCTGCACTGCCTCTCCCTCGGCAAGGCTTGGCCACAATTGGGTAAGGCAGCTCCAGAGGATCGATTTGCGCAGCTGCGCTGGTAGCAGAGTCCTTAGCCAAGGACCATCCTCGGGGCATGGAGAATTGGGGGTCAGTCCGGAGCCAGTCGTTGACATAGAGTTTGTCGTCGTAAAGCTCGACCAGGCAAGGCGGTTGACCAACGATACTCAAGCGGTCAAGGTGGTTCAGCAGCTTGGATGATTCCTGGAGGGGATGGGTCTTGTGAACGATGGTGTTAGCCCACAGGTGAGTAGCTCCAGCGTTGACAGCAGCGAGGATGCCATTCTCCGTGTCAGGAAAACACCAGTGTGCCTGATCGCTGGAGTCAGGAGCGGCATGCGGTGTTACGACATCTACACTGCATCGTTCTTTGAGATTGAAGGCAATGTCCGAGCCCGAGTCCTGATAGCCTGCAAGATCTTTCTCAGCAATGCCACTTTTGTAGGGAAATGGCTTGGGCTGGAACTCGTACCCCCAGGCTTCATGGGCTTTCGCACGTTGTTGATTGCAGGACGTGGCGCAGCTTGATAGAGAAGTGCCACCCTGGCTGGTCCAAATTGTGCAAGCATCTTCAAGCTGCGTATGCTGGACGGTGTTGCGTTCGTGAGCGACGCTGCGGCCTTCTGAAAGAAGGGAGACGACTGCCACATCATTCAGTCACAACAACGTCGGTTGTCTGTCAGTCATACGCGTAGTCCGATGCACTCCGATGGTGCATCGCACGAATAAACTCCGTCGGCATAGCGCTGCAATGGTAGTGGCATCGAGTGTAGGGCTCAGAAATAGAGGGCGCGACAACAAACGATATCGGAGGCCCTGCGGAGCTCGCCGGTGCCAAGCCGGGAGCCTCCTTCGTCTCGTCCATCTCGCGGAAAGCTCCAGGTCTCGTCTTCCAACCTCTCGCTCTCACCCGTCCGCCAGGGTGCCCGCTCTTCCGCAGGCCATGGTCGACGCGACGGATCCAGGTGAAAATGCAGGTACGCCGCAGACGAAGCCGAAGAAAGTCAGGCTTGCGTGCCAGCGATGCAGAGACAGAAGGATCAAGGTAGATACAAGATACACTCCGCTACCATTGGCCCCGCTGCTCACAGGATGCCCAGTGTGATGGTCAGACTCCTTCGTGCTCCAAGTGCGCCAAAGCCGGCGTTGACTGCATTGACGTAGGAAATGGGAGTGGCATACCGCGCGCATTCCTCACAGATGCACAAGCGCGGCTGCAATGGCTAGAGGAGATCGTGCGGACTCAACTTCCAAGCGTTGACCTGAATGCAGGCCCTCCAGCCTCGGAGCCTCAAGTACTGCGCAAACCTACGAGGACCTTCGTTGACCTTTCAAGGGACTCACCTCCAGGAGCGACGACTCAACGTACCGCCGCCGACAATGACAGACCATCTGTAGGTGAGAAGCGAGCCGCTGATCATGTTGCGAGCTACGGATCTGCCTCAATTCCCAAGCGTGCTCGGAGGATGGCAACTGATATTGGCTTGTTCTCGCTGAGTCCGGGTGCAGGCCAAGCTCAGTACCTTGGGACTTCATCGGGCTCCCTCTTCGCCGATTTATTGCAAAACAATCTGCGTGCAGAGACGAACGGAAACTTCGCGGGCGACTCCGACAATGCATCAGATATAGAACCAGATCCTATCATTGATATCCGTGAGGAGTCACTTCTGCGACAAACCGCGAAATCGCCTTCAAAGTCACTTTCGGAACTTTTGCCACAGCGCCAACAGTGTGACCGGATGATTAGATTGTTTTTCAACTACTACCACGCGGACTACCCAGTTCTACATCAGCCAAGCTTCCTGACTTTGGTTGATGCTATATATGCATGTGCCGAATGCCCGATTGACGGCCCACTGCAATACAATGGCTGGCCGACAAGCATAGCAGCCTTTCGATACAACGACGAGGTTGCTGTGTTGTCAAACGGAAAGGAAGGCATCACTGTACCCTTCACCACTGGCCTGTGCCATCTGTGCTTCGTTCTGAGCATAGCTGCCAACTTGCAAATGCGAAAACGAGTCTTCACCTCAGATCCCAAACGCTTCGCCGCGCAGGCGCTAGCCTCTCTGCAGGTCTCTCTTGGCCACGTATCACTGTCTTCTGTACAATCGATGGTGCTGTTCGTCCTGAACAGTTTTCTTTCTCCCAGTGGCGGTAGAATCTGGATCGTGCTTCATGTTGCCATGTCGTACGCTATTGATCTGGGGTTACAACGGGATCTTTCTAGCTCCGCAAGGCTCTCACATACCATGCTCCAGATGCGCCGCCGAGTTTTCCTTACATTGTACACTTTGGACAGGTAGGAGAAGCAGTCTTTCTTACACATTGTGCTTGCTGACGGAAGCTCAGGTTTGTAAGTACAATTCAAGGGAGGCCAATCAGCTTTGAAGATCCCACCCTCGATCTCACAGCGCCGGGTTTTGTAGCCAGCGAGCATGAGACAGAAGCTACCCGACGTGACCAAGCATTTCTGCCGTACTCCGCCGCTCACTCCCTGTGGGCGTCTATCGTCACAGAGCTGAAACACTGCTTTTATCGCCTTCTGCCTGAGGAGGAGTCTTTAGCCGCAACAATAACGCAAATCCAGGACCGCTTCCAGCAGCGACTCGACCAATGGCTGCAACACAGCATGATATCCATGAAATCCATACGAACCACTGATCAGGCCCGCCTTACGACGCAGCTTCGAATCGACTACAATTTTGCAATCGGTCTACTTTACCAACCCTCTCGCCTATGCCCACGGCCCGATGCGGATGCCTTGAGACGCTGCTTCGAGAGCGCAAGACGGCGTATACGGCTTTTCGACGCCGTGTATCATCAGAATGATCTCTCCCTAAGCTGGCCAACAACTCACGGTGTCTTCCTCGCCGGAGCCACTCTCATCTACTGCATCTGGACCTCCTCCGAGATCAGGTCAACAGTATCCGTCTCCGAAGTCGCTGCAGATCTGCGCTCTTGCTCTAACTTATTGACTCTCGGTGGCGAGTGGTGGCCGCTCGCCCAAAGGGGCAGACAAAGTTTTGAAAAGCTTACAGACGCCACACTCGAATGTCTAATGTCCCGTTCATCTTCCTCGACCGCGCCACCTCCTCAACTTTACCGAGATACGGTCCCCGCAATCCCGAGTCGAGACGAAGGTGCGGTAGCACTGGGCGAACATGAATGGATGGATGTCGAGGCAGTGCTTCAGTCTTTCCTTCAGAACGAGTTGCAATTCCCAGATCTGCTGGATACTTTCGAGCCGTCCACTGTCCACCCGGCGGATCTCGCCTTTGATACTATGAACTGGCATGACAGCAACATGGGTCTTCCAGAATGAAATCATCATCACGATGATTTGTTATAGATTCCTCGGCCATTCGTGTCGAACCATATCTCCACTCAGCAACAGGCCTCTAGCCACTCAAGCAATGTTTGCGCATTCACGAAAAAGAATCTTGTTTGGAAGCGGACGTTTATTTCGGAGGCCGTCTCCCAACTGCGCCGAAACGACCGTTCAATCACCGGCATTCAAGGTCGACTTGCTCGCCAAAGTCATCGACATGCAGCGTCAACAGCGCACTCGTAGCACAGCTAAGCAGAGCTTAATCTCTGGCCTGGCTTAGAAGCGGTATAGCTGTCGCGGATTTTCCACCGTGAGCATGTGCCACTCATGTGCGCTCAGCCAACTACGCAGCCTCCACAGCCATATGCTGTCATCGACTTCGAGGAACGGTGTCTGACCGAACTCTCATTCGAGGGGTATGTGGCCTATGCGACGGAGTCAGCGATGGATTACAAGCCTACACACGCCACAGGCAGTATCTCACCAGTCGCTTCCGTAGACAACACGTTGTGGATTCGCATCCACCAAACATCGAACAACCTCTCTCATGTCGTCATACTGAGGGCCTTGCTCAGAGCTTCTATAGGGAGCGCTGATCTTGATCCAGAAGTTCTCGCCCTTCAACAAATTCACTATCGCCGCCATACCTGGTTGCTGCACAACCGTCATGCCTTCTGGGAGCATGCTGGAAGCCTTCATCAAGGCCTGGTGGTCGACCACAATGTCAACCGGTAACTGCGGTATCAATCGACCTATCTCGTGCCAGTTGGCTGGCTCGAGTTGAAGAAAACTCACACTCCATCCCCACGGAGCAACACGTTCAGCATAGAAGCGGAGGATCTCCAGCTGCCTGTCGAGACTGTACATCGCTTTCTCGTAATACAAGTCTGACCTGATACCACGGACACCACTTTCGTGGAGCCTCTGAATTTCCTGGTCGGTTGTATGTCGACCGATGACAGCAATTCCTCTTGTGATACGGGGATCAAGCTGTGTAAGGAAACCTTCGAGCGACGCATTGTTGTGGCCATAAGATAAGCCATGCACAAGGACTGACCTCGAGATGCCATGCGTTTTCTTGAACTCTTGGTACCTTTTGATTGATGCGCATGGCGGAGTTAGATGTCTGGCCGGAGAATACGCAGATTGGCTTGCTGGGTCCGGTCAGTGTGTTCTGAAGATCCGATGATTACTTGCTACGTACTGTCAAATATATGATGGTGAGTATCTATGATACCTTCTTCTGCCCTTGGGTTTGTGTCATCGTCCAAGAGTGCGTCGGTGCGCATTTTCTAAAAAGCGTTCACGAGGCTTCGTTGCAATGCGTCGATGACGCTCAAGATGCGAAAGCAGAGCTACATGTATTAGATGAACATTCGATTGACAGTGCCTTTATTCCCCGGCTAAGGATGTAGGGCACGATGGGATCCTCTCGGGAACAGCTGGGTTGCTCCGTGACTCTCTTGATCTCCGCCGGAGCAGTCCGCTAAGCCGGAAGACAGCCGAGGATCATAAAGTGGACATTCCCGTCGTTCATCTGCAACACTCACTGGTGCACTAACTTTCTCTAAAGAGTTACGGCTAGCAGCATGAGGTGTCTCCGAGCTGGTCAATCCTGCACAACTACAATATCACGACATTTCACCGGGCAACATCGATACTACACCACATCCCAAATCCCCATCAGCAACCCGGAACGTACAAAATACCTACCCTATCCAAAACTACAACAAGCACTCAAACAACTCCGTCGCCGCCTCAACAGGCCATTGACACTGAGCGAAAAGCTTCTCTACACCCACCTGCGGAATCCTCTCGATCAAGAACTCGAGCGAGGCAAATCTTTCCTCCAGCTGGACCCCGACCGCGCTGCCTGTCATGACGCCACCGCGACGATGGCGATGCTGCAGTTCATCAGCGCTGGATTGCCGAAAGTCGCACTGCCCACGTCGATACATAGCGACCATCTGATAGTCGCCGAGAACGGGGCTGTCGTCGACTTGGAAAATGCGAAGAGGGACTATTCTGAGGTGTGCCTGGGTCTTAATGTCCATCATAATTCGCTGAACGACGGAAGGCTGACCAGAATCTCGCCAGGTCTATGAATTCCTAGCATCTGCGTCCCAGAAGTACGGCATTGGCTTTTGGAAGCCTGGGTCGGGAATCATCCATACCATCATACTGGAGAACTATGCCTTGTAAGTTACCTTTGCCACAATGATCGTACCAAAGCCGTCTCTGACCATATACAAGCCCCGGTGGATTGATCATTGGAACAGACTCGCATACGCCCAACGCCGGAGGCATGGGCATGCTCGGCATTGGCGTGGGAGGTGCCGATGCTGTCGATGCAATGACGGGTATGCCATGGGAGCTTCAGTGTCCCAAGATCGTTGGAGTGAAGCTCACAGGTCGGCTGAGTGGATGGACGAGTTCGAAAGGTGAGTTTTCAGTTCCTGTGCGCTTGTTCGACGCTACAGGTGTTGGGCCGCTTCATGTCCATAAAGGTACAAAGTCCACTCGAGACGCTGACACTTCGAAGATATAATCCTCCGTATCGCCGGCATTCTCTCCGTCTCAGGCGGCAAAGGCAAGATCCTGGAGTTCTTCGGCCCTGGCACCAAACCCCTCGGAGCAACTGCAATGGCCACCGTGTGCAACATGTCAGCGGAAATTGGCTCCACATCCTGCCTTTTCCCATTCTCCGACGCCATGTCGCGATACCTCCAAGCAACAGATCGAAGCTACATCTCCTCATCGGCACGAGAGAACGTCAATTTGCTTGAAGCGGACGAGCATAGCGAACAGCATTACGACGAGATCATCGAGGTTGATCTCGACACGTTGGAGCCTCACATAAACGGGCCCTTCACGCCAGATCTGTCGCATCCGCTGTCAAAATTTGCTGGCAATGTTGAGAATTCGACATGGCCGAAAGAGGTATCCCACGCAATGATCGGCAGTTGTACCAATGCCTCATTCGAGGACTTGAGTAAAGCTGCCCAGCTCTTCCGAGAAGCGAGAAAGGCTGGCCTAAAGCCCAAGATGCCTGTCTTTGTCACTGCTGGCAGTGAGAAGATACGCGCGACGGTAGAGCGGGAAGGCCTGCTGAAAGACTTCGAAGCTGCAGGTGCTACAATCCTGAGCAATTCTTGCGGACCTTGTGTAGGACAGTGGAATCGCAAAGAGGTTGAGAAGGTAAGTTTGTCTACATCAGCTCGTAGCCAGATATATCAATTAACAGATAGCAGGGTATTCCGAACTCCGTCATCTCGTCTTACAATCGTAACTTCGTCGGCAGGCATGATGGGAATCCTGCCACTCATTCCTTCGTTACATCTCCCGAGCTGGTCGCAACGTTCGCTTTTGCTGGCACGCTGGATTACAACCCGGCCAAAGACGTGCTCCAAACGCCCACGGGTAAAGACTTCACTTTCTCTCCGCCTTTCGTCGAAGAACTGCCTTCTTCTTTCGAAGACGGCACCGCTTCGTATCAGCACCCTCCAGAGAATGGACAGGTTGTCGACGTCAATGTCTCGCCGACCAGCGACAGCTTGCAACTACTCACTCCATTCGAGCCATGGCAAGCAGGACGAGCGCAAGACCTCGCAGTATTGATCAAAGTAAAGGGCAAATGCACAACAGACCACATCTCCCCCGCAGGACCCTGGTACAAATACCGCGGCCACCTCGAAAACATCTCCAACAACCTCCTCACAAGCGCCGAAAGCGTGATCGACTCACGAACATCCCGCCGCGGCGAGACGGTCAACATTCTCCACAACGGCGCCATGGCTCCAGTGCCAGCGGTAGCGAAATCCTACCGCAAAGCCGGTGTGCGGTGGTGTATCGTAGGCGACTGGAACTACGGCGAAGGTTCGAGCCGTGAGCACGCCGCGCTCGAGCCTCGATTCCTAGGCGGCGTAGCTGTGATAGCTCGTAGCTTTGCGCGCATCCATGAGACAAATTTGAAGAAGCAGGGGATGTTGGCGCTTACGTTTGCGGAGCCCGCGGCGTATGATGATATCGATGTCACGGACAGATTGGATATCGCGGGCGCGGATGAGTTGAGGCCAGGCGAAAGGTTGACGTTGCGGGTTAGGAAGGCTCATGGGTCGGTGTGGGAGACTGGACTGGTGCATACGTATCATGAGGGCCAGATTCCTTGGTTGTTGCATGGTTCGGCGCTGAATGCTGTGAAGTCAGCTAGGGCGAGTAAGAGCTTGTGAAGAGGTGTCATTTCTTTGATGGCATAGCATAGATGACAACCTGCAGGGCCTTCCTTCCGATTGACTGCCCCTTGATGTGGGATGGATCACACGTTTTGCAAAAGGGTTCGCTCAATCATCATCTTCCGCAAACTTTCTCCCTGGAATCTTCCCACACCTTTCTCTTATCTCCTCGCGCTTCGCTGGCTGTAGATAAGACTCCAGCAAATCAGGCCATTCGGAGCCCTCGTGCATAGGCAGCCGGGCACGTAGTATGGCCAGAGGATCAATGCGCCCGTCAACGTAACCCTCATACCCCCAGGAGCGATAAGGTGTAAGCTCAAGTTGGGCTCCGAACTCAAGCAAGTCTCTAATTGCAGCCTGAGTATTCGCGGACGAGAACGTTTCTTGTGAAGGTTCCATCACCCGCGCATCGAAATCACCCCAGGGTCCACGACTAGTGACGTATGATGTATGTTCTTCATTGGCGACGATGCGCTGCAAATACGTGCACCAGACTGTACTTCGGACCGTGTCGTCACTGTCATTGCCTTGGAGGTATCGAACGGCGTTAGGGTCTGCGCCAGCAAGAAGGAATTTCCGCACTAACTCCGTGTTAGTGACTTCCGCGTCAATCAATACCATGTCGAAAAGGTCGTTCAAGCCTGCGGTCCCTCGTCCTCGAATAGGCCACTCGCCAATATCTTCGAGCACCATCCCGATGAAGCCGTGTAGGCCAAACGCGAAGAATCCTAAGCAAAGCTTTGCCAGGTTTTCGCCATCTGAGCGATGATAGATAAGATTACGTTCTACGATGGCTCGCTCACAACGTTGTAAGTCATGCATGGCTACTTTATGCATTTCCTCGGTAAGCTCCAGAGCAGGGGCTGCGTCTGTTCCAAGTGCGTTCGTCAAATGAACCAGTGGTCCAAACAGATTGTACATCCCCCTAAAACGCGTATCATATTGGTGGTCGAACCCCAGTTTGGCTTGCGAAATCGCGATCCTCGTACGAAAGAGCTTGTCTTGGAAAGCTGGCGGCGTGTTCTCGGCCAGCATCTCTTGTACCTCATGCGTTTTGCAGTAATCGAAAATCATACGATGACGAAACTCGACTGTTGAATACCACTGGAACGGGCTTTCTTGTTTCCAATAAGCACACAATATGTCCCTGCAGCATTCGTTGAGGAACTGATCCGTCTCTTGTTTCATTTTCTCGAAATCCGAGTCACTGAAGTCGACGAATTCTGTCACCAAAGCGATGTTTGAATTCGCTAAAGATGGCCTTTTTGACTTGCCAGGCTGTGAAAGCATCCAAAAAGGTACCCAAAAACACCCATTGCGGTCCCAGAGTGCAATCCATAGAGCCATTGCCATCTCCAACTTAAATTCAGGGTTGGATCTCTCAAATATCATACTGCGGAAATACTGTTCCAAATTGCTCGGCAAACGATCGACGAACTGTTGGATGGTTCACAGGTCGTTGATGTGGCTTCCCAGTCGTGTGCGAATAGTGTCTGCCACAAGGGTGATCCATAGGAAATTCCCATCGGCCTTGTCGACGAGTCTTCTAAGGAAGAGATGGGGCTTGCCGTGGTTGGACCAATGCATATGCCCACACCGAGACTCCCCGACGCAAGACCACGAGACTCTTGAGAAAGGTTTCAAGTGTCCAAGGTTTGTTTTCAAATAGCCAATGATGGATCTTCTGTTGATAAGGTTCATCTGCAACATCTCGTGCTCCTGTGCCAGGTCGCCAAAAGCGCTCCAAGGCCGAGAAGAAACTAACATCTTCACATTACCGTGCGAGCTTAGATGCTTTAGCTTCTCGACAACCTGATGATGGTCTCTCTCTGGCTGCAGCTCGTCCAAGCCATCAACGAAGATGCAGAGTCGTTTGTAAGATATGTCTATCGCAACCTCGAGGCAGGTCAAGAGCTCACTGACGGACCATGGACTTTTGCTAGTACCATGCTTCCACCTAGCTTGACACACGGTGGGGATAATATCCAGTTGGGCGTAGAGGATGTAGTACAAGAGCGATTGCAACAACGCACGCTGGGATTTCTGCATATCAGTGCCGGCCACCCAGCAGCAATGGCAGGCTATGACCACTTCTTGGGTGCCATCCCAACGCCATATGGAGTGACCACGGCGCCAGGGTTTCGAGAGGTAGTACATGAGGCTCGATTTGCCGGACGCTGCCTCGCCCGAGATCCAAAAAAGACCAGTGCCAGAATACAGGAACCTAATGAGATTGAGGACCTGCTGAATGCCCCAAGCTTCGGAAGTAAACAGCCAGGCATAGTCGGTGTTTGGAGACTGGTTATCGATGTGCTTTCCACGTGATTCCATCTCTGGATACCACAGACTGTTTACTAGCTCTTCCGCCTTTGCTTGATCTTGCTCTTCAGCAACAAGCTTGTTCTGTCGAGCGAGCTCCTCGAGAATGCTTTGGATTTTTTGATCAATGAGGGACATTATGTCTTGAAACGCCTGATCAAGGCTTGTGTTGCCCTGTATGATGTTCTTGTCCATTTCATGGAGTCGTTCGAGATGAGAAATGCCGACATTGAGATGCAACAACTCGATCGCACCGTCCAACATGTTGTGACATGATTGAAGATGGGCCGAAAGTGTGTCCATCGCCGGCTTTTGAAATGGCCAAGCTGCTTTGCGTGCCTTCGTCTCGAGTCCTTTCCTCAATCTCCGGAAAAGCTTTGCAAGTGCAGGTTCGGTATCTTTTTGATTCTGACCTTGTGTAGTATTGGCATTTGCTTGGGGCTCGTCCTTGAACTTCGCCAAGTTCAATTCCAGCTGCTCCGCCGCAGTCTTGCATTGCACGATCGCCGCATCGACTTTGGATTTGTCCTCGGCTTTGATACTCTCTCGTCCGAGTGCCTCCTTGATCAAGCCCGATTTGACCCGTAGCGATAGCAGCTGAGCTCGAAAGCCTTTGAGATCATCATCCCGACCGTTGGCGATCATGGAGAACTTGTACCCGTCCTTCGACACATCGTAGAGTAAGCTGATCAGGCCGACCGGGTCCGCCATGGGCGTTTTCTAGGGACAGTGCGTGGTTTAGAGTTCTGGTCTTCTCGAGTTGTGTCCGTAACAATGCAACTGGTTCTTGGTTGTCTGATTCCACAAGGAATGTGCTTCGGGTGAGCAAGAACTCGGTCGTGGTTAAAAAGTTGGGCGGCAAGGCTGAGCAGTCTGACAGACGTGTTACACGACCAGGCTGAGCTGCGGCTAAGCAAGCCACCAGACATCATCCAATCTACAGCAACCAGTCGCAGTCGTGTGTCGGACGACGTATGCATGCGTACCTAAGGCCAGGTTCGCTGTGATTGGAGGGAGGCTACATGTCGCTCAGCAATAACTCTCACAAAATGATTGAGCGCGCCACTCACATTTTCTTCTGTATTCCAGCTGACAGTGACACAACCAACGCCCACGCCCACAAGGAACAGTGATGAATCCAATAACAATCATATTTCCCATGTCTACCAACTCCGAAACACCGCCCGCTATGCCAAACAGCGACGCCGAGTGAGACAATCAACCAACCTAAACACCATGCAAACATAGCCCTCATTAGAATACATATAAATCGTTGTTCCCTCTTCAAGCCTTAAGCCTCCTCTCTTCACATCTAACGCAGACCGGATCCTCGCTCTCGCCACGAAGGAAGTATCGACCGTCTTCGAATTCGCCGCCGCATTCCTGTAGAGCGCGTTAGTCACATGCCTTTTTCGAGAACTTTCGACATCGCTAGGATCATTCCGAACTTACCAAACAGCAAAAGCAATTAGCATGCCACTCGCTCCCCAGCGCCTTCACCACAACATCCGTCACTGGCTTCCTACACTTCCTACATTTCGCACTATAGCGATTAGTATGGCAATCGCAGCACCACGCGTAGCCGTCCTTCTCAACGAAAGGCGTGCTCGCATCGAAGGGATCGCCGCACTGTGCGCAGAAAAAGTGTCCAGCGTGCCACTCCGCGCCACACGCGACAATGACCTCTCCTTCGATAGGTGTCTTGCAAGACTTGCAACGAGGGCTGAACATTTCGTGAAAGTCGAGGGCGCAGTAGAAGCGCAGAGTGGGTTCGCCGTCTGAGTGTTCGGTCTGGTAGAGTTCTTCGACAGTCAGATGCTCTGGAATAAGGCCGGTCTGGCGTGCTTTGATACGTTCGAGGCGGGCAGAGCGCTTTGAATCGGGTTCGGGATGGAAAGCGACATGCTCGAGGTTCGTGTCGCATTCGTGGCAGTTGAAGCAAGACGGGTGCAGGCGAAGACCAGCTGCTGAGAGCACACGCCCAGCAATAGGTTGGGCACAGTGGGCACAAAGAGCGCGGGATTGACGAAGGGATGGAGTGTAGTGTGGAGTTGATTTAGGGATAGGAGCTGTTTGGGCGTGGTGGTGAAGCGATGACTGTTGGGTCGGTGTCGGGAGTGGACGACCTGACATGGTGCTGGGAGGCAGTGACGGAATAGGTCTAGACGAGAATCCTGGGCCGTTGACGCTGATAGCAGGTGCAGGTGATCGTGTGGGCATCGATGGCGGGTCAAATCTGACGATAGGTGCAACCGTAGGAGAAGACCGCACAGGTGGTCTGCTCATGCTAGACGGTCCGTTGACATTGACCGAGGGCCTCTTGGCAGGCATTTTGGGTGGTTCAATGTTGATACTCGGAGTGGCCTGGAACACAGGCATTGAAGAGGCTACATCTGGCTCCTCGGGTAGCACAATGCTTGGGACGTTTGGGTCATCAGGGACAACGATCGTCGGGATCGGAGGCATTGGCGGAGCAGATCTTCCAGGGGCATTTATCGTAGGTACTGGAACCTGCGATGCTCTGTTCTCGTTCTCACGAGGTGGTTCAATCCTTGGAATCGCCTGCCGGTTGAAAGGCGACGACCTCGGCGAGTCTGACGAGAAAGATGCGCGAGGAGGAGTCGCTGCAGTGCTTGACGATGGCCCAGGAGATGGCACACGAGTCTCCTCAAGTACCACCTCCTTCTGCTGTTTCCAGCTTTGGTCAAAGCTCACAATGGGTCGACCAAGTTTGTCACTGACCGCAGTAGGCTGAGGCAAATTGGCACTCCTGGCACTTCTCTGCTTACTTGTCGCAGCACGGATGTCATCTCCTCTGATCTCCTTGCCATCCTTGGTCGGTGAGATTTGTGGACTTGCATTTCCATCTTCAGTGGCTCCTGCAGGACTTGTCGGGGTAAGTGGCAGTGACTCGTTGGACGTGTAACCTGGATTCCGCGATTGACTCGGCGGGTTTCTTTGAATCTCGACACGGTTCAACTTTGTCGCAGCTCGAGGCAACTCTGGTGCTGATTGCGCACGATCGAGTCGTTCCTGCTGCATGCGTACGCGAGCAAAGGGATTTTTCCGAATTAGCGAGGGTGTTGACTGCACAGGCACAGGAGCAGGCCTGAGATCGGGAATAGGTAGAACCGGAGTTTGCTTCTTGGGCGGTGTAGCTTCCTCTTGAGGGTCCTCAAAGATCTTATCATCAGGATGCATGAAGACCTTCTTCTCTCCGCTAAGTATACGTCTGCTGCCGCTGCTCGTTCTTCTCCGTGCAGTGTCAATGTCTTTCTTGACAGCTGCGGCAAGTTCGCCATAACCTTTTCCAGACGGTGATCGAGATTTCGGGTTGGAGATGTTTGATGGAACATCCTTTACTTTCGGGGCATTATCCAGACTGGTTCTAGCGCTCGATAAAGATGTGTCCAAGGAAGGTCGCTGGCTGCCGGTAAATGAATTGCGACCAGATGTTTGTGGTATAGATTCCCGACTATGGCTGCGCCTATAGCTGCCTTTTTGCAGGTGCGAAGTGTAGTCCTTCTTGATGTCTGGATTGGCGTAAGGTGCCTCTGGATTAGCGAATGGAGAATCCGGGTTCCTGTGTTTCCACACCAGCTCAGCTGCTTCATCTTGTGCGTCGCTGTGTATCTTCTGCTCTTCGTTCATATCCATGTCCTCGAGTGCTGCGCGCAGTGACTTGGCTTCCTGCTTTTCCATCCATCTCGTCCCTTGTTCCATGTATATCCCACTCTGCGGTCTACTAGATTTGCGCATTCTGGAGTCCTCTTCCTGTTCGGCGATGGACGGAGTAGTCGTTGGCGTTCTAGCCAGAGGTCGCCCGCCGAATGGACTGTTGCGACCTGTGACACTGGGCCTGTAGTGCGGCGTATTCTGGGGTGGTATTACGGGCATGCTGTTGCTCTGTGGTAATGGCGGACGGCCATTGCTGGTGGCTGTGGTGGGCGATGTCGTTTCGGTCTCGGTGCGCCTCAAACTGCCAAACTTCGAAGGCGGTGGAGGTCGTGACCCTATAGGACGGGCCTTATTCGAGCGGAGGTCTTTCAGGTAGCTTGCTGCAGGCACAGAGTGTGAGTCTCCGTCTTTCACGGGCGAACATTCTCCTGAGGTCGAGCCTCCAAACAAAGCACGGCGAGCCTGAATTGAAGGAGATGCATGAGACTGCTGACCCATTTGATCCTCGGTCATGTACGAGGGAGAAGTCATGGCTCGACCCTGGCTGCCCAACATGGTGGGCGCCTGAGGGTTCTGAATGTAGATGGGCGGTGGTCGATGGGGAGACGGTAGGAATGTTCGTCCGGGCTGGTGGGATTGGACTGAATTGGCAGTGGTATCAGGGCATTGCACGTGAGAGAGTCTGATTAGTAGAAACACGACCAATGCGTGGCACGAAAAAGAGAAAGATAACGGGTGCTAGCAAGATGTTGAATTGCGATTCTTCAGGTAGCACGTTGGATGGCTGGCCCCAAACGGCTGACGCTGGGCCCCGGAAAACAAAGCGTTGCTATGCGAGCTTGGGCCGGCAACGACGACCGAGGACCAAAATGACGATACCGCTCTGCCAGTCTTGAAACATCGACATCGACATCGACAGCCAACGCGAGATCGAAGCGCTGCCTTCTAAACCCTCCACTGGCAGCCGGGACATACCTGCGCTGCCACCGAGGAATTGCCTGTATACCTTAGCTTATGGCATAGCAATCTCTCCGCCCCTACCAAGGCAATGCTACCTCCAGCATCCTTCCAATACGAACACGCTGCAGCACCGCCCAAGCCATGTCGTCGTCCAAGGCCTCGGAAGCATTCGACCGCCTGCTTTGTGCCTATCACATCCTGCAGCACCGCTCGCATCTATCCCTTTCAGCTCCGTCTCCTGCAGCTGTCAATATTGATCTCTACGTACGAGGCACTCGTGACGTCCAGCCGCGTTTTGGCGCCGTTTCTCCATCCTCAGCGAGGAGGTATAGGTAGGAGTATTTCGCAAATTTCCGTGCATGCCTTTGACGCGCGCTTCTCTCACAATTCATGTGGCCTCTGTCGCGCACACTCATCTGGCCATGCATCTGGCAGCTCTTCTCGTCTTCGCCACGGCGGCCATGTCACAAGATAGCACCGCAGACGACCCTCCCACCTCCTTTCCTAACACTCACTGCAACAGCTCCATCTCCAACGCCAACGCCTCCGGACTGCTCACCTACGATTCGCACAATTCGCACAATTGGAACAACGTGTTTGCTGTGCCGGAGCACTCGTGGGCCGTGACTGTAACCGGCGGAAACGGCAAAGAACTCGAGCGACAGTACTGGTACGACACTGCAGGTCTAGAAGACGCCGAGGATTCCGGAAAAGTGACCGACGTGTGCGCGTTCCCTCACCTTCGCATACCCCTGAACGCTCATCGTCTCGGTCAGCATGACCCGGGCAATTGCTCCACGCTGCTTACACAGCCCTGCATTGAAAGCCTGAAATCGAAGGCTGCCGAATCTGCGCTGGAATGGCTTACTTACTCGTCGCGTCCACCAAACGAGAACGACACCGCTGGCGTAATGCCTGGCATTTGTAGAAGCATCATGAGCGACCTCCAGGAGACCATAGAGAGTGAGTGCGGACCGCAACTTCGGCCTGACGATGGAAAGATTGGTACTTTCGAATACGGACCAGGTGAGTGATCACCTTTGTCGACTATGATATACATGTAATGACCTCCTACCGCAGCACTGACGGGCCCCAATACTTCAACCCTGTACGACGAAGACTGCACCGTATCTGCCGGAAACATAACTTTGCACCCGGTGAACTTCGGCTACCCAGCCTGGGACACCGCAGGCGACACCAGCTATGCCAACATCACGAGCTCGGTCACGCCGATTCTCACGGTGTACATGCCGAACTTGCAGCGGAGCGGAACCTTGCGCCAGCCGGTACAGAGCGTACTCGAATGTATTCGTCCAAGCAACTTCAGCGAAGGCAGCAAGGTCGTCCCTGCGCTCACTGGGGGCACACCCTGGCCCAAGCCCGGTCTGAATGCGGAAGCCAAAGGTGGTATCGCAGCCGGAGTAGTGGTCTTGACGCTTGTAGTAGGCGGGCTTCTGCTGGCTCTCTGGCTTATCAAGCGCAAGAAGCGTGCTCGAGCTGCAGCTGCAGCGGCGGCAGCACAGTCAGATGGGATCCCGAGCGACGACGACAAGAAATTGCCACCTGAAGCCGATGGAGCCTTTGGCATCCATGAGCTTGATCCTATTGATCGCAAACCCGAGATCGACGGTGTTGTTGTATCCGAATTGGGC
This sequence comes from Cladosporium austrohemisphaericum, assembly GCA_022813715.1. Lineage (NCBI taxonomy): Eukaryota > Fungi > Ascomycota > Dothideomycetes > Cladosporiales > Cladosporiaceae > Cladosporium > Cladosporium austrohemisphaericum. The sequence goes on along the minus strand of JAKLLY010000015.1, from coordinate 727,018 downwards.
GAAGGTGGAGGCAAGCCTTCTGAACTTCCAAACACATCAGCGCCTGTAGAGCTCCCGGCTGGCAACGCTTTAAGCAAACCATGAGGGAGAGAAGCGTTGCATGAACGAAGATTTCCAATGCCTCGATTTACCAGATCCTATATGCACGCAACAGTCAATGCTAGCTAACTACCACAAAATCCACCTGACTCACAACCTCATGACTTCAATCTGTTTGTCTCCAACCACCCGCCCAACCGCCATACACTACATCTCCCCACGCCCGACCAGGCGCCGTATCACAGATCAAGATCCATCGACATTGGAAGCAAACAGGCGACCAGCCCTTTATAAGAGTCTTCTCCAGGATCTAACAAACTCGTCAACCCAGTCCTATCCATCAAACCAATCGCATTAAACCATTATACGAAACGGACCCCGAATGTGCCTCCTCACGCCCTACCAATATACCTGCGCCAACCCATACGGCAACCACGTTTGTGGCAGAGGCTACTACTTCCATCCTCGCGCTGTATGCAGAGACAGCCCGTCGACTTGTACGAAATACTACACCACGCCGATCATGCTGAGCTCGGCTTGCGAAGTCTGCGAGCCAGGAACTAGGTATGTCGTCGAGATTTTCGCAAATTAGTGGTCGAACAGTCGCGCTAACATTGTGTAGCGCTGCTTCTCCGAACGCATATACCGGCCTGGAAGAGGATGGCGATTCGGTCATGTCAGCAGACAATGATGGCACGAATGCGTCGCTTGATCTTGACCGTGTGCAGTGCGCATCTCAGTAATGTGAGAACGTGTGCGGCGGACCCTGCTCTTTGGTCAATGAATGGAAATGGAGAGGCGTGGTCTGAAAACTCTTGTGTTGCTACTGTGCTGTGTTGAAGCTGTGCCTAGAGGCCTGGCTGTTTGGATCGCCCTTCACAGAATCAAGGTATTCTATGCTCCGGCGGGCGCCACGGTACCCCAAGGATGTCAAAGATCTTGCGCTCGTCCCTACTCTCCACCAGCGTGCCTTCTGTGATTCTCTCCCTCCCTTTCCCTCTGATAACATCCTTGTAGAGACCGCGCTGGTTGAGCCGATAACCCTTCTTGCTGGCTAGCAAGCGCATGCTTCTGTTGAAGATGTCATTGCCGGTGAAGTAGATCAGTGCGGCGCCCATCTCTGCCCAAGGCACGAGCAGGAAGTCGATACGGCGCCAGGCCTTGTGCTCGGAGAGAGCGCATGCCCCGTGCCATTTGGAGCCGTCGCCTGAGGTTGCGGCTAAAGCGGCTTTGAGGAAGCCTTCGGAGAAAAGCTTTGGGACAAGCTTGTCGACGACTGCTGTTCGGATGCGGTTGATGTCTGCGTCCGGTCTCGTGATGATAAAGTCAATGTCGCCTGAGTCTTTCGCGCCACGTCGGTAAGAGCCGCCTATTGTGACTTCGAAAGCTGGGTCGATTTCACGGAGAGCCTTTCGTACAATGTCGCCATGTTCGGACACTTCAGCGCGAGGTATGCGCTCCTGGAAGTCTTCAAAGTGCTCGATGCCTATCTTTTGGTTGTCGGTCAGGTCGGCTTTCTGCAGCAGCTCATCGAGCGTGGTGTAGCCCTGGCGAACCCAGTTGCTAGCATGCACGTATCCTGCGCCATACACCTGCATGAACGTCCGAAGGATTACATCTTCAGGCTCTGCCAGCGCATTGTCCAAGCGGCGTAGACGATTGGTGAAGGCGATCTCTTCGATCTTCGTTGCGAGACGCTCGCCTACGTTCGGCAGAGCAAGAGCTTCGTCTTTCGTGCACACTTTGGTCGGGTGATTCCTCAGCGTGGCGATTGCTTTTCGGTAAGCTCTGATCCGCCACTCATCTCCCATCTTCCCGTAGTAGTCCGCCATCTGTTGCAGAATCGCGATTGTAGCAGCATTGGCAGAGTTCCTCATCTCTCCGGTATGCTTCTGCATGCATTGAAATCTGTCTTGCATTGACTGCATCTTGCTGCTTCGCTGCCCTTCATTGCTTCCAGAGCTACTAGGCCGGCGCTCGGCATCCTCGTCATCGAGTGGCATCATCTGAAGATCCTTTGCTTGGCTGATTGCGGCATCGAACTCGTCTGTACTTGCAGTCTTGGTTGGCTCGATCTCTGCCACGCGCGGGTCATCTGGCGTAAATTCCGGCACTGCGACCTGATGGACCGCACTACCTTCAACGGAAGACTGCGTTTCGGGTTGGCGGGTCATGACATCCTTCCCGGGTGGTTTGAGTTTCAACGATGTCCTTGAGTCTGCAGAAGAGACTGGTGTCGGTGCTATCCGTGGCTCTTCCGTCACAGCTGGGGCTCCGGATACTCTGAATTGGGCCCGCTTGTGATCCAGCAAAGCCCGGTATGCAATACACTCAGACGGCCAGCTCTCATTGACAACGGCGATACCTTGTGGCAAAGACTCCTTCTTGAGAAACTTCAATAGCATCGCATAGTCCATAGTCTTATCGAGGATGACATGAGTGACGAAGTCACTCCAGTCCTGTTGCCAGGTAGCACCAAAAGCAATAGCCTTTGTAATCCTCATTCGGCGAGCAGGATGCTTTTCATTGTTCGGGAAGAAATAGAAGTGAAGGCCGGCAAAGATCTGCTGTTCTGTCGGCACCGGTGCTACAGCACTATCACGCTTACGCTTTCCAGTGGCCTGGAGCATAGAAGAGGTTGGTGGTATTGCGCCTGAAAACGTATGCCGAGCAACCACGGGCGTTGCGGATGAGTTACCTGGAGTTGCGTTGACTGCGCTCGCTGGCGGGTTAACTTGAGCTTTACGGCTGGCAGTCGGACCTAGGTCTGAAATTGAGCGAGGAAATGAGGCTGAGAGACTATTACTGGAACCCTTAGGCCTAAGACCGCGAGAGAAGGTCTTTCCTTTTGGGGTAGCGGCTTTGTTTTTCCCAGCAAACTTGGCGCGGCGTTTGAGTGCATCGACAGACTCTTGAAGGCCAGGATCTTGGCCATCATCGCTCTCCTCAAGCGAAGCCAGCTCCTGATGGAAGCGGACTTTCTCTTCAAGCCTATTGTCACCTGGTGTAGACGCCATGTTGAAGTGCGACTTTCAGTGCCCTTGCGGTCTAGTGGAGCGATTGTATAGTCGCAGATGGAAAGGTGGCATAATGATGTGTTGGTATCCCGCCTTAAATGCGAATCTGTGCATACGCTGTGATCATCTGACCGTGCCGATGAGGTGTCTATTGGTTTGTAAGTCTTGATATCGGAGAGGTGAGGCAGCGGCTGGTCTTGGCGTCGTGTCAACTTTCACGGACACGCGCCTCGCGTTTGCGATCAATGCTCGCTAACAACCGGAAGAGATATAGAAAAAAAAAACACGACAAGGCCCGTAAATTCCAGGCGACAAATAAGCGAACATGTACGGCGAGCAAGCAAACAAGCTCGTGGCCGACGCAAAGCGCACACAAAACCTGCCTCACCTCCCACCCTACGCCAGCATCACCATCCAAGCCGTAACAAAAGAAGTCCGCGACCTCGACCGCGAAAATGCCGAAATCCTCTCCAAGTACAACAATTCCAGCACTCAGTCCAGCGATGGCACCCAAATAAAGTCCTCTTTCAACCCGGCTGAGGATCCCGCCACCGCCTGCTCACTCATGGTCAACCACCTCTCAATGCGGCGAAACAAGCGCTGCCTGCTAGCCTACCACCGCACTCGCACAGACAAGCTTGAGGAAATGATCTGGAACGGCCAGGATGTCTTTAGTGCGCGACCGAATGCTGGTGCAGGTGGCGAGGCTGCTGCGAACGCCTCTTCTCTTTCGGCCGAGGAGGAGCAGTACGTGCACCAGTACAGCGAGCTGCTAGCACAATACAAAGGCCAATGGACCGACATCGACTTGACCGGAAGTCTAGAGCCTCCGTCAGAGATCTTCGTCGACATCAGAGTGATGAAGGACGCAGGCGAGATTCAGACCGAGTACGGCAGTCTCAACTTGACGAAGAACAGCCAGTTCTTCGTCCGCAAGGCAGATGTGGAGAGTCTGATTCAGCAGGGCTACTTGCAAGTCCTTAGGTGATGAGGCTCTCAGACCTTTGTGATTGTGGACCCGGTGAGAAGGCCATACGGCCCAAACAAGCCCATATAAGCCCAAACAATTGGTCTCCACTCGACAACTGCTCCAGTGATCATCGGGCAGACCCTGGAAACTTCTAATGAGTGGCTCACGCGGCATAGACGCACCGACTGGACGAACGACCAAGCCTTCACCAGGGCTGTATCCGGCCTGACGACCGAGCTCGACTGGCCTGGAGACCTACGACATGCTCCGAGAGCAGGTCGCCCGTGCGTGGGACAAAGGCAACTTCGTCGTTCATTTGACGTATTACGATGAGTGGCGAACGATGAGTGGAGCACCACCCAGGCACGAGGATTGGCCGATTCAGCTGGAAAGAAGCACAGACTATTACACCACGCCGAGGATGGGAAGTGGTCATTTTCCGAGCGTGAGCCGGCCACATGAGGAACATGAGAAATCAGCCGTAGATCATGAGGCTTCAGACGAAAACAGAGCTTGCTAAAGTATTTGGCCAACGACGTAAAGATCAAGATGATTACCGAATCAAAGGTCTATAAAACCATAGAAAGAAAGAAAGGTTTACATGTACATCAAGCTTTTCCCCCTTCTCATACATCCAGACCTGACATAAGAACCAAACATCAGTGCTGTGCTGTATGTCGTTCAATCGACTACGCTGGCATAACTCATAAGACTCATTTTCCTTCAACGAACATTACCAAAACACACGACTCGTCCACCACCCGACACCAAGCACCACGCCTTCAACAAATCACCCGCTCAACAAATCCCTGACACTCATCCCACCACCTCCACTACCTCTCCGATCATCCCCAGCCTTGCCGATACCCGTCCCTCTCCACTGCCTCCTATCCGAATTCAACATCAGCAACGCCGCCGTAGCCTCCTGATCCAATTCCTGCTCACTCCTAACACCCTGCCTCGGCGTCGCAGCGCGCGACTTCTCGCGATCAGAAAAGAGCTGATCCGTGGCGCCCTCGGCAATTTGCCTCAGATGGTGCGCCTGCGAGATGGAGGAATCGAGAGGTTGCAGCGCTGGGCTTCCAAGACCAAATCCGGGGCCAGTGTATTGCGGTATGTGGCTCAATTGAGGGCCGAAGGCGGGCGACGCTTGATTCGAGTGGATGTAAGGGCTGTAGGAGGCTTGGCTGGTGGAGGAGATGGAGTAGTGGCGGGCGCTGCCGGCTGTTCCTGAAAAGATTGAGGGGGAGTTGGTTGTGATTTGGGAGAGGGATGGAAGGGAGACGATGGAGTTGGTTTTTTGCAAGGGTTCGTATGTTGGTGTTGGTTGTTGGGTTGGAGGTTGAGTTTGAATCTGGGGTTGAGGTTCTGCCACATTGCTTTCGACCATCTCGTCGTCCGAGTCGATGTCTTCGTCGGCAGGAGCACATGCAGCTGGCGGAGGTGGGCGTGGCGAGTTGTTGTTCTGTGATTGGAGGTCCGAGACACATTGTTCGAGGTAGCGAAGATAATCGATGCCAGCCTATTGATCGATCGTTAGTGATAGCCGCGAGACGAGTCGGAGTGAGGAGTCAACATACCGATAAGATAGCAAGCTTATGCATATCGTGCCCTTGACACGCCGGGATCATGTCCTTCAACACACCAAACTCCTCATTCATCTTCGATCGTCGTCTTCGTTCGATCAAGCTATGTGCTGTTTTCCGTGCAATCTTGCGCCCAGCTGCTGTTGTGTTTTTGCTTGCGTTCTTCTTTCCATTCGCTGCCTGTCCAGTCGCATTGGATCCTTTCCCAGTAGTATTCGTCGCAGCTGCCTGTTGAGCAGTCTCTTGCTCCATGTCACGAGGCTTCATCTGAATGATCTTGCGCGAACGAGTGGGTGGTGGAGGTAATGAGAAGTCGTCCTTTGTGATGACAGACATGGTCGGTTGCTGCCGTGCCGGCCGCTTACGAGAGTTCTGAGTGGTTGCGGTATTAGGCTCGCCTGGTTGATACGACGAGTCCGAGCCATTGTTGGAGGGAGTAGCAGAGCTATTGCTGGCGCGGTCGGCTTCTGGGAAAGCGGTGGGTGGCAAGTGGAATGCCGGGGCATCGCTGTGGCCTTCCTGGCCACGGATGTCGCTGGACGATCCGGGCGTGGGAGGTGGGAGAGGTCGTGGCATTGAATTTGTCAGGATAGCAGTGGGACTAGACAGAGAAGACGATCGCTCGTGCGCTGGGCCGCGACGGGCGAAGTACAGGTGTTCGGCGTAGGAAGCAATGGTGGGCGAGCAGGAGGGGGTTTCACGTCACGGCGGATGGCTGCAGAGATAATAAGGCAGGGCAATACGGCGCATACAGCAGGAGTGCAGACTGCGAGACACGGTGGGCGCGCATGGCGAAATCGTTGGCTTGGAGGTTGCGCTGCGGTGCTGTCGCGTGCTCGTCGAGCAGCCCGCGATTGGACGAGAGCCTGATCGCCGCGAACTGCTCGAAGGAAGGAGATCAGGCACGTGCTCCAAGGGACCGCGAAGGAGCGGGCGAGCCAGAGCCAGAACCTTTTCCATGAGACGATTGATGGCGCTGGCCTAACGCGTCTTGCTGACAGGAGATGTGTCTCGTTGGACCTTTGTTGGTCCGTATGATTGCCGTGCTCGGTCCGCGCGCCGAACAATAGGAATACTCTCCTTCGTCGTTTCGTTCGCACGACAATTGATATCCGATAAGCCACAAGCAAAGATGCCGTCGCAGCGAACAAGGCATGTGCCCACGTGCTCACGTAGCCGACACCTGAATGGACAGCCAGACGTTGACCCTTCACCTCCAAACTCTCGTCCCACTGGGGAAAGATCGGGGTTTAGTGCGAGCTTGAAGCGAACTAGACAGACAACGAAATAATTCTTTCGCTACCATGACATACCTACCATAATCTGACCATGGTCGCAAAGTTTGCCGAGACAAGTATGACATTGCAACATCCTGCATGTATATGAGGCTTACACGATCGAACCCCACCGTAGAATCAGCGAGAGATCACCATGTCAGTAACGAACATCTCAAGGTCATGAACAGAGCTTGCTATGAAGGCAATCGCCGCATAGTGCTCGAGCTGCTGGAGGCAGGAGTAGACGCCAATGCTACGATTGATGATCCTGGTCGTTCCGAACACGCATTGCAAACAGCGTCTCAACAAGGCCGCGAGGAGATTGTCCAGATTCTGTTAGACTGGGGGGTAGACGTGAACGCAACAGGCAGACTTGACGGCAGTGCAATGCGAGCTGCATCACACTGGGGTCACAAGAAGGTAGCCCAGATGCTGCTGGCAGCAGGGGCAGACGTGAATGCAGAGTGCGAAGGAGATCACCACAGCAATGCGCTACAGGCGGCGTGCTACGAATCGGACGAGGAGATGGTGCTGACTCTGCTAGACGCGGGACCGAATGTCAACGCTCGAGGAGGCTATTATGGAAACGCGCTACAAGTTGCATCATCTAGGGGACATTTCTGTACAGCAGTGGTCTTAATTGAGAGAGGAGCGGAGGTCAACGCTCAAGGTGGCTTTCTCGGGAACGCACTGCAGGCAGCCTCGGTCAAAGGCGCATGGGACGTAGTCGAGTTACTCTTAGAGAGCGGGGCTAATGTCAGTATGCAAGGAGGCCACTTCGGGAACGCGCTGCAGGCGGCATCGTGGCCGGGCGTGTCATTCATTGTCGAGTCCCTTCTAGACGCCGGGGCAGACGTCCACGCTCAAGGGGGAGAGTACGGTAATGCTTTGCAGGTAGCATCACTACTTCGCCACGAGCACATCGTTCGCAAGTTCTTGGGACTGGGCGTTGATGTCAATGCTGGTGGCGGGGTCTACGGCAATGCGCTCCAAGCGGCATCTTATGGAGGCTGCGTCAGAATAGTGCAGATGTTGTTAGCAGCTGGAGCAAGGATCGATATGCAAGGCGGCGAGTATGATACGGCAATCCAAGCAGCATCGCGGCAAGGCTGGGAAGATGTGGTAGACACACTGATCAGCGCAGGAGCGGATATTCATTTACAGGGCGGAAAGCATGGCACTGCCTTGCAGGCAGCGTCTTTGTGTCATAACGCCAACGTAGTTCAGCTATTGTTGGCTGCTGGAGCAGATGCAGCTACGTAAGGAAGATATGATAACGATATACCTATCGCAGCATTATAAAGATTTAGTGAGAAAGTCATACAGCACTAGGGCTATGTTCAATATCGCTGGATGTACTCAGGCTTAGGTCCAACGAGGGAAAGATCGGCCTCACTGCGGGACTCGCTGCCCTGTTCCTTGATGTTCATGAATTGGGATAGGTAGTGTCACCAGTATCATATGCTTATCATTCACACTCTAGCCATCTATTGACACTCATTAGTCTTGATATCCGAAGAGTAATCGATATCGACAGTAAGATGTATGTTATTAGGACTAGGTAAAGTAAGTAACTGCTGTAAACAGCTTATACAAGAGACAGACTAAGTACGAAAACGACAGACAAACAGTTTGGACATAGGAAAAGTCGCGGAAAGGGAAAACGGTATCCACAAATAGTCCAGTCTGGGTATATCGCAGATCAACAACGGACGAAATCGGAAAGAATGAAAGAAAACATCGGACTCTCGCGGTCCGGGTATCGTCGCGCCAGTAAATGCACAAATCCAGCCGTGTCAGATGTATAGCGCGAAAAGGTCAGGTAACGCAGAACGTCGCCTACCTCTCGCATCTCTCAGAACAAAGGAAAAGTTGTTTGCATGACGAATTCGATTCGATGTGATGGGAATGCGTCTAAGCACCCTCATCTTCGCCGCCAGCAGTCGCAGCCGGCTCGTCGAGTTCTTCTTCCAAGCTGCGGAAAGCAGGAGGACGGCTGTCGTCCAGATCCTCCAGGTTCTCATCGCCTCCAGCTTCAGGCTCGAGGTCGTCGTCAAAGTCGGGGATCTGAGTAGGAGCGTCTTCAGCGTCCTGATCAAACTCGTTGGCGGTGAAATCCTCGGGTGGCGTGCTCGGGTCATCCGGTGCCGCTGAAAAATCTGTCATGGGTTGCTTGCCGTGAGCCTTGTCAGAGAGTCCACCGGCGGCATTCTCCTGCTGCTGGTCGCGTGATTCCACGCGGGAAAGAGCAGGAGCCGGCAGCGAGCGAGTAGCTTCAGGCGCGGGCGATACGCGCATGTTTGTAGCCGGAGGAGTCATGAGGCCTGCGTTGAATGATGGCTGTGCACGCGGAGCAGGAGAAGGCCTGGAGGGTGTGTTTGATCGTGAAGCGGTAGCGCTACCTGCTCTAGATGGCTGTTGTGCCTTCAGAGTGGTGCTCTCCATGCTGCTGCGCCATTTGTTGAAAAGGCTGGTTGCCTTAGGAGTGGCAAAGCTCGTGAAGCTGGCGAGAGCCTGGCCAGGAAGCGAGCCTCCTTTGTCGAACCTCTCCTTCTCTTGCTGCTCCATCTGGAGGTTGGCGCGGATGCGAATAGCAGTGTCGCGGACTGTGTCACGATCGAAAGTAGGGCGTGACAAGGCATTGATGAGCTCAGTCAGCTCCTCATTGCGGACACCCAAGAGCTCACGCAGCCAGGCGATCTCAGTGTCGCGCTCCTTGATCTTCTCAGGTCCGTGAGTCTTGGCCTTAGCCTGTAGCTTCTCGATGCGGCTCTCGCGTTCTTGGAGTTGCTCTTGCAGGACAAGGATTGACTCGCGGAGCGCCTGTGGCGAGACCTTCTCAGGAATCGTGCTACGAGATGTTGGCACGGGCGAATTCTTGCCTTGGGCGCTCATAGCAGCTGCCTGTGCCGCAGACTTGGTGACTTCAAGCTTCTCCTCAAGATGCACGACGCGGTCCTGGAAATGCTCCAATTTGGCATCTGCAAGAGTGAGGCGCTCGTTCAAGAAGTACTCCGAGCGCTCCTTGTCCTCGTTAGCATGACGGAGGGCGCGGCTTTGCTGGGCCTTGAGGTCCTCAACGGCTGCTTCGTAGTTGTGTCTCGCCTTGTCAAGTGCGACGCTGTTGTCGTGGTTGACCTTGCGCAAAGCCTCCCGCTTGCTGTCAGACTCTGCCTCGAGCATGAGAGCGTGTCTCTCCTTGGCGGTGTCGGCATCCATGCGGACGTTGTCAAGCTCGGCACGAACACGAGACATCTCGCCGTCGTACTCAGCACGGGCACGGGCAAGCTCGCTATCGTACTGGGCGCGGACAATGTTGACTTGGTGGTTCGCGGCCTCAACGTCGGTCTCCAGAGACATGCGGGTACGTTGAATCTCGATGCGAGCAGATTCTCTGGCATCGTGGTAGTCACGCTCGAACCTTGCGGTAATAGCCTGCTGTTCCTTGAGCTCGGCCTGTTGCTTGCGGACCACCTCATCAAGCGTGGACTTGGATGTTTGGATGTTCTCGAGCATACGCTTCGCATCCGAGGCTTCTGCAGCGAAGGCACGTGCTTCGTGCACCTCTTCTTCAAGCGCAGCCTTCTCGCGAGAGACGGTGCTATGTTGAGATTCAAGCATCTCGCAACGAGCGAGGTACTCTTCTTCCATAGTCCTCCAGCTAGCCTTCTCGCTTGCCAATTGTCCAGCAGCGGTCGCCATGTCAGAGTGGAGTTTCTCAAGCCTGCGGCGCATGCTGTTGCCAGCGTCCTGGGTATCCTCGAACTGTCTCTCGAGAGCGTTGATGGTATTCTCGAACTCTTCACGTTCACGCTTGCTGGTCTCCTGCTCGGCAAGGTTGCGTTGTTCAAGCTCAGCAATGGCGCTCTCAAGCTCAGACCTATCGCGCTTGCCGGCCGCCTGTTCGTTTTGAAGGCGCATTTCGAGCTCGGCCACTGTGCTCTGGAGGCCCAAGGTCTCACGTCTATCAGTCTGGTGTCCGTTCTGAAGACTCATCTCAAGCTCGGCGATGGTGTTCTGAAGCTCTATTCTCTCGCGCTTACCAGCCTCGTGCTCGTTTTGAAGGCGCATCTCAAGCTCGGCGACGGTGTTCTGAAGCTCCATTCTCTCGCGTTTACCAGCCTCGTGTTCGTTCTGCAGGCGCATCTCGAGCTCGCCGACCGTGGTCTGGAGTTCAGATCTCTCCAATTGGCCAGCCTCGTGCTCGCCACGAAGACGCTGCTCGAGCTCGCTGACATTGGACTCAAGCTCGTCACGCTCAGACTTCATCTCATCAATCTCTTGACGCCACCTGTTGCTAGAAGTGCGGTACTCTTCGAGTGTAGCCTGCATCGCTTCGTGCTCAGCCTCCATGCTCTGAGTACGCTCGTCAGCTTCTTCCTGAGCCCTCTCGGCAGATTCGGCACGGTGGCGGAGTTCCTGGCGCTCCTGCTCGAGAGCATGCAGTCTTGCATCGTCGTCTTGGCTAGATTCGCGGAGCAACTTCAGCTCTTCTTCAGCCAGTTTGAGCATGCGCCTTACATCAGCCTCGCGAGCCTCAGCTTGCTGTCTATGGTTGGCGTCCTCGAGCGCATTGGCCAGGGTTTCGTCGAGACGACCTTGCATTCCAGCGATTTGGCGGCTCGATTCTTCGGAGTTGTCTTTCTCGGCTGGCATGACGGCCTTGGGCTGTCTGCTGACAGCTTCCTCGACGATGAGACGGATGTCATCAAGCTCAAGGCTAGCAGATGCGGCTCTGGCGAACGAGACCTTCATGTCAGCAAGCGCAGAGTGAAGATCTGCGATATCGTGATACGACTGCGCAGAAGCCGGGCCTTGCTCGCGGATCGCCTCCAGGACGATAGCTTTGATTTGGCCAAGCTTCTGGTCTCTGCCACGAGAGACGGGACGATTGCGTTGAGAGTCGTTCACATCGTCTTCGTCGTCAGCATCACTCTCTGCGATGGATGAGCTGCGAGGCTTGAGCGAAAGCTGCTGGTCAGCAGATCTGGCACGCTTGCTGACAGTGCTTTGAATAACACGGAGACTGTTCTCCAAAGGCTGCAGGCGACGATCGACGACACGACCAATGATGCTGTCGATGTGGCTGTCAAAGAACATGCTACGTGACTGCAATTTGTCCTCGTCGACAGGCGACAACATGTCTGACCAATCGCTGTGAGGGGCTTCCTCGCCTTGCTTGTTGATTCGCTGCGGTGGCCATCCATTCATATTACGGTTCTCTCCACTATCGGTACGATCATGGGCAGTGAATGACGAGTCATTGTGCTGCTGGTTGGCCATCTGCTGGCGCTTGGGGCTCGGGCTCGGAGCATCGCTGCGAGGCCAGCCTGGCAGGTAGGTAACACCATTAGGAGGTTGTAGATCAGGGCTGCGTGGCGGTGACACAGCCTTTGTGGGACTGGCCACTGGTGCGACTTCGGCATCGTTCATTTGCTGCATGATAGCATCAATCTCGTCGAACGTAGGCTCGTTGCGCGGCTCGTCGCTAGTATCCAAACTATCGGGTAGGTTGTATGGCCTGAGAGGCTCTGACAAGGAAGGCTCAGAATCGTACTCATCACGGTACTCATTGGCAGCGTGCTTGGGTGCGGGTTCGTCTTCCAGGATTTCGCCCTCTTCCAGTTCGCTGATGGATGCTTCAGGAATATGGGCCGCTTTCACTGGCGACTTCACCTGCTCACGCGAGGCTGACGTGCCATGGAACACGAATGGTGCCGCCATAGCAGACAGGGAGCTATTAGACTTCTTGTGTCCACGTGTGTAGGCAGGCTTCTGCGTTTCAGCAGCTGTCGCTTCCTTGGGCTGTTCGACAATGGGCGTTTTGACAGTACCATCGACAGCTTTGTTCGCTTCCTGCTCGATTTCCTTGATGCTCGGCTCCTTCGGTGACCTCTCAGGAGACGGGAAGGTCTCGGCGGGCTGTGTAGGGACAATGGGCAACGGTGTCGGCTCGGCGAATAGGGGTACCTCGTCTCCATCATCGCCACCGATAGCACGCTGTCTCTTTTGACGCTCGTCACTGCGCCCAATGCGGCCTTCATCATCTTCAACGTCAGTGCCAGAGCCCGCATTGCGTGGTCCTTCGCTGGGAACTTGGATAGGGACAGCCAAAGACTTCCTAGGAGGCTTAACGATCTCCGGAATAGCAACCTTGCTGAAGATTTTGCCCTCATCAGAAGAGCCCGAATGAGTGCTGGTTGGCTGGAAGACTGGTGCATTAGGTGTGAACGACGGACCGCTAGCCGAGAAGCTGAAACCAGACGATGGCACAGTCGATGCGTTGCCAGGCTCGAACGTAATAGCTGCAGGGTTAAATTGTCCAGATGACTTCTGCCTCGAGTGTCCGAAAGATTGTCCGAAAGATACAGGAGCCTCGGGCTGAGCTGGCTGAGCGCCAAAGGTGAAGGATCCGGCGCCTGGTTGGAACTCTGCACTGGGGTTGAAACGGAAAGAGGGCGCCGAAGGTGCGGCGGAAGCCTTGGGTGGAACAATGTTGGCACGTGTGCCAGTCTTGCGATGCCCACGAGGTGTTTCAGCGACAACGAAATCGCCACCAAGAGGGTCCTTCTCTTCGATGGGCGTCTCCTTCTCTGCTTGCTCTTGGTTGTTCGTTTGAGGATGGAAGCCATTAGTCAACGGCGTCTGCGATGCTTTCTGGCCAAATGTGAATGGCTTGACTTCGTCTGTCTCACGGCGCTGCTCCGCCTCCAGGACCTCACGCTCCAAGCCCTCACTGATGTTGTGGCGGTGGCCGCGAGGCGTAGGAATCGCGATGTCGTTGTTGATTTGCTGTCGCTTCGAAGGGGGCACATATGCAAGAGGATCTTCTCCCTCTTCTTCGTCTTCGTCTTCTGGCAGCTCGGGCAGGGTAGGCTGTGGCCCGATACTGAGGCGTCCAGTTTGCGGCGAGAAGTTTCTTGACATGTTCGGAACCTGTACGGATTGCGAGTAGCCGTGCTGCCTGCGCCTTTGATCTTCGATCATCCCCTTGCTGTAATCTTGAGGAGATTGTGCCATTACTGTGTTCGACAAAGGCGACCCAGGCCCACGCAGACCACCGAGCTCATTTCGCAATGCAGTGACCTGTGCAGGAGAGCCAATTCGGGGCATCTGGTGCTGTGGTAGTGGCGAAAAGTTGCCCAGACCAGGGATGGGTGCCTGGCGTTGAGACTCCTGTTGTTGCTGGCCAGGCGATACAAAGCCAGGGAACGCTCCATGGAAGGTCGAGTGTCTGTGCATGTGCCCAAAAGGTCCGTTGAGTGGAGAGATTGGTGATGCCATCGACATTGTGTGAGAGTGACCACGGATCATACCAGGACGACCGAGACTTGCAGCGGAGCCAGTCGGCAAGGGCGGCGAGAATGGCGACAATGGGTATTGTGCAGACCCCTGGCGAGACACGTCCTGCGTAGGCGCTGCGGGCTCATCGCCTCCTAAACTCACACCCAAGGCCGCAAGTTTGGCCTCAGTTAAGGCTTGCATGTAGTCCGCCCAGAGCTTGCTGTTTGGCAGCTTCACATTGTGCTCTTTCTTGCTAGCTGTCTCAGACTTGACATCCGCCTCGTTCGGCCAGATAGGCTTCGCATGCATGGATGATTCGTCTCCAGGAGCAGTATAACCAAGGTCAAAGCCTCTAGTGTCATAACCCTCATCTTCAAAGCTCTGCAGGCGCTGCTGGAATTCTTCGTTGCTCATCGGCTTCATTAGACGAAGCGCATCATAGTCGAGCTTGGGGATTGATATGATACAGTTCTTGCCGCGCCAGCTCACCCGTTTCCTGAGTTTAGGCGGTGCCAAACGTGTGGGCTCGGGAATGGGTTTAACTAGATCGGCAGGGTTGTGCTCCTCCGTTTCATCTTTGCTGAGTTCGTCTTTCGAGACCTCAATCGCAGGTTGTTCTGATTCCGCTTCGGTCTTTTCGGCACCGCTGTCCTCCCCAACTCTAGGGGTTTCCGCTGAAGGGTCCTCATCCTCAGTCGGAGGCGCAGGTAAAGGCTTCTCATCGAAATATCCGCCGCTCTTCTGCTTCTCGGGTAGAGGTGCGATCACTGAGTGTTCATCCTCAGATGGGGTTGCAGCCCACCTAGACGCTCCTAACCCAGCCATGTCGGGATCTTTCGTTTCTTGCAAAATGTTCCAGAAAGACTGTTGGTCTAGTGTCCTGTTCTCTTCTCTCGTTTTGTGCCCGCGTGGAGCTTTACTTCCAGTGCTTGCTCTTGTGGAAACGCTGACGTCTCTGCTCCGAGCAGTGAAAACTGCGTCGTCACTGAACCACTGACTTCTTGCCAATGGTCTGTATGGCACCTGTGCCCAACGCTTTGTTCTTGAGCGCGGGGTGTGATCGTTGTCCTCTTCCCAGTTGTCTGCAGTCGGAACTTCCAGTGAAGAAAAGGCCGCAGGCGATGGCAGGTCGTTGATTCTGCTGGGAATCAGATGTTCAAGGCTGAAGCTGAGGCCCGGCGAAGAGTTGGTGAAGCGGTCGCTTTGAGCTTGCTCTGATACAGCTGTGCGTGCTGACCGCGAGAGCAGTGAAGGAGATAGCTGGTATGGAGATCCCCAAGCCGCGGTATAGTATTCGGACGCGTAGTCTGGAAGCTCAGAACCAGGACTAGCTTGACGGTTGCGCGTATTCGCCGGAGTCTTCGGGACGGGAAGATGTGTGTTCTCGGAACCAGCGAAGATCTCGTCGGATCTTCTTGTGATATGGGAGGGAGCGCGGTGGGTCGAGGGTGAGTCCGTCTCTAGGACTGGATCATAGCTGTCAGGAGGTGAGGATGGAGGTGCTGAGTGCTCTGTCGCAGAAGTGCCTGCGGACTCAGATATAAGCTGCTGCTTGAAGGCCATTGAGGACGTGTCCGGCGAACATACCTTCCAGATTGGCTCGAGTGTCGAGCGATTCTTGATCGCTCGGAGGAGTTGTATTAAACGTCTCTTTCGCGGTGTATTTCTTGCAGCGCGTAGCTACTTTCTTGTTCCTCCTTTTCCAATATGTATGTTATTCCAATAGCTATCCTCCACAAATGAAAGGCGCTCGACGCGACTGTAAAGGAGGGTCGGGGCGGTAATGAATTAATACAGGCCGTAAGGCATAATCGATGCTCCGCAAAAACAGGTCGATGCAACTCTGCAAACGACAACAATAAACAGGACGAGCTTGGCGTCCTTTCGTCGGGTCGATAGATGCTCCAAGAAAGGGTACAGACGAGGTGTCCGCAAAATGTTGGCGTACAGGGGCACGGCCTGCCTCGGGGATGGATGACGGAGGTTAGTGCACGGTGATCAGACGGTGAGGCTCATTTGCCAGCGAGCCACCAGCGAAACGATAACGTGTCATGCCGCACAGCAGGTTTTCCTTCGACGTATGCAAGATCTACATACTGGCGCAAAACACAGCAAGGTTTTGTCGCTTCAATACTTCACACACATGCTTCTGACATTTCTATGATAGGAAGGGACGATCACGATATCACGTGAGCTCGCGAGAAAGTACCTGAGCATCAAGTCTGGTACGGCGGCGGACAAGGATCCAGCTTTCCACTTTGTTTTCCTCAGGGACCGCGGGAGAACTTTCGCGGGGCACGCTAGGCTTGACGATCGCTTCACTTCTGAATTTCTGGCCATCGGATCAACATGTCGTCGATGTTTGGACAATTTCTAGGAGGGAAAAGGCATCGATTTGAAGCTCGTTATCATCCCGCTGGGAGCTGGGATTTGTGAAGTCTCGATCTCCATTCGGCAGACGTAAGTGGTCGCCTGCAAAAGTGAGCGATTGACGTCTACTTCTTGAGAGCACACTCTCGATTGTAAGGATTCAAATCAATCACAATGACGGCGATGATAATAGCACCCGTGGATGCCAGCAACTCCCACTATTCAAGTATATGCTCACCACAGTTTCAAGTTCCCATTATCCGATACTGCTCACACTTCTAAAGACTCGCGAATACAAATCGAAGGTGACGTCGACTGGACTGGACTGGACTGGAGTCTGGAGGTGGTGGATCTAACCCCAACCCTGACCCTAGCAAACGACGACGACGACGACGATACGTATATTTCGTTTATCCGAACGGGTGAACAGAATCTTGTAAATCAGCTCGATTCGGTCATCTGCGGAGCGTTCGAATGCGTTGGATGCTCATGAATTGCTGATCAGTTGCTACTCTTCGATCCTAGCAAAAGCTCGTCATGTTCTACCTACTCTAAGCTGCTCACAGCCACATCCGTCTTCATGCAATCATTTCCATCATTTTCGTCTTTTCCAAACGCCAATCTCACTTCAACCCTCATATGCATGCATGCATCCCAAAATACCACTGCGATGCCCTCTACCTCGACAAAACGCTCTTCACAACACCCTCAAGCTCCACGTTCCCCTTCACAGCCAACTCCATGATCCCATTCGCCTCCCCACTGCCCTCACTCAACCACCTCTCAAGCAAATCATTCGACTCCTTCGGCTTTACAGCTGGCGAGCAAGTGCCGACCGTGACGTGCGCGGTCCTGTTGGCGCAAGGCCATGTCTCTCCTGCACTGCCAGCAAGACGCACGACAAAGGCCATGATGCGCTTGTCCCAGACAAGTCGCTCGAGGCGTACGTTGGCGATGCCGAGTTTCGCGTCTGGGATGGCGTAGGCGCGCTCGGGTGTAGGAGCTGAGGCGGCGGCGTAGACGTTGTTCAGGTGTGCCCATGTTTCGGGGTGCTGGCCGGAGCTGGCGCGGTGGATGAGCGTGACGTGGAACTCGGGCTGGACGCGGCCGGAGGCTCTGAGGGAGTTGAACATGTACGCTTGCTCCGGTGTAGCATCACGGAACATGGCGTCTAGGACTGCTGATACGCGGGTCGCTGGAAGTTGGACTGCGAAATACTCGACTTTACGCTCCTTGGGTTTAGGTGCAGTGTGAGAGGGGTTGGGAGCACCGTTAGGCTGGGTTTTCTTGAAATTGCTGTTGTTGCCGCCTTTGATCTCGTGCTTGATGTCGACGGTATAGTTGTTCAGAGCGGCAGCGATCGCTGCGTCCATATCGGCAGAAGTGGGCATCTCTTGGTCGCGGAAGAGCTTGGGGTATTCGTTGTAGAGTTTCGTAATGACGGTTTCGAGGTTCTCGCGCGACGAAGAGAGGACGTCCAGGTTGATGATCGTGTCAAAGCCGTCGTCAGGCGACGAGTCTGGAGTCACGGGCTCGAAGCGGTGCATGAAGCCCTCCATGATCTCAATAATCTCGTTTCCCTTTGTGCTTGCGTGAATGGTCTGGTGGTTGTCACCTCGAGCCATGATACGATCACGAGTGGCCTTGCGAATGTTGTCGTAGTTGCCTCTCTCGTGCACATATTGCAGCGCAACGAAACGGGCATTGGGCACGATCTTCGAAACGTCCTCGATGATTTGCTTGCGCTCACGGCGCTGGTGGTTGTTCCTGTCAGCTACCATGGCTGGGCTTTCAGTGAGACAGTCGGAGCATTTTGAAGCGAACATTGCAGGCTTGCCCTTCCTGACGGTGATGTTGTCGTTTTGAACGTGCCCCCAGCCAAAGAGTTTACACAAGGCGAGCGCAACAGTGGTCTTGCCGCATCCAAGAGTAGCAACAGGTACCAGTACGACGTCGTTTGTCACATCCTCATTGGCTACCTCTCCGATCTCGCGTTCTTGGCGAATGATGTCCGCACCATTGAGACCTCGAGAGGTCAGGAAGTCGTTACGCATCTGAATGATTCCATGGTTGGCGTTGTATGCCTTTGCAAGTTCGGGGTTGCCATGAAGCTGTCTTCGAGCAAAGTCAATGTACTCTTCTGTGATCTTCTTGTGCTTCTTGTACTTGGGCTGGCGATCGCCGATTATGGCCTTTGTGCACTCGCGCCATTGTCGGTACATAAGGTAGGGCTCCTCGAACTTGTACTTGAAGAACCAGTCGTGCCATTGATTTGTGTTAGCCTTGGATTGGCACCGAATGACGAAGCCTTCCGTATCACGACCAGCGTAGTTGCCTGTCTCTGCGACTTTGTCTAGGAAAGCCTTGACCTGGTGGATATCATTCATTGTAAGGTACATCGTCTTCTTCATTCCCCACTCATCTGCAAAGCGGTCGACGAGATGGTGTGGGTATGTGGCAAACTCGGGGAGGTTAAGATTAATGCCATGCAGGTACAGGCCGGCCTGCTCGCGGGTGTACTGAAGAACGTGCTCCTCGAAGTCGTCGTCGCACAACTCTGCGACAGCAGTGGCGTTCATGGCACGAAGAGTCATGGCAAGATCCTTCCTCGTCTTTCCGACAGTGGCAAGATGTCTGTCGACCCACTTCTCACCAGCAATGGCATGGCTGACTTCGGTGTCTGCACGCGCGCCGGTAGAATGCTTGCTGCAGACGATGAGGGTGCCATCCTCCATTCCAGAAATGAAGATAATGCATCCGTTCTCCTTGACGCTCAGCTCGTAAGGACCTCTTGTGTTGTTTTCGACGTTCCGCCATTGAGTTTCGTTCACTTCGTCCTGGTTGAAGAACTTGTCGTATCCTCGCACGACAATTTCGGGTTCGTTCTGGCTGTTGGTGGCGGTAAACAGACCGCGAGCATATGTTGGAAGGTTAGGCTTCTTGTAGTCCCAGTCCTGCATGCGCCATGAGTCTACTTCGGTGTTGGAGCCCTGGACGGCGAATGTGTTTTTCTTGGCCGAGAATCCGGCCTTGCCCTTGTCCTTGTTGCTTTTGCCTTTGTTGGCTTCAAGGCCGCGAAGCATTTCAGAGACTTCATAGCTGTCCTGCGCCTTGTATGGCGCTTCGTTGCGGTAGGCCATGATGTGTGGCAGTGGCGAGCTGCAATGTTTCTTGTTTTAACAGAAGTGACTGGGCGTTGAATTCGAACAGACGATTCTTTTTGCCCTTGCAGACAGCGGGCGATGGAAGCGCGATGTGGGATGTGGTCGTGAGTGCAGGAAAATGGGAGAGATGACTTTGTTTTTGTAACACCGCGGACCTACGTAGGGAAGGAACGACGCTTTCCTTATTTATCGACACCGCCGGGTCGAGTCACCGACTGGAGCGATGGCGATGGCGATGAGCGATTCACTGCTCACCTTTAGTGTTCGCAAGGCAAGGCAGCATCCACCTCAGGCAGCAACTCGTCTTTAGCGCCAAACACCAGCACCAGCACCAGCACCAGGGTCTTTGGTCTAGCTTGTGACAGTCGCCGAGCGAGAGAGAGAGACACAAGCACTTCACTGCACACTTCTTCACTTTCCATGCACTGCAGTGTTACGACGCTGGTCCGTCTCAAGCCTTAAGATCTGGCCTTTGTATCTCATCTTGCTTGGTGTCTTACATCCAACACTTCAAATTAAGAAAGTTCGCGACAACACCTTCAACCTCTCCCAAACAAACAACGACCACCAAACACCGCCCAAGATGGATCTCATCCAAGGTCAGCCTACCCACACCACTCTCTTATCCTGACCTTCCCACTAACACTTCCCAGACTGGTCCACCTACCTCCTCTCCTCCTCCAACCCATTCCGTCCCTACATCATGCCCCTCCTCTCCTACTCCACCATCATCAAAGCCTACACCGCGCCCCTCATGACTGCCTTGACCCAAAAACCCGACCTTGCAACCCTCGCCTTGCTTCTCCTCATCCTCTTCCTCTCGCTCAAAATCCTCAACATGCTCGTCAACACTGTCATGTTCTGGATCCGCCTAGCAGCGCGGCTCATGTTCTGGGGCAGTCTTGCTGTTATCGGGCTGTGGATGTGGACAAGAGGACCGGCGGGCGTGATGGAAGACTTGCAGTCCTGGAGCTATGTCTGGACGCAAGAGTACAAGTACTTTACCGAGAGGGCGGAGCAGAGGATGGCGAAAGGGACGCAGCAGCCTTATGGCGGTGCGGCGGGGTGGCATTAGGTGGGATGCACTCTGCTGCAATATTGCGCGCTCATACACCAGTCCACCGAAGCACACTTTGCCGCCGTCTACGATTGCATACACTGCTGCCAAAATCGATACGCCCTGGAAGAGATCCTACGATCACTGGGCGATATCCATGTCCTCGAATCACCCATTAAAACACAAACACTACCGCAGCTCGCGACGCGCACTGGCGCTGTCGGCACTCGAAGCCGCCTGCGACTTGAGAGAGAGGACGTCAGGAAGGCCGTTCTCTTCCGATTCTGGACAGACTGGCAACGTCACATCCTTACGACCGTCCCCATCTTCAAACCCCAGACGAAGAAGAAACAATACCTGTCGCCCTCCGAACAGCAGCGGAAACTTGAACAACAACCGCTCCATGTCAACGAACATTATGCTGCGAACGATCATATTATTAGCGAAGGCGTTGTTGGGGCGTTGTATTGTTCTCGAAGCTCAGATCGAGCCATGCTCAACTTTTTTGCGGAACGTCTTGATGCTTTTGCACTGTTGGAAAGAAGTTGTTGTGCAGTATATTAACGCTAGAAGTAACTAACAAACAGAGAAGGATTGGCTCTCTTCGAAGCCGCCAGAGTTTACGGTATAACGTACACAGGAAATGTAATTATCTGAAAACCTCTCTGTTGGTACATCGCCTTGCCGTCATGGGACAAATCGTGTATCCCAGCTGCAATGACAAGACGCAGACGTAGACAGACGGAAAAGCACTGGAATGATGCGAAAAGGCACTAGGGAAAGAAGAAAAACGGAGGCAGACAAAAGCAATGGTCTTGTTTTTCTTGTTTGTATTGTATGTACATATAATGTTAGGCCGCTTTCCTAGAGGGTTGAAAAACAATACTGTACTTTTGATCGTCCGTGCCTTTTCCTTCTCCCGCTCCTCCCAATCGCCCAGACTAGGATGTCGTGTCTGCGGAGGTCGAGAGCGTTGTATGCCGAAGGCAACGTAAAGAAGTCGGAATCCTTGTTGCCCACGACCCACTCAGGCTCGACGGGGCGCCGTCGAGTAGGTCTTTTCCCTTTCGCCAACAGATCTCCAAGCTTCGGTGAGGATGATCAGCCCGGCATATCGAAAGAGCCCATGTACCCAAGGCCCACGCTGTTGAAATCGCGGCCAGCGCGTCCCCAGCTTCTCATTACCACTACCGCCAATTTTTCGCTGCCCACTGTAGTCACACCCAAAGGCGGGGCCGTTCACTCTTCGGCCCATCGGCGTTCTCTTAGAGGCATCTCTGCTCCCTTGGCAGCGCGCGAGCCATCCATCTCAGCTTTCCAAGCCCAGTACTCGCCGAGGCGGATCTCGGCGTATGAAGCATAGTCGAAGTCAATCTGTGAAATAGTCGACTGGATCAAAGACCAGACGCCCCAGTAGAAGCCGGGAACGCCGCGGAACTCGTCGACTTGTTCGTAAAGCTGGTCGATAGCGGCACGAAGGTCGATCTCCACGGCTAGGCTGTCTTGCTCGGAAATGACATTGTCGTAGAAACTTGTGACATAGTGGCGCAGGAACTCGCGGCGCTGAGATTTGGTGGGCACACCGGCATGATCGCACTCGAAGCCGGCCCATTCGGCAAAGTGGTTTGCGATGTCGAAGGCGGCTGGGGAGGGTGTGGTGTATTCGTAGTCGATGAATGTGATGGGGTACGAGGATGAATTCTTGGGTTCTCCGGTTGGACGCTGGACGATGACGTTGCCGGAGAGCAAGTCGCAGTGCGAGAAGACGTATGACTTGCCGAACAGCCCAGGAACGTCGGCGAAGCGAGCCACGATAGATTGGAACTCTTTGCGTAAGTCGTCACGCTTTTGAGCAAGCTCCGGTGTGTCTGTAGGAAGAGCATCGATCCATTGGGTGACCACGGTCCATGTGTTCGGCGTGGGTGTTGGCTGTTCTTCTGTAGCCTGGGCACTTTTGTCTCCGGGCGTCTTGCCATTCACTCGTGGGTACGCGCTGATAGCAGATATGGGCAGGGCACCGTGCCATTCTCCCAGCCGAGTTGCAACTTGCTGATACACTTCGGCCTTTCTTAAGTCTTCTGGCGAGCACACATCGCCTTCCACATATTTGTACATCAATCCATTCTCAAAGCGTGCCAGAAGAGCAGGCGCTAAACCTCGACTGGCCAGCAGTGTGTGGGAGTTCATCTCTCTCTGTCGGTCGATCAAGACATCTGTTCCCTTGCCGTATGCTCGAATGAGAATGGCGTTCCTGTCGACTTGCGAGGCAGTGTTGCCCGGGAATTCGATTGTAGCCTTTGTAAGGGTGTTGGTGATGCCCTCTGTGAAACGCTTGAATTTGATCTTGCCATTGCTGTCCTTCCATTGGTCGGGTGCGTATGTCTGCACGAGACGCAAGGCCGAGCCGTCGGGGTCTGCGTTGTCGTAGCAAAGGGGGATGTATGGGATGGAGCCAAGGCCACTGACGGGCGAGTCTATGCGGCCGAGAGTGGCAGCTTCATGAGTAGTTGTAGACATCTAGGGCGATTCCTCCGCAGGGCGGGCGGTAGAGCAGGGTGGTGAAGGTCGCGAAACTATACTGTTCAATGGACAGTGCAGTTAGCATCCTAGC
This sequence comes from Cladosporium austrohemisphaericum, assembly GCA_022813715.1. NCBI lineage: Eukaryota > Fungi > Ascomycota > Dothideomycetes > Cladosporiales > Cladosporiaceae > Cladosporium > Cladosporium austrohemisphaericum. The sequence goes on along the minus strand of JAKLLY010000015.1, from coordinate 703,643 downwards.
TTCTGCAGGCAGACAAAAGGTGGTGAGGCTCTAGCGGATTGGCTAGGCGGGACGGCGGTGTGTTGGAGGGAAGAGAGGAGAGAAAAGGAAGAGGAGAGGGTGGCTCGATCGAGAGCAGACTTGAGTGGTGCAGTGCAGAGCAGGACAGTGCGGCGGGTGCCCACAATGACCGCACATGGCTGCATGCTGCAGGGCACCAGCACTCAAGGCGAGACTCGACGAGTGCTCGCGTGTGCCTGAAAGGCTGGAGTCGGCTGTGGTGGGCTGGCAGCTGGCAGGCCGGTCCGCTGTGACGCTGCTGAAGAGGGGTCTCGGGGCTTGGGGCTTTTCTGCCACATGCAAATCGGGGCCATTGGGTGCGATACTCACAGAGATTGGAGCGGCCGCTTCAGACCGCAGGCGAGGAAAAGGGCATCAAGGTGGGCGGTTCGTAGGAAAATGTCTGTCTGGCAGTCTGGGTGGCGTTTCTGCATTCGAATTCGCCTGGTGAGGAAAGGGGCGACGCAAGAGGGACCCCATCTGAGCCAGACGCGAGAGCCAGCGAGCCAGCGCTCCGCCGAGGGGTCGAATCTACGTGGACTGCTTTGACAGAGGGTCCAGAATCAGATTGCACTCCACCATGCCGATCTGTTTACTTGTACGAGGTGACTGCCGTGTATCTCGAAGGCTATCCTCATTGCTGGCCATGCTTTGCGCCATATACTCGTTTCGTATCGTCGCAACCAACATTCCCATCCAAATCGCCTTAGCAGAAACAGTATGCAATACTTTCTCACGTGCGCAATCACGGCCGATCACATGCAATATCAAGCCCCTAGGCAAGACTCGAAGGAGCTAACGTACACTTTCTTCCGCCCCATCCGCCTTGCCGTCGCGCCAATAAATCCTCATAGCGTGTCGTTGGTCGGCTAACCACCAGAAAAGGATAGTCACTAAATTGCTGTCATCTTCAAGCCATCGTGGTAGCTATGATTATGGGTGTGTTTCGTCGAGAAAGCAGCCTAGGTACATGTATGCATGCAGCGCTGGATGCTACTTGTGCCGTATTATTGAAGGCCGTATCTTCTAGCCTGCAGTGATGCATGTATGCAGCCCTCTTGACATGCTCGGTCGAAACTTCATCAGGTTTTGCGTGGTTCGAAGTTAGTACCCATTCAGATTTTTCTCACTATCTTACAGTAAGATGTCCTGTTCCGGAGTATCTAAGAGTAGTGCTGCGAAGTCGCCCGAATGTGTATGACATCCTATCTAAGACTTGTGTGCAATAACAATGTGACGAGTACCTACTGCCACTTGATTCCATCAGCCGTCGAACGAAGAAGATAAGCATCGAAACATAACCGCGAGGTTGACATGTTGCGAGCATGTTGGAATGGAGTGCCTGATATGGGTGCCTGAAGCAGCAACGTTTGAGGCTTGACTAAGCGGCTTCTGAACTTTTGGAGCTCTGCCTTCACTCGACATACACACACGTCGCGTGTGAGCGTCGCACAACTTTCACGGTTGTGAACGCTACAAAACTTGAACTACCACTTCGAAGCCATTGCTTCTCGCATCATTGCTTTGGTGCATCATCTCAAGCGCACTACTAACGTGGCCTAGCCCAGTCTGCATCTCCACTGCATCAAACGTGAAAGGTCCACTGGTACCTGCGCGCCGCAGCTCAGAACAGGCGCAGAGATCGCACAACCGCGCGCACATCGCGCGCAACTCGGAAAACCGCCACGATGAGTGACTGGAAGGAGACCAAGGCCCCGGACGGGCGCACCTACTACTACAATGCGAAAACTCGCGCGACCAGCTGGGAAAAGCCAGCAGAGATGGAGATGAACGGCGCTGCCCCTCCCACCGGCCCAGCGTCACAACTGACTCCGGCGCACCACGACGAAGGCTGGGCTGATGCAAAGGCCCCGGATGGCCGCACCTACTATTACAACAAGCACACCAGCGAGACCAAGTGGGAGCTCCCTCCCATTGCGCCGCGTGGCCCAGCATATGCCGCTGGCGCTCCTCAGGATCTCACGGAACGCGGATATGGACCGCCGGCGCGCCGCGACAGAAGGGACGATCGCGACCACGGACTGCCTCAGAAGCCTGGATTCGATGGAGGCAGGCCATGGGAGGGCCGTGGAGAGAACACCGGCTTCAGGGGCGCCATGCCGATCAAGACAGACGAGCCTGACTTCGCAAACGCCGAGCAAGCCAAAGATGCGTTTTTCAAGGTCCTGCGCAAACACAACATCAAGTACAACACGCCATGGACCGCCGCCTTACGTACGATTGTTAAGGAGCGCGACTCCCGCGCCATCAAAGACTCCAAGGAGAGGAAGCGCGCGTTCGAGGACTATTGTATTGAGCAGAAGGAGGAAGAGAAGAAGCAGGAGAAGGAACGCTCTGAGAAGCTGAGAGAAGAATTCCGAGCGATGCTCAAGACGCACGACGAGATCAAGCACTTCACCCGCTGGAAGACCGCGTATCCGATGATCAAGCAGGAAGCTGTGTTCCGCAACGCTGGTAACGATGACGAGCGCAAAGAGCTTTTCGACGAGTACATCATGGGTCTCAAGAAGCAGCACGCTGAGCAGCAAGCGAATTATCGCAAGACGGCATTCCAACGCCTGGGCGATATCATGAGGGCTACGGTGTTTGATGTGGACACCAGATGGGCCGATGCACAGAGTGTCATTATGAACAGCGAGAAGTTCACTGGTGACGAGATGTTCAAGTCCTTGTACAAGATCGATGTCCTCCAGCGCTTCGATCAGTACATCAAACAGCTCGAGCGTGGCGTCAACGATACTGTTCAGAAGGATAAGAAACTTCAGCACCGTCGTGATCGTCAAGCTCGTGATGGATTTAGAGCGCTCTTGCAGGAGAAGTTGTTGACTGGTCAGATTACTGCCGGCACCAAGTGGCAGGATTTGGTTCCTCAGATTCAAAACGACGAACGCTTCATCAATCTTGTTGGTACTGGAGGCAGTGGACCACTTGACATGTTCTGGGATGTTGTCGAAGAGGAAGAGCGCAAGATAAGATCAAAGCGCAACGACGCTCTTGACATTTTGGACGAACAGCGCTACGAGATGAACACGGCTACAACTTTGGAAGAATTCATCTCCGTTATGCAGAGAGATGGCCGTGGCCGGGTTACCAAGTGGTCACACCAAGAAATGAAGCTGGTTCACGACAAGCTCATGGAGAAGATTTTCAAGCGCGCCGAAGAGGACAAGCAAATTGCTGAACGCAATCAGAAGAGGGCCGTTGATAACCTCAGGTCCGCCATCAAGCACCTCAACCCGCCGGTACACATTGACGACACTTTCGATGCTGTCAAGCCCAGATTGGAAGGTTTCAAGGAGTACCAGATCCTCGATGAGGAGGCCAGGAAGATTGCTTTCAACAAGTATATCCGCCGCCTGCAAGAGAAGGCTGACGATGCTGAGCGTGATCGCCTGCGTCGTGATGACCGCAGACGTGATCGTTCCACTCACCGCGAACGTGACCGTGACTACCGCGACCGCCGTTCCTACGACTATGACGACCGCCGCGACCGTGGCAGTGTTCGCCACCGCACCCGCACACCCGAGATCGACGCTTACGAAGCCGACCGCCGCAAGGCCCAGCTCGACCGTGAGCGCTCTTATCGCAAAGCTTCCTTCGGTGTCACACCTCCGCGCGAGGCTCGTCGTTCGGTCGATCGCTACGTGAGCAGCGACAGAGATCCGCCCCGCAGGTCCGATAGGTACGAGAGCATGTACGAGCGCGAGAGGCGCGAGCGTGAGATGGAGCGTGAGCGCAACTATGCATCACGCGCCGATCCGCGCGACAGGGGTAAGAACGCCGCGCTGGACTACGGCGACGAAGACGCCGTGGGCAGCCGTCCCGGAAGTGTGCGCAAGCGCAGAGACTCGGATGCAAGCACGTCTAGCAGACGCGCCAACAAAGTGAGAAAAACCCTCCCGGGTTCCGCAAGGAACGACCCATTCACAGGAACTACACATGCTGACCAGCCTCGAGCGATCTCGACGCAGCAAGGAACCAGATACGAATACGACGAGCGCCATGGATATCGAGTCAAAGGAGGAAGTCGCGCTGCAAAGTGGCAGTGAAGAAGGCGAGATCGAGGAAGTATAAGATCTCTCTCTCTCTCTCGCGACCACGAATCGGACGCTAGGCGTCACTCATCGAGGCCAGGCCCTTTGGTCCTCCTCAAGCTCTATATATTGGCTCGGTACAGTTCTCTCCTCTGGAACTAACACTTTTCGCTAACCCCAGCGGGACACCAAACCAGCATGTTTGCATGTCCCACAACGCATGACTGGAGCATGATGAAAGGAAGGGAGGGGGAAGAAATTAGGCATGTTGTCCCAACCGGAATTCTTGGCATAGGAGATGCCGAGATTCTTTTTTCAGTTTTTCGACTCTGTCGGAGAGTGGATTGACCGCACAGCGCATTGTTGCCGCACAACAATGCCCTCTTCCTTCATCCTTCGACCATCGGGAACCCCGAAGAAACAAAAGCAGAAAATTTTCAGATACTGGACACAATTAAACGAGAACTGCACTGGCATGGTTCTCACATCAACGGCGTACGTCCTTCTCCACCATCAGCGATTGCTTTTGTTTTGTCTGTTTGTGTGTCGCTTGTTTCGAGCGAGCGAAAGTTATTGGCAGAGAACAGAGGCTGAAGATTAGTTTTGCACTGCAGCAGCATAATGGGAACGAGACAAACTTCGAGCGAGGAAATCCGATCAAAAGACCTCTTGCTTTGGTTTTAAAAGGGAAGGGGCTTCTTCTGTACTGGTACGTGTGACGTTTCTTTTGACCAATTCAACAATTTGATTTCAAAACGGAGCAAAAAAAAAGCATGATGTCAACTTTGATGCTGTTTCGAGATGTGGATTCGAGACTTGTACTTGTGCTATCCTTGTGTTGGTCTAAGCCCCAATCATGCCTTTTGTGGCGTTGTCCGTTTTGTTCGTTCCCCATAACATCGTAGCATGCCGCCGGAAAACGCCTTTGCGGGTAAGAATAATCTTGACGGCAGCGGGGCGCGCTGGTTAGATGACAATGAGGAGCGGGAAACGTGACTGGGCTTGCTTGGTGTGTCGACGCCCATCGCCTGACAGTCGACGAGAAAATCTCCACCGCCACTTTCGCCACGATCTAAGTCGCGTGCCGAGATCGTAAACGCAGCGGTGGGCTGTCGGCCAGGTCGCCTTCTTCCTCGTCCTCTCCTCGGCGCCCTCGAGCATCTCGAGCAGCTCGTCGGCACCGCTCTTGATTACACGACGCCGCCTGGTCCCCGCGCGACGCGAGGAGCGGCTGCTGAGCTTGCAGCCTGCTGCTGCACCTCTTTGGTAGTCTTCGGCAACGCCTTTCAAGACTCTTCTTCCAGGAAGTACTGCGAGGTTGGTTAGTTGGCGAAATCTTAGACTGAGAGTCATGATGAACTTACGTAGCTTCCTGCGGCCTTCTGCTCGGAGTCCTTGACACTGTCGAGCTTGTTGATACGCGGGCGGTAAGTGCTGGGGTCGCGACGGAAGGTGACATCCAGGGACTTGAGGAACTTGTTGCAACCAGTGAGCAGAGACTCGGGCGAGTTGGCGTGGGACTCGATGGAAGGCTGGCCGTCGAAGACGATGACGCGGTCGGCAAGGTAGGTGGCCATGATGAAATCGTGCTCGACGACGAAGGCGGTCTTCTTGGCGTGCATGATGAAACGCTTAATGACACGAGAAGCGATAATACGCTGCTCAGAGTCGAGGTAGGCGGAAGGCTCGTCGATGACGTAGATGTCCGCGGGCATACCGAGGGCAAGCACGATGGCAACACGCTGCAATTCACCACCGGAGAGGTTCTGGACTTCCTGGTCGATGAAGTCGTCCATCTTGAGGGGCTTGTAGACATCAGTCTGGAACTGAGGGTTGATGAAGGCAGCCTTGATGCGCTTGAAGAACAACTGGCGAACGGTACCCTGGAACTTGGGTGTGATCTTCTGGGGCTTCATCGAGATGTTCATGGGAGGGATCTTCTGGTCGTTGTCGGGCTTGAGGGCGCCAGCAAGCATCTTACAGAATGTCGTCTTACCAGTACCGTTCTCTCCCATCATGACCAGGATTTCGGAGCCGGTGAAGGTACCGGGGTCGATCTTGAGGTGGAAGTTGCCCATGGTCTTCTCCATGGCAGGGTAGGTGAAGCCCTGAGTCTTGTCGACGAGGAAGTCCTCGCTGGCATCACCAATGCGGAACTGCAGCGACTCGTCACGGAAACGCAAGTTCTCCGTGGGCACGTTACCGTCGAGGAAGATGTTGATACCTTCACGAACGGAGAAGGGAGCGGTGACCACACCGTAGACGGCGGGCTTACCGTAGAGAACGCAGATGTAGTCGGACAGGTAGTCGAGAATAGACAAATCGTGCTCGACGACAATGACGTAGCTGTCGGGGGAGAGCAAGCTGCGGATCAGACGACCAGCGGCAAGACGCTGCTTAACATCCAAGAAGGAGGAAGGCTCGTCAAACATGTAGACGTCGGCCTTTTGGACGCAAACCATACCGATGGCGAAACGCTGCAACTCACCACCAGAGAGGAGGTCAATGTCACGGTCCCAGACAACGTCGAGTTCTGATATCATGTTAGCAACTCCGCCACTTCGACAGTGTTGGTGCAGCGAAACATACCGAGTGTCTCCCTGATTTCTTGGAGTCTGGCATCTCCAACCTCGCATCGGGATGTGATGAGGGCGCCAACAGATCTGTTGGTCTTCTCCTTCAACGCCTTCGGGATCTGATCGACGTACTGAGGCTTGGTGATGGCCTTCAGGTTGTCCTCGAGCACCTTCGTGAAGTAGTCTACGACTTGCTTAGCTCCTGTTCCTCGTGCGTGTCCATGTTCCATTCAGGCTTACTCTGAAGTTCAGAACCGCGGAAGTATCTCAGAACCTCCTCCCAGTCAGGCGGGTCGTCGAAACGGCCGAGGTTGGGCTTCAGCTTGCCCGCCAGAATTTTCAACGCAGTACTCTTTCCAATACCGTTGGTTCCGACCAGACCAAGGACCTGACCCGGTCTGGGCATAGGGAGACGATGCAGCTTGAAGCTGTTGGCGGAGTAGCGGTGGGTGACTTGGCTCTCGAGGTTTGTGGGCAAGTTGATAATCTGGATGGCGTCGAAGGGGCACTTCTTGGGGCAGATACCGCATCCGATGCAGAGGCGCTCACTGATGAAGGCGATCTTGCTGGCGCTGTCGACCTCGATACAGAGCTTGCCGGTCTTGACGACGGGACACGCCTTCTTGCACTCCTGGCGACATTTCTTCGGCTTGCACTTGTCCGAGTTGACGATGGCGATACTGCGCGTGTGTATGAGCGTGAGTGTCCTTCTGTGACTGTGCGGTGACGGCAATACGCGTGCGGGGCAGGGATATCACGCACCGGGTGAGTTTGTCGCTCATGGCTGCGGTATTGGGGCTCGAGAAAGCACCGCCCAGGCCGTGGTGAGTGTGGGAGTGGTTGACGGTGGTGGTGGACTGGGTGTTTCCTGTCCCGGGGCTCGAACAATGCGAGGATTAGTCTTTCAGGTGGGCGAAATTCGGTCGCGGGCAGCGTCTTTAGGTGGGACTTGATTGGCGGATGGTGGGGTCGAGAGAAAGTGACGTGGGGTCTTCGTCTTTTGGCTGCGCTCGATCCGAGATGCACATGCCGATGCTGCCTTGCAACGAACAATATTCTTATATGCCTTCACTAAGGTACTATTTGACGGCTGCTTCTACTGATGTTCTCATCGTCACAGGGACATACCGGTCACAATGCCTCGGTAGCCGCTCACTCTCTGTCGGTTACGAGGACCTAAGGTAGGAATTGTAGGCATGCACGCCTCGAGGCACTCCAGCTAGCTTTACCGAAGAAAACACATGTCTTCCTCTTGCCATCAACTCCGCCGTCCAAAGAGTCGCCTTATCTTGGATGTACTCATTTGCACGGACAAATACACCCAAACGACCGATCAATAGTCATATGGACTCGCCACTTAGTCAGGCTTTTTGAGTCTTGCGAACCCAGCGTCTGCTTCTGCGTGTGAGCTTGAGCTTGACAATGGCTTACCCCAACCCTGACCCTGGTATCCTTTTTATTTGCCTGTTTCGATGACTATGTGGCAAGGTAAAACCCATGCGTGGCAGTTCGTGCTTTGATTGTGTCGTAGCCCATTATCGACTAGCACAAGCCACCTGCAAACTATACCCTGGACGAGTGAGAGAGCATAGTAATACCGACTATCGCTCGCAGCGAGCGTCACGTGCTTTTACATAAATACATGCACACCTCAAACATGAGAATACTTCATCATGCCTTGCTCATGTTGCCGTTTGGGACACAGATCATCACTAGCCGCTACCACATATACTTGAACATACGGGTCTCAATTGCTCTACATTCATAACTGTCGACACGAGGCTCAGCCCGGACGGAAGGCAATGCCATATAATCTTTCGATGCATTGGACATATTCGTTCAGATGGCATGATACTGGATTAAATGTGTGTGAGCATACACGCTGATGGTGAAGAATTGCACTTGATACGACCTTGATTACGCAAACGAACCCATAGACGTCTGCTGGTCGCGGTGAACGGCCTTGTCGTCGACAGCAAACCGCCGAATGACCAAATCTTCGACTTGAAGAACTCGGCCTGCACCGATCAATCTAGACTTGACCGATTACGAGTGCTTGATTGACTGGAAGTGAATGTTGCAATTCCATCCTTGGAAGTCAAAAGGTTAATGCTGTGCTCCGCCGGGCGGAAAGGCTCTCGTCGCCGCCGGAAGGCTTGGCGAAGGTGAAGCGAAGACGAGACAGCCTCCAGGCCCTGGGGCTTCCTCACATCCGCTTTCCGACCACCCTACCTCTACACCCACGCCATACCGGCAACACCTCGACAATTACTATTGCTGGACGAGACGACTTGTGGTTCGCGATTTATTAGCCTATACGTTCTTTTCGCCAATTTGCACCGCGTACTGCGCGCGACACTACGCGAAACCGCGCCTCGCGGTCAGCCATCGACCGAGCCTTCATCCCGACATATATCATCGCCGACGACCCTAGGACCGCCTCGGAACGACGAGAACGACTTGCACGATTGCTTTTGATGCCAACGGTCCGCCCTGTAAGGAGCTCTCCCCCTCGGATCAACCACTACGACGGCCAGCGCACTCCATCGGTATCTCATCACGAGGCCGCATTTACCGGTCGGACATTGTACTGTCGCGTTCACTGCAACATTACTGTCCGTTCTCGCTGGGAAACCGGTCGCGTACATGCTGGCCGGCCGTATGAGAAATCTCAGCCTGCCCTGACTGCCACAGCCTAAGATACATTGCTGACTATCCATCCATTAGCGGGGCCCTGACATCTCCCACCCTCTACCCACCGTCTCAACGACATGTCAGCCATGAACGGTTACGCCGATGACCACGATGACGACCGCTCCGAGTCGTCGCCACGCCGCGCTGGCAGCGAGAGCCCCCTCTCGGAAGTCAATGACCTCCCTACCACCGCCGCATCACCATTAGACGACCAGTCACAGCAAGAAGGCTCAGACGACGATGCTATGCAAGACATGGCTACCTCTGAGGTGGAGGAGGAAGATGAGCCTGCTGAGGAACAGGATGCCGATTTCGACGAGGAAACTCCACCGCCGGAGCCATCAAATGGAATGCGACACGACGGCTCCTCATCAGAGGAAGAAGTGAGGTCTGGGAAACGAAGGAGTGCTGTGGATGACGAACAATACATGAAACAGAATCCCGAGCTTTACGGTCTACGCCGCAGTGTTCGTACCTCCATGCTGCCTGGCATATTCACGTCACTGACAATGCTTCACAGGGCCGAGCACGACCTCAACACCGAGTGGTACGTGCGCTTCCATAGGCGCAACTAGTATGTCGGCAACACTGACTAAGGATGTAGGTCGAGACTAGTGACGAAGAGGACGACTCAGACGACGTCAATCCTGGCCGAAGGCGAAAACGCCAAAAGACCACCGGCACCCGCCCAGGTATGCATCTTTTCATCCACCCTGTCGTCACATGGTGGTTCAGACGAAAGCTAATATTCGCAGCTTCTACACGGACAGGCAACAACTCCTCGATTCAGCCTTCATCGGAAGAAGATGACTCCGAAGAGGACGACGTGTACGGCGGTGCCAAAGGCCGCTCCTTTGCCAAAAAGCATCGTCGACAAAAGCAAGCATCTGCATCGGGTGCTGGTACTCCTTCAATAGGAGAAGTGCGCTTCTCTACGCGTCAAGCTGCAAAGGTTACGAACTACAACGAGGAGGACGACTACGGGCTGAGCGAAGAGGACACCGAGAATTTGACGCCCAACCACTGGGTCGTCGAGCAGACTGGCCCTGCCGTCGATACGGTCTTGAACCACCGCTTGATCGAGGGCGCAGGTACATATGCGCATTCCCCGTCTGTCGTGCTTATGTGCTGACCAAAATGTGCAGACGAAGAGAACCCCACCAAGAAAGACTACGAATACTACGTAAGATAGCGCCCATCATCCGCAGCTACTGTTATCCACTGACACATGATGTGACAGATCAAATGGCAAGGCCAATCACACTACCATGCGACATGGGAACCATGGGATACGCTCAAAGACTATAAGGGCATCCGCCGAGTAGAGAACTACTATCGAAAGATCATCACCGTCGAGCTCGACGTGGCTCACCCTGACACCGCGCTTGAGGACAAGGAGAAGTGGAATCTCGACCGCGAGACATACCTGGACTCCTTGAACGAGTACATGAAAGTCGAGCGTATCATCAGCGCACAAGATGGTGACGAAGACATGGAGTACTATGTCAAGTGGAAAGCTCTCCCATACGATTTCTGCACTTGGGAGTCTGCATCTTTGGTCAGTGAGCTGGCACAGACTGAGATTGACCGCTACCTGGACAGAACGTCAAAGGCTCTCACGACAAATCAGCGTGAAGCAAGTCTCGCGACACGGTCTGACTACAAACCCTTCCGCACCCAGCCAGAATACATCAAGGGTGGCGAACTGCGCGAGTTCCAAATCCACGGACTGAACTTCCTGGCCCATCACTGGTGCAAAGGCAACAATGTTATTCTTGCCGATGAGATGGGTCTCGGCAAGACCGTTCAAACCGTGTCTTTCATCGACTGGTTAAAACATGAACGTGGCCAACAAGGACCGTTCATCGTTGTCGTCCCATTATCTACGATGCCGGCGTGGGCCGACACCTTTGATAACTGGACTCCTGACATCAACTATGTGGTCTACAATGGCAATGAAGAGGCGCGTAAGATCATCCGGGAGTACGAGCTTCTGGTCGACCCTCGCAACTACAAGAAGGTGAAGTTCAACGTGCTTCTCACCACGTACGAATACGTCCTTGCCGACGCTGGGTTCTTGTCTCAACTCAAGTGGCAGTTCATGGCTGTCGACGAAGCTCATCGCCTGAAAAATCGCGATTCGCAGCTCTATGCGAAGCTCATGGAGTTCGGCGCACCCAGCAGACTACTCATCACTGGAACGCCAATGCAGAATACGTTGAGTGAACTCTCTGCGCTGATGGACTTCCTCATGCCCGGCAAGGTCAAGGTCGACGAAGAAATCGATCTGACTTCCGAGCATGCCAGCGAAAAGATCGCAGAGCTTACGAATGCCATCTCGCCATACATGATTCGAAGGACGAAGGCCAAGGTGGAGGGTGATCTGCCGCCGAAGACGGAAAAGATCATCCGTGTTGAGCTTGCTGATGTCCAGCTTGAATACTACAAGAACATTCTGACGCGCAACTACACGGCTCTCAATGCTGGAGGCAAAGGACAGAAAGCGTCTTTGCTGAACATCATGATGGAGCTGAAGAAAGCAAGTAACCATGCTTTTATGTTCCCGAACGCCGAGGAGCGCATTTTGGAAGGCACTTCAGGCACGCGTGAGGAGCAGCTCAAGGCACTCATCACCAGCAGTGGCAAAATGATGCTCCTTGATCAGCTCTTGACGAAGATGAAAAAGGATGGCCATCGCGTCCTGATCTTCAGTCAAATGGTCAAGATGTTGGATCTCTTGGGCGATTACCTCAACCTCCGTGGTCATCAATTCCAGAGACTGGATGGTACCATCGCTGCCGGCGCAAGAAGAATGGCGATCGACCACTACAACGCCCCGGGCAGTGAAGACTTCTGTTTCCTCCTGTCAACCCGTGCGGGTGGTCTCGGTATCAACTTGATGACTGCCGACACTGTTATCTTGTTCGATTCCGACTGGAACCCGCAAGCCGATCTGCAGGCTATGGCGCGTGCCCATCGCATTGGCCAAAAGAAACCCGTCACAATCTACCGTCTGGTCTCAAAAGACACCGTAGAAGAAGAGGTCTTGGAGCGTGCACGAAACAAGCTCATGCTTGAGTTCATCACGATCCAGCGCGGTGTAACTGACAAGGACAACACCATCATGAAAGAGAAGTTGGCTCGTGCCGGTGAAATGGCTGTGGAGCCCACCTCTTCTGATGAGATCTCCCGCATTCTCAAGAAGCGTGGCCAGAAAATGTTCGAGCAGACCAACAACCAACGCAAGCTCGAAGAGCTGGATATTGACGCTGTGCTCGAAAACGCGGAGGAACACAAGACCGAGCAACCTGAGGGCATGACCACTGACGGTGGCGAAGAGTTCTTACGCAGCTTCGAGTACACCGACGTCAAAGTCGACCTCGAATGGGATCAGATCATCCCTCAAGCGGAACTTGACAAGATCAAAGAAGAGGAGCGCAAGAAAGAAGAAGCTGCTTATCTTGAAAGCGTCATCGAAGCCAACCAACCGCGAAAGAGAAAGGCACCCGTCGACGAGGCTCGTGAACAGCGTGCTGCCAAGAAGAGGGCGCGTGATCTTGCTGCCGAAGCGGCTGCCGATATTGGCTCAGACGATGATGAGGATACGGATCGTGGTCGTGATCCCAAGAGACCTTTGGGCGAAAAGGAATGCCGAAACCTGATCAGAGCTTACGAGAGATTCGGTGCTTTCGAGGAAAAGCCTGACGAGATTGTCCGGGAGGCCCGTCTTCTTACTCGCGACATCGGAGTGGTCCGCGACACTTTGCAGGCAGTTATTGACGAAGCCGACCGACTCCTCAAGGCCGAATCTGATCGTCTGGTTGAGCTCGAGCGCACGACTGGCAAGCAAATCACGAAGAAGGAGAGGAAGACCGTGCTTTACGACTTCCGAGGCGTTAAACGCATCAACGCGGAGACCATAAAGGAGCGTCCCATTGACATGCGTATGATTCGTGACCTGGTTGCGCAGACGAAGGACTTCAAAAATTTCCGGATACCCGAAGCCTCCAAGCCCGCCTCATACACATGCGAATGGGGCGCCAGAGAGGACGGCATGCTCACTGTCGGTATTGCACGTCACGGCATGGGTGCTTGGTCCGCCATCCGTGACGACCCAGAGCTTGGCATGGGACACAAGTTGTTCCTTGAGGAACACAGGGTCGGCCAGAAAGAAGAGCGTGAGAAGAGTGAAGTAAAGACCACCAAGTCCCCTGGCGCAGTCCACCTTGTCCGTCGTGCTGGCTACCTGGTCAGCGTTCTCCGGGACAAGACCAGTGGAGGGGCTAACAGCCAGGCCAGGAGGGCAATGGAGAACCATCACCGAAACAACCGCAAGCACGTCGGTAGCTTCCACGGTCGGTTCGCAACCCCCAACGGCTCGGCTAGCCCGGCGCCTGGTCTCCATCGGAAAGGTCACTCCAACGACAGGCACCAGACCGATATTAGGAATAGTCTGGATCGTCGTCATAATTCTCACGGCTCGCCAAATGGTCATAGGAAGATCAGCTCCGAGGATCGTGAGCGCATTCGACAGCGTCAGGCCGAGCAGCCTCGCCCGGGTCATCAACGAGTTAACTCCTCGCCAATGGCCAACGGAAACCACGGCAAGCCGCTTTCGGAGCATGACAAGAGGCTTCAGGACATTCTCGCTCCCATCAGCGACGCCCTCGCTCGTGCTCACGGTGCCCAGAGGAAGAAGATACCTGACGACAATACTCGTCTCAAAGTCATCAAGAATAGCTTGTTTGCTATCGGCAACCACATCACCAAACTCCCGAACATTAAGGGAAGCCCCTCCCTTGAGATCGGTCTATGGGACTTTGTAGCCGCGCGCTACTGGCCACAGAACACCAAGGCCAGTAAGTACGTCTCTGGCAAGAAGCTGATGGATATGTACTTCAAACTCGGCGGCAAGGGCCCTGCTGCGGACGGCGCAGCTCCAACAGCCGCGCCTGCTCATGCCACCTCCAACGGCGGCACGCCTGATGTCAAGAAAGAGGTCAAGAAGGAGCCTTCGCCTGCCGAAGAGAAGAAGGCAGCAAGTGTGTCGCCCGCGACTGTCAAGGCCGAGGACAAGATGGACGTCGACTCGAAATCTCCCGCATAGACTGCGGCAGTTCCCGAGGCGCGATGAACCTCGAAGCTGTCGGTAGCAAATCACAGACGGAAGTCTACGCAGGAGTCGAAATGCATTCGTAAGTTTTCATGTTCGTGCTTTGCTGAGCGTTCTGCACAAAAGGGAAAAAAGAGAACAACATCATACACTGCGGAAGTCTTTTTTTTTGGAATTCTGCATCTGCGGTCCGGAGTAATGTTTGAGCGTTGGAAGCCTCGATTCTTCCGTGTCTACCGCATAGCAGCATATTGGAAGCGATTACATGGAGTTTTGTTTGGGAGCAACAGCTCTCTGTTTTTGGGAGAGACGTCTTTGGCTGAATGGGAATTCAAAGGCTGGAAAAACGGGCTTGTTTTGATCTTCTTTTGATGCTACACGCGAAATGTTCTCTTCTTGGCACTGCTACTATCTTCCACTCCATTCCTTGTGCAAAGCAGGGCAAGGAACGTGCATATTGGACGGGGCTCTTAGAGGGATGTTGTCACGCACATGTGTGATGCATGGACTGAGCACAGGGATAAGGGACAGTGTACACATATCAAGTAGCCTTGTGTAGTTCGCTGAACTCCTCGATGCTTGACTTCATCTCATATTATCATGTCTTTGATTGCTTGGGAGCTCGTATGTTTGTCTTCATCAAGATACTGCATCCTGCCCGAAACTACGGGAATACGTAGTGCGCTCGCAATCTTCGTTGGATTGGGAGCAGGCAAAGTTACCTCTTATGCCATGCCTTTTGAGACCAGTCAGTCATGCATGATACGAGTCGTCGATAGAAAGCCAAGGTGTCATCGGCACTTACCGAGCAAAGCCTCCCAGGGCTTCAGCACAATCTTGCCCTTGGTGGCCTTATCCGGCGCGCCAGCGGTGTAGTTGCCAGCGACCCATTTGTGCACGTTGGCATCAGCAGGCAACTCCCACTCGACGTCCTCCTCCGAGAAGTTCAACACGGTGACAAACGCCTCTTCCTCGCCGCGGCGTGCGTATGCGAAGATCTGGTCGTGTCCGTCCTCGGGGTCCAGTAGCTCGAAGTCGCCGTACACCAGGGCGTCTTTGTGCTTTTTGCGCTGCTCGAGGCCACGCTTCCAGAATTGCAGCACGGAGAGTGAGTCTTTGTCTTTATGGGCGCGTTGTGCGTCGGCGTTGACGGTCTTGTAGTCGTCGTTGACACGCATCCAGGGCTTGGTGTCGGGGTCGCAGAAGCCGGCGTTGGGGGATTCAGAGGTCCACTGAACGGGTGTGCGGGCGTGGTCGCGAGCTTTGCGCTGCATGACGTGTTTGGCGAAGGAGAGCTTTTCTTCGTCATGTGGGTAGAGAGATTTCATCTGGAGTGTGGATCAGCGTTTGCTACTGGAGTCATGATTACAAAGCTTGGGAAGCATAGCGGACCTTGTTCCAGTAGTTGATTGTCTCAATGTCTTTGAACTCAGACGGGTCGAAGCTGGGAGGCATGTTACGCTGACCGAGCTCTTCACCCTGGTAGACGTAGAGGGTGCCGGAGAGTGTGGTCTGCATGAGGCACAGGAGCTTGGCGCTCAGCTCGCGGTATTCATCCTTGTCGCTGCAATAACGCGACACTGAGCGAGGGTTATCTGTAACGATGGTCAGTGAACGACTGATGACTGTATAAGATGTTTCTTCACCGTACCGTGGTTCTCGATGAACAAGCTGTTCCAGCCATTGCGTTCGATCATCAGGGTCTGCCACTTGTTGAAGATCTTCTTGATCTCGTTGGTGTTCCAGTCTCTCAAGGTGAGACGGAAGCCAGTCTCGTCGTTGTCAATGTCAACCATTTCAAAGATGAAGATCATGTTGAGCTCGCCACGCTTAGCACCGACAACCTTCAGGATCTCTTCCTCGCTGCGCACGTAGGGCATCTCGCCGACCGTGATGGTGTCATACTGGCTAAGTACTTCGCGGTTCATCGCCTGAAGCCATTCGTGCAGACGTGGACCGTTGGCATACCACTTGTATCCCGGCTGATACTTGCTACCGGGAGAAGTGATGGGAGCGTCTGGGTATCCTGGTGTCTTGGAGATGTGGTTAATGACATCCATGCGGAATCCACTGGCACCCCGCTTCAACCAGAAGTGGAGAACGTCGTGCACAGCAGCGCGAACCTCGGGATTCTCCCAGTTGAGGTCAGGTTGCTCAGGAGTGAAGAGCGCGAGATAGTACTCTTGTGTCTTCTCGTCCCAAGTCCAGGCACTGTGTGCCTCGCCTAGAATCATGGCCCAGTTGTTAGGAGGCTGACGGTTGCCATGTTCATCGTACTTGGGTGGCTGCCAGTGATACCAGCTGCGTTTTGGATGGTCTTTAGAGGAACGAGACTTGAGGAACCAGTCATGCTGGTTAGATGTGTGGTTGACAACAAGGTCCATCATGAGTTTCATATCCCGCTTGTGGAGGCCAGCGATCAGCTCGTCAACGTCCTCGAGCGTTCCGTAGCGAGGGTCGATATCCTTGTAGTCGGCAATGTCATAGCCCATGTCGACCTGAGGCGACTTGTAGATGGGCGAAAGCCACACGACATCAACACCCAGGTGCTTGAAGTAGTCGAGCTTGGAGATAACACCCTTGATGTCTCCCCATCCTGGCAGGTTGCCTGAGCCTGTTGATTGGAACGAGGCAGGGTAGACCTAACGGAGGGCTTAGAAGAAATCGAATGGGAGCGCATGTTAGCTGTATCATACCTGGTAGACGACCGCCTCTTTCCACCAACGATGCTTGTCGGAACCCATTTGTACGATTTCTCCCATTCTGAAGTCGCAATGCGTGGAGCAAGAAATGCTGTCGAGACTTTGAAGAAGTGGCGATGGAAAGAAAGCACGACCTACTGATACAGACTGAGGAAAGAGCTAGGTGGTCCTAAGGCGGTGCACCGCTATAGGTGAGGTGAGCTCCCAAGAGCCCCATCGTCTCTCCACTGTCTAGGGCGTCATGGTGCACGTCGATCCGCACCGAAAGTCGTCCCGGCGAAACACAACCGGGCGATTTCTCCGAAACATTATGCGAGATGTACTGCGAGCATTTCTCCTCGTGATAGACCATCTCCGTCTGTGTCTACGCTGATGTTGCGATGAACAAGATACACGCATGTCGGGCAGCTGTACGTAACCTGGCACCACCTTCGCTTATGCGTCTCCATCCGAAGGCTTGCTCGTGTGTTGTCGATCCCGAAAGAGCTGAGCCGAATTTATTGACTTTTCGGCATTTGAGCACGTGACTTGGTGTCAGCGCGTCGCATTCTAGACCCTAGCTGCCTAAGAGCTAAGCAGGTGGCAATCGCGTCAACCCGCGTCTCTACTTTACAATAATCCTCCCACTTCGCAACATCTTTTGCAACAAGCTCGCACATCTTGCATCGCCATTGAAGCGGTCAGACCCATACACTGAATACCATATCCCAAGCTAGCTACAATGAGTGCCGAGGAGGACCAGCAGTCCCAATCGGGCTATGATGAAATGGCCGGCGGACCTGGTGCGCCTACGCCGCTCTCTGCACTCGAGGTATGCCATTTTGCTCATCCCAAAGTCGACTTGCCTGGAGTTAACATTGTCACAGGGTGTCGCTGGACTCTCAAAACGCGACATTCAACTTTTCGTCGATGCCGGCTACAACACCGTCGAGAGTGTTGCATACACGTACGCAATCGGACGAAGGCAAATAGCTCTGGACATCGTTACTAAGTAGATACAGGCCAAAGAAAATCCTCGAGACCATCAAGGGAGTATCGGAGCAGAAGGCGACCAAGATTCTAGTAGAAGGTAAGATTTGCCACTCTTCTGTTTCAAGCACCAGCTAATGTTGATAGCTTCCAAACTCGTGCCCATGGGCTTCACAACAGCGACAGAAATGCATGCACGAAGATCCGAGCTCATCTCAATCACCACTGGATCCAAGCAACTCGACACTCTCCTTGCAGGCGGCATCGAAACCGGCAGCATTACAGAAGTGTTTGGCGAGTTCAGGACGGGAAAGAGTCAAATTTGCCACACACTTGCAGTCACTTGCCAACTACCCTTCGACATGGGTGGAGGTGAGGGCAAGTGTCTGTACATCGATACCGAGGGAACATTCAGACCGGTCCGCCTACTCTCTGTCGCCAACCGCTACGGCCTCTCCGGTGAGGAGGTTTTGGACAACGTCGCCTACGCTCGCGCCTACAACTCAGACCATCAACTTCAGCTTCTCAACCAGGCGGCGCAGATGATGACTGAGACCCGCTTCTCACTGCTTGTCGTGGACAGTGCTACTTCATTGTACCGTACAGACTTCATGGGCCGTGGCGAGTTGAGCAGTCGTCAAACGCATCTGGCCAAATTCATGCGCACACTGCAGAGGCTTGCAGACGAGTTCGGAATCGCCGTCGTTATCACGAACCAGGTCGTCGCGCAAGTCGACGGCGGGCCGAGCGCCATGTTCAACCCAGATCCGAAGAAGCCAATCGGTGGCAACATTATCGCACACGCCTCGACGACAAGACTGTCGCTGAAGAAGGGCAGAGGCGAGACCAGAATCTGCAAGATCTATGACTCGCCCTGTTTGCCTGAGAGCGACTGCATGTTCGCAATCAACGAGGATGGCATTGGCGATCCCTCACCAAAGGATCTTGAAAAGGAGTGAGCGCCAGGAAGGGCTTCGGCGTAGTCAACAGGCTGGCAGTTCGCAGAAGCCTTCGCCCTACGACTGGATTGGCTTTACGATGCATGACCTGGTGCATGAGGTTTCTGAAGATGATAGGAGGAGACATTGAGGTCTGATGTTTGCATTTGCTTGCGCGGGTTTACCTTCTGTAGCTACTTTCTGATACCCAATTAGAGATTTATTCGATTAACACCAGACACTGCTGTGCGATCCACTCTAGATCATGTAAACGACGCGTGAGGAAGTACGTCCAGATTTCGATACGAATCAAAAGTTGCAGAGCAATGAATGCTGCTACTCGTGCTCAGCTTTATCGAAGGTCCGAGCTGAGCTCCAGCTCTCCGCGTTTCAATCTCGAAACCAACGCGACACCAATCTTTGCGCAGCTCATCAAGAGCAACAGCCTCATCACATCTCCCTCTCTGGACGCATATTCGCAAAGATGGCGAAGCCAGCCATCACGCCCACACTATACCAAGAGGTCCAATTGTCGCCCACGCCGATCACGCCGTCTTCCATCCTCAGTATCAACACATCTGGCAACAAATCACAGGCTCTTGTACCTTTTGGCGCAGGACGCAAACGAGGCTTCAATGAGATCAGCGAACTAGACGAGGAGTCATACGCGCGCAAACACCTTGCCTCCGAGGCCTCAGTCTTCTTCCGCCGCCAGAACAGATTCCCACGCAGTTTCCTTTGGCGCGTCCTGGACGAGCGAAGATTACTGGAGGTACAATGCGTGGATTTGGTACAGGAGAGAAGTGAAGCGCAAAAGGAGGGCTCATTGACCTTTCATATCGAATTGCCCGCGGACATTCTCAGAGCAGGGGTGGCTTTCGCCGACCCTGAAGACACGGATGCGCTGGAGGTGTTTGTCCTCACTACCAGCAACGAGCTATTCACTATTACGCTGAAGAGGGACTTGCTCTGCAGAGATACGCAGCCCACCGATTTTGATCCCGCGACCGTGGTCAAGAAATACACACCGAGCTCTTTTGGCTTCCGCTACCCATACCGATTGATCGCTGTGAGCAGCTTAGAGCTGCTTGTGTCGCTACATGATGGCTGTTTACTACGCTTGGAGCGACAGCCGAACGACAGCGCAACGCAATGGCGCGAGACGTTCTACAGTGAAGGGGGCTGGAGCGGAACACTCAAGGGACTGAATCCATTGAAGAGGCGGCACACAGTACGGTACAACGAGTTGGATCTTGAGACGACCTCGGCGGTAGATATGGCCAAGAGCCCGGATGGCAAGTTCGTGTGGACAGTCACGCTGGATCACCACCTCAAAGCTTGGAGTGCCGATACAGGAAAGGTTGCATTTTCCATGGACCTCTTAAATGAGAAGCCAGACCGCGACGGCAGACGGCAACCTCAATATGTCATGACGGCCGAGCAAGGAAAGCTACTACAAATTGTGAAAGCGCCAGAGAAGGCGGACGATGGTTCTCTCACCCGCATGAACGAGGATGGGAATTACCTTGTTTGGGTCCACTCGCCGAAGGATCATCAGTTCAAGATTTACGAGATATCTTCCAGCTACTCTGCCAGCAACGGGGAGACTCTGCGATGCGAGGACCAGCAGCCGAGGGCCACTCTGATCCCGCCCGTTGAGGAGATGCTCAATACTAACATCTGGCATCTCGAAGAATTCCACGTTCAGCCTTCAGCTGAGTGGCGCGAGACCCAAGTGTGGATCAGAGCCCGAAGCGGAGCTTTGTGCAGGACATTCACTCTGACATTTGACCTGCTCGAAGAAGACCAAGATGAGATTACCAGAGGATTCCGGACCGGGTGGACCGTTGTCGACAATGGACCGTTGACACCGGAGCGTCTGCGCGAAGCCGACGACTTCCCGGTCCAACTACCCGCTAACGCAGACTCTTCGAACACTCCCACGGAAAGATGGATGTCATTCCTGTTCTCTCCTGGGCGCTTCTCGACCGCCAGCATCGAAGCCGCTCTCAACGCTTACTGCAAGCGTCGCAAGCTTCCCAGTGCTAAATCGAAGGGATCCAACTCAACACACGCTGCTTTGCAGGAACGTCTCGTTGCTTCTATAACAAGCAAAATCGTCCTAGCACGAACCCAAAGCAACCAGCCAGATTATGACGGCTACCAGGTTGATGTGGCAGCACAATGGACTGGTTTCTACTCTATCCTCGAGGAGCTGCACAGGAAGCGTGTAGAGTCGGTCAGTCTGGCGCTCGATCACGAGTTTGGTCAGCCCTGGTCGGTGTGCACAGATACAGTCGCTCCGGTGCGCGCAAACGATGCTCTCGAACGGTTGTCCCTGAACACAGATATCTTCATGGTCGGTGGCCTTCAGAGAATTGACACGGAAATCTTGCAGTCCATCCACAACCCTAAGGACGACAAGGCGATTCCTGTAACTGTGCTCATGGCTGCTGCCCACAACTTCAGGCGATCTCTTTCTGCGGAAGCTCAGGATATCATCAAGCACACTGCCGACCAGGAAGCTTTGTCTGTAGAAGAAGACGACGATGTTGGACTTCAAGGGGTGTACGACAAGTCTGATCTTGGCGCCGAAGTCTCTGAGGAGATCTTTAGCGCGCTCGAAAGCGATGTGACAGACCTCGATAGTCTCGGAAGCATAGATCGCAAACTATTCCAGCAAGTTTTGCGTCGTCTGGATGACACAAAGCCAAACACAAGCAACCGACAAGACCTTGAGCCATGCCACTATGGTGACAGATTCAACGTCGCTGTCGCTCAGCAGAGTCTGCGACGAAGCAGGACCGTCTTGCTAGACGTGCTTGCTCTGGTCGCGTTCATGGCCGGCGATCTTGAACCAAGCGAGTTGCATCCCGATTTCGCTCCACGAAAGCTGTACACAGAAATCATCAAGCTGCTCAGACAAAATGCGCTCCGACTCTGGTTGGTCAGCCACACGCGTATGGAGCCATTGCAGGATGGTGCCAGCGATGCGGTGGAAGCGACCTTACTGGAAAGCTTCTTCTCAGGTGACTGGAAGCGTAACGCAGGCACTGACGACGATGTCGATATGCCTACGTCTCTTACACGCTGGAGCAAACACTGGGCTTACGCTGTAGATCTGAACAAAGACTGGAGTGGCGCTACTGCACATGTGTTCTCCATGTTGTTGCAAAGCGAGCTGTACGACCTTGCAGCAGACTTTGTCAAGTTCATGACCATCACACCATGGTCAAATTACATGCAGGCACGTCTGGATGTGGCGCTTGGAGAATACGACACAGCTGCTTTGAAGTTCCACGATGCCGCCGATGGTCTATCACGGGCCGAAAAGGCTCCTAAGGGACTCCCTGACACAGCCGGGCTCCTCAGCCCGGAAGAGCAGAACTACTTCCGCCACGGCCTATCGCAGTACTATCAGCACGTCGCCGCGATCTACCAGAAGCCCGGCGTCTTCTCTTACGTCGCTGACTTTGCCGCTGAAGCTCTGAAGCACGTACACGGCGCCGCAACTCTAGACAAGGATCTCGCCAAGATCGATGGCAAGAAGAGCATAACCGACAGCCCTGCTATGGAGAAGATAAACAACACAATGGACGAGATCCGCCTTATCAAGATCAGAGACATCCGTAGCGACATCGCCAGCCAGCTCTTCAACGCTCTGGTCAAGACTGGCCGTTTCCGCGAATCATATGATGCGCTCCAAAAGTGCAACGAAGACTTGCGAAAAGCCAACCTGAGACTTCTCGTCGAGACATGCATTAAGCAGGATTCCGTGCCCGCCCTTCTCGACCTTCCCTTCACCACCGAGCTCGCCGCCGACGCCGACGCCGCTCTCCTCGCCTTGGCCAAGAAGTCCCTCGCCTCCACCTCCTCAGCCGCCAAACCCCACCACCAGATCCTCTACGCCTTCCGCACCCAACGTGGAAACTTCCGTGGCGCAGCTGAGATCCTTTTCGAGTACCTCGAGCGCTTGCGCCACGGAGATGCGCGACAATACCAGGATCCTGAAGACGAGACGATTTTGCAGGCGTACCTGCTGCTCATCAACACACTTGCTTGCTGTGGCGAGGGTGAAGGTTGGTTGCTGGCCGAGCCGATCGCGGGCGTGCACCAGGCTGGGCAGAAGCGGAAGCTGGTGACGTTGGAGGAAGTGAGGAGGGATTACTCTGCTGAGCTGGATCGGAGGAGTGATATTTTGCAAGGGAGGTTCCCGCTTGTGGGAGGTGGGGACGAGATGGACGTGTTTTGATTAATGAGCGCCTGATTGGTTTAGTCGTTTTTCTCTTCCCTTGAGTTGGACTTTTGATAGGTTGTTCTATTAGCGAAGCGTTCATGGCGCTGAGAATGAATTCTATTTTGAACGAATATGTTCCGAATAATTCTGTTGATGGAATTTGTAGATCATTTTGCGATTTGTCAAATATCAAGGGAGGAACTGTGATGTTTGAAAAGATGGCTTTTCAACATTGTCGTGGATGCGATTTGAAGTACTCGTACGAATTACCAAAGTCTTCCAATAGAAACGCCATACCAAGTTTACCAAATACGACTCACTAACGACCGTGCCAGCTTACGGCAGAACAAACAATCGCTAATAACATAAAGCTGTCGGCTCCACGGTGCCGTTCTATCGTCCGAAACCTCAAGATATCCTCCTCGACCTGGTAAGAGGTTCCTCGGCGTCTCGGACCTCGACTCCAACCTCTCCTGTATGTCTACGGCGTGCACGCTGGTATGCTTCTTCGAGCTCGAATTCCACCCCAAGCCTGATCCACAGCTGCATCACATGGGGCCAAACGCTGCGCTCTCCCCGCTCGATCCAGTGGTCGATCTCTTGTTTAGTAGGGTTGCGGAGTAGGCGCGCCCAGTCGGCCCATCGGATCTCTGGTACGAGGGTGAGGGCTGGGCCCGGTACGATCTCATCCATAAGGAGCCTTTTCATGCTCGGAGAGAGGGCGCCCATGATGTCGAGCTGGCGGAGTCTGTGCTGGACTTCCTGGAGGATGAAACGGGTGAAGCGCGTGAAGAAGCTGGTTTTGAAGACGCGGAGAGACGATGGGTAGAGGAAGGGTGCGATGTAAGGGCGGGCTTGGGAGATAATGAAGTGGTCTACGTTGAAGAGTTCGCCGAGGCGTGCGAGCGGGCTTTCTTTTGCTGTGGCCGGCATTGATTTGAAGGGCCTGAGATTGGAAGAGTAGTGTTCGTATGGGATGATGCCGATGTCGGTCTTACAAAGTAGTTCGATTGAAGTTTTGGAGCGATCGTTGGCATTTGAGACCAGAGCGGCAGACCAGATGAGTACGTGCGGTGCGGTGATGTAGTTCAGTAAAGTGATCGAGCCAGGACCAGATGGGGAGATGGTTATGTTGAGGATGCGCTTAGTCCTGTTGTAGGCTTCCTGAAATGTCATCTCGCCTACGTTCGCGCGCACAGCCTCTTCGAGCACATTCGGATCGAGAATGAAGCCAGACTTCAAAAAGCGGCGGGCCCGACGGTACAAAGTCTGCATCCAGAGCCAGCTGCCTTCGCCATGAGCTTCAGCTGCAGCACGCTGCGAGGACGCCACAAAGGCGCTGAGATCGATCTTGTCACCACTCAACTTGTTGAATAGTTCTTCTTCAGTGTGAACGCCAACCCATGCCGCCATCAGGGCACCGGTAGCGGACCCTGCAATGATGCGTGGTAAAAGCTTGCGTTGATACATTGCCTTCACAACGCCGAGGTGGCAAAGTCCAAAGATTGAGCCACCTTGAAGGACCAGAACAGTACGACCGTAGGCCATGCGCGTGTCGTGCAGGGTATCCAGTTTCGCCTGCGCGGTTAAAGGCAAATCTGGAGTCAAGGGCCACTGGGCATACAATTTGACGGCGTCACTGGCATACTTAACGTATGCCTCGATCAACAGCTTAGTCCCAGCGTTGGCTTTTGAATACAGCTTTGGGTTAAGGATACCTCCAGGGTTACGAGTTAGGCCAGCTCGTAGCAGTCCATGAATAGTCATGATCGCCTGCTCATCGACTGCATCTTCAAACTGGTTGGTCCGTAGCTCAACGAGGTCGGAGTCATAGTAGATATTGTTGGGACCAGACGTGCCATCGGAATTGTAGGTGCCTTCAAAAGCCAGTCTTCGCCAGCGGTTATTGTCAAGCTTGAGTATCGGGTCAGCTCCTTGTACGTTTGGGACCATCTTCGAGGGAAATGAGATTCTCCAGTGCAAACCGACCTGGCGGCACGGAGACGAAGAAGAATGAGACATACTGCAATCTCGTCAGCATGAGAGTCACATCAATTCATGTTATACGTACCCAACTCATCTAGGTTCATGGCAGCAGCCTGCCATTCTTCCCACTTGTGCGCAGTTTGCAGCGTCTCAATGAGGAGTTCCTTTTGGGTTTTGGTGGTGTACCAATACCATAATCGCTGTGAGAAAATCAGTACGACGTCTGCAGAAGAAGCGCAGCAAAAGGTGTGCTCACCCGCACCCAGAACAAACCGACGTTCCAGATCAGCCATAGCAAGGCCTGGAAGAAGCCCATCACGCCTTGCGCCATGGCGTCTCTTGACCAACCCATAGGCGGCAAAGGAGTCGCACGAGCGAGCCGGATGGTTTGCAAAATAGTGCCTATTGGCCAAAGGAAGCTGATGCATGCATGTATCTCCTACATTGTGACACGAAGAGGAAGCAGAGGGGACACAGGCGCTTTCACATGTCAACGGGAAGTTGCGTCCAGCACCGACTCGAGCGGTCCCTCACGTGCTCGGTCGTTTGGTCAAGACCCTAACCCTGAGCGAAATCCACCGCGCTTTCCAACATGAACTCATCGCGAATGCAAAGGTCACAAACATTATCCACATCCTGAATGGTAGTGGTAATCGATTTCAAGGTCCAATACCACATGCTTCCATTGTGCTGATTGTGGTGTGTGCGCCCTTGCGTTGTATGGTCCAAAAACAGCGGCGGCCAGTCAAACACCAGAGAACAACATGTCCATCATGTACAAGTGTGGATTCCAGTACAAAGGACTCGATCATTGTTGCTCGTCAGACTGGAAATCAGACCACAGTCCCAGGCTCTAGGGCTCTGTATAGTGGACACACAGATGACACAAACACCATGTTCAACCCTCTCAACATGAAACCCAAGCCTGTCTGGGCCACGTACAAGATCCACCCTCGAACAGTTCAGTCAAACCAAGCATTAGATATAAGTATCCCAAGAGAAACACACCTTTAGTCTTCCTTCAGTCAACCAAATCAAATCAAGCCAAGAACAATCGCCCAGAACCACCAGACTACCACCCGCAAAAATGCTCTCCAACACCTCCATCCTCTCTCTCGCCCTCACTCTCTCCCTCACAACCGCAACTCTCCTCCCAGCCAGCTCCAACACCAAAGGCGCCTACCCAGCCTCCCCCAACTGCAGCGCCGCAAAGACCAGCAATGCGATCCAAGCCGCCGAGTGCAGCCACAACACTCGCACCTCTGAGACTCAGACCTTCGCAATCTTCAAAGTCGACCACCAGTACGATGGCAACAACGGCGCTCCCTACGGAACCTGCGAAGCGTACACTTGCGCTGCGCCCGCATCGTCGGAGCTGACGCAGGACGAGGACTACTGGACGTTCTTCTGGGGTAGTGAGGGTGAAAGCGAGGGCGAGGGAGCTGGGTGCATTAAGTCGCCTGATGATGGGGAGTGTGGGTGCGAGAACTCGGATGGGACTTTTGTTGCTGGGTCGAGCAGTTGCTCTTAGTTTGCTATGGGGTACCTTAGTTATTCTATCGATGAGCTCAAGACTCGTTCGAGCCGAAAGAAGGAAGAAAGTAGATGAAAGTTGTCACTCTGTTCATACACCTCTGCTCAAAAAATGGTATCTTCGACCTTCTATGAATCTAAATGTCCTCATCGTCATCGTCGCCCAAAAGCTTCGCGTAATCTTCCGCCGTGGCGAACGTAGGCAAAGCCTTGAGCTTCTTCCTGTCCTCTCTCTGCTTCTTGTTGCGTGCCTTCTTTGAATCCGCGGGCGCAGCCTCCTCTTCGTCTTCCGCATCGCTGAGGACGCCGAACGGCACTTCGTCGTCGTCACCAAACGCATCGTCTTCGTCTTCATCGAAGTTAGGAACGTCCATGTCGTCGTCATCCTCTGAGCCGCCGTCGAGCATCATACCACCCTCGTCGTCATCATCGCCTTCACCGTCACCACCCAGGTCGAGGCCGCCTTCAGAGCCATCCTCACTGTCCGAGTAAGCACTCTCAAGGTCGCCCATGCTAAGATCGTCATCTTCGTCGTCGTCTCCTTCCACCTCGGGCTTGGAGTTGACGATAGCCTTCCAGATCTCGTCCTCGCCCTGATCCTCGTCTTCGTCGTCGCTGTCGTCGCCACGCTTGGCTTTCTTGGCAGCCTTCTCCTCCTTGCGCGACTTCTTGCTGCCGGCTTGGTTGAAGTAAGAGTGGAAGAACACCTCGTCGGCAGCGACATTCTCGACCTTCTTGGCCCAGAATGCCTCGCTGTTGACGGGAATGCCTGCGCGCAAGCTCTCGCCGGGCTTGACGAGCAAGTCTGAGGCACTGGAGCCACCCATAGGTTGCATGATACTGCTACCGTGCTGACCGGCGGAAGCCTTGGAACGGGCGGTACGGTAGACGAAGCGGTCGAGGAAGTGCATGAGGGAGTAGTGAGTAGGATCTGGCTTGGGAGGCATCTTCTTCTGGAACACGAGAGCCTCTGCAAAGAGAGCAACCGAGGGATGGAAGTGCTGGAGGAATGGAAGAAGGTCCCACAGACAGCTGCGCTCGGCGTGCGCATGCTCAGGGTCACGTTTGCGGGCGTCATATTGGATTGTGTTGATCTTCGGAAGAGCATTTTGGGCTGCTGCAGGCTGGTCCTCGTCCTCTTCGGGTACATCGACAAAGTGCTCCTCTTCGTCTTCTTCGTTGTATTCGGGCTCGGTAATCATAGTCTTGATGCTGGGGAAAGTGGTCTCGAGCTCTGAGATCAGGTAAAGAACACCGCAGACGAAGGAAACCTCGTGCATCGTGATCACTTGCAACAACCGCTTGATGAATGCCTGTACGCGCTTTGCGTTGAGGTCGGCCTTCAAACTCTTATACAACAAGTTAAGGTAGAGAACTTGCTTCGAACTGCCAATGAGTCGAGGATCCAGAAGGCTCTCGTAAAGGGTACGGTAGTATCTGTCGGCGCCGTAGTGTTTGGCAGCACTAATTTGTTGCAGAAGCATGAGGGCCTGCACAGCAGTGTTGAAGTTGGCGGAGTGTGTGACTCTGAAAAGTGTGTCGATCTGTCTCTCGAAAGCCGGGTCGCTCGTGTCTGCGAAGGGGAATGCACGGTTGACACCGGTCAAGACCTGTGCCATCAATTTGTCGTTGAGCTGTTGATCCGCCTCTTCTGCCTTCTCCTCTGCCTTGCGCTTCTTGGCTGCCGCCTTTCCTGCCTTTCCACCACCACCTTGTTGGGGTCGATCGTTCTTGCCATGGCCTTTCAGTTTGGCTGCAACCCTCTCGGCGGGCTTGAGCAGTTGGACGAAAAGACTGAAGTAGATGTCAAGCAGGCGGTTGGCGACTGGCTGTTCCTTCTGGCTGAGAATAGTCTGATTAAGGGTGATGATGGCGTAGTATTTCGCGTGCTGACTTTGGTTTGGTCGGAACAGGGAGTCGGCCTCGATGCTGTTGGTGATGATCAATTTCATGGCCGGGTGCGTTGTCTCGAGCTGCAACAAGAGATATGAAACTCGCGACGCAATTTTCCTGTCTGAGTCTCCCAGCTTGTTCACGAGAAGCCGTAGCAGGTTCTCCTCCTGCTCAGGCTTGTCCTTCAATAGCTCCCAGACATATGTCAAAGCTCTGCTACGCGCAAACTCCACCTCATCACCGCACCAGCTCTCAAGAACCTGCAAGAGATCAAAGTATGTCTTCTTCAGCCAATCTTCGTATGCCCAAACCACCAAGTGAATCTTTTGGAGTCCACCGGGTAGCGGCTGGCCAGGATGCCACCTCGCACCGTCGCCTTGCAAAACAGAGGCAAGTGCTGGTTGCTTGGAGAAAGCCTTTAGCTTACGGTCGCCGGGAAGCACAACACCCTGTCCGAGCATGTCCTTCAGCGCTGCGACAGCCATGAGCGCCTGATTTCTGCTCTTCTTCTTAGACAAAGCCAGCAGGTTCTCGAACGCCTTAGTAGTGTGCAGTGGTGACTCCTGGACAAGCAGTGTCAAGGCGGAGATCTTGTCCTCGAGAGTACCGTTGGCCATAATGGTGGACAAGAACTTGTGGGAGGACGATCCGGCAAGCTGCCCACCGTTGTAGGCGGCATTCTCAGCGGCGAGAAGCTCGGTGGCGTATTTGTAGAGGTCGTTGAATGCGCGCTGAGGCAAGGCGGCGGGCGCTTCTTCATCGATAGCGATGGGCGGTAATTCTGCAGTATGCCATTCTGGTCGTGGAGCGAAGACGAGCTTGGCTTTTTCTTCCCGCTTATTTTCCTGACGGGGCTTCTTGGGCGGGTGAATCTGTTTGTCGGCCTGCGCGGCGGCGGGCTTCCGTTTCTGACCCATGGTGGAGGATGTTGTTGTTCGCTGTAAGGGCTGGCGCAAAGAGTGGTGGATGGCATCTGGTCTGCAACAAAAAAGTCGAGCCTCGAGCGCCCGGGCGCCGACTTCTCCGAGCCGAGTGTGGGGAACAACGACTGCAGGTCGAGGAGGCATTGAAGAGGGTCTTGATACCTATCGATTATTCCACTTGTTAATTCATTTCGTACTTGTTGAATATTCAACGGAGAGCAGTAACACTCTGCTGACCGCATGTACCCCATCAATGGCTTGAACTCGAGCCTGCGCTCAGTAGGGCGACATGTCCCTTCAAGCTTGTCGCGCCAGACGCGGAGCCTGCACGTGAGTGGTCGCAAGTGAAGGGAGACGAAACACACATTCTAACTTAGCAATATAGGTCGACGGGCGCAATAGGCTGAGTAGCTTCTGGACCCCTACCAAATCAAGAACACAAGAGGGCGCAACCCAAGAAGACGGCCATGACCTTCTCGTCCGAGCTGGCTTTCTACGACAGGCACATTCGGGCATTTTCCATCTCCTGCCTTTGGGACTGCGAGTGCAAAACAAGATCGAATCTTTGATCGATAAGCACATGTCAGGCCTGGGAGCGACCAAGGTATCGCTATCTTCTATCTCGTCCGAAGAGCTGTGGCAACGTTCTGGCCGGTTGGAAGGCCGCGACTCAGAGTTTCTACGTCTACAGGATCGCAAGGGAGCAAAATATCTTCTGAGTCCTACACACGAAGAAGAGATCACGGAGATTGTCGCCAACGCTGTCAACTCATATAAGGACCTTCCATTACGATTATATCAGGTCACGAGGAAATACCGTGATGAAGCCCGTCCTCGTCAGGGTCTGCTCAGAGGGCGTGAGTTTTTGATGAAAGATCTTTATACCTTTGACGTTACCGAGGAGCAAGCCCGCGAAACATACGACCAAGTCCGCAAAGCCTACTCTGCATTCCTTGACGAGATCAACTTGCCTTATCTTGTCGCTAATGCCGACTCTGGCAGCATGGGTGGCAACCTCAGCCACGAGTATCATCTCGCCTCGGCCAATGGCGAGGACAACATCATCAGCTGTAAGGAGTGTGACTACTCGACCAACGAGGAACTGTATTCAGGAACTATCGGCTCCCAAGAACTCGAACAATCAAAAGCCGCCACGAAAAATCGCGACATCAACTCCATCCTCACCTCCACCCCTTTCCTCAGCAAAGACAAAACTACCCTCTTCAACATCGTCACCCCGACTGGCAGCGGACCCCTCAACACCCACCTTCTCAAAAAGCTCCACCCGACCCTCGACACAACTCTCGAACACCCCTTCAAAACCTGGGCCTCCCTCAACCACAAATCCCCCACCCGTGACCGCACCGAAATCCAAGTCCTCGACGGCCGCCTTGCACATCTCCCTCTTTCAAACCCAACAGGCCCTACAATAACACACTCCAACATATCCCTCACATCTCCCTCCTCCACCTCCACCTGTCCCTCGTGCCTTGCCCCAGCAAGCTTGAAAACCTCCACCGCAATCGAAATCGGCCACACCTTCCACCTCGGCACCCGCTACAGCCAGCCCCTCAACGCCCAAGTCCTATCATCAAACAACACACTCGCCCCAATTTCCATGGGCTGCCACGGCATCGGCGTCAGTCGCCTGCTAGCAGCGGCTGCAGGCCTTCTGATGGACTCAAAGGGCCTAAACTGGCCGCTGAAAATCGCACCTTTCAGCACTGTCATTGTTGCGGCGCCGAAGACAGCGAAGGAAGATGTGGCGGGCGTCTATGATGCGCTTTCGTCGACGTCGCCCATGGGACAGGGAAGTGGAGCGAGTGCGTTGGACGTGGCGATCGACGACCGCGACCGGCCTCTAGGCTGGAAACTCAACGACGCAGACTTGATCGGATATCCGTTCATTGTGGTTCTGGGCAAAGCGTGGAAGGCACGCGGGGCGGTGGAGTTGCAGTGTCGACGGCTCGGAGTGAAAGAGGAGGTCCAGTTGGCTGATGTTGTGGAGCGTGTGAGAGGGTATGCGGAACGATTGTGACACAGACCTGAACGGTTGGCCGACTTGTAAAAAGGTATATCTGGCGTTTGTAAAATCACTGTACTATACATTGTTACGCTTGGTATGTTCGTGCAACGGACTGCCACTCTTTGAAGAAATTATCAGTCGTAACACGCATACTCTGCTTCGTGAACAATGGAAAGAGAAGCGATGATGCATGAGAATCAAAAGCGGCCGTATATCACATTTGGTCATTCACTCATATAGTCGGAGTCTACAAAATATGCTTCTGTTCTAGCATTCTAGTCAACCGAAATCGTGGCGTTCGGCGAACAGAGGTCTTAGTTGTTATCCTTCAAGCGCAGCCTGGCATTCATGCCCACAATGCACCTGACCAAGTCCCAATTGTCATCGCGACCGACCCAATCACAAACGACAATGCCCACACCGCCGTCACCCTCAACCTTCTCACCAGGCCCGTTGATTCCACGATCACCAATCTCGTGCTTCTCGCACAGGAAAGCGACGCAAGCAGGATTAAGCTTGGCAGCAATAGCTTCGGGCCAGCAGCCGACGTTCCAGAAATTGCTGGCGCTGAGGAAGTTGAGGTAGAAAGGCGGTGGTTGGGGCTTCTTGTTGTCTTCGGTCTTTTCTATGGCGTATTTGACTGTTCCGGCGCGCTCGAAGTGTTCGCAACACAGCTGGATTTTCTTGTCGATGGTGTCCTTCTCCATCACCTCGCAGAAGTCTTGCACGCAGATGTCGCCGGCGGTGTGGTTGGGGGTGTTGTAGGCCCAATCGTTGGCGTTGAGACACCAGCCTGTGCCGTTCCACTCGCCCTTCAGACGGCCGGAGAGCTCGAAGCGGCGCATGAGCACGATGCGGCCGCGGACTTCGCCAAGGCTGGGAATGCGTGGCTCGGTGAACCATTGCTTGGGGTTTGTGTAGTGATCTTTGAGGATCTCGCCGAGCTGCTTGTCGGTGGATTCGCCGGAGCCTTCGCGCTTGACAGAGAGGATCACGGTTTCTGAAGGATTGGCGGAAAGGAACTGCTGGACCTCTTTGACTAGGGGACGGAACTTCTTGGCACCAGTAAGGGAAATCGGGAACGAGCCGTGGACGAGGGTCAGGCCTTCATCGCTCTTGTCCTCAGGCTGCGAGGGCTGGACACGAATGTCGAAGAAGCGGACACCGTTGTTCAGCTGGTCTGTAGGAGAGTGGGCCTGGCAGCGTACTGAAGGGAGCGCCTTGTAGTAGGTTGGGCTGTTGTGAGTTCCAGGAATGGAGAGTCCGGAAAGAGGCGTCTCATCGGACAGCTTGCCCATCCAATTGGGCAGATCCGTGGTCTCAGAGATTGCGAGCAGGGCAGACTTTGGCAGGTATACGCCAGAAAAATGGCGCTTGGGATCATTGTGGAGGGCGGCAAAGTTCTTGGAGGCACTGGATGTAACAGAGGTATCGATGCGCCAGCGGCCGCCGCCTTCGCCCTCGAAGGTCAGACGCAGGACATCATTGGGACTGCGCTCGGTGGTGTTGATGTCTGTCTTTTTCGTGGTGAAGGGCTCGATCTTGATGTCCACTTCGTTCTTCGCGAAGCTCTGCGCGCTTTCGGACAGAGGGATGTCGGCGCGACTGGCACGGCGCGAGGCAGCTGGAGTGCTTTTCGGCGAATCCTTTGGCGAGGCGCCCTTACTGCTGTTGGTGCCGTTGCTAACGACATTGTTCAATAATGTGGTCAGGTTGCTGGTGATGTTGGCGACGCTCGAGGTGATGTTGGCAGTGGCATTGTTGCCGCCGGGTGCTGCGCCAGCATTGGTAGGGTTGTCTTTCGGACCCTCATAGCGCTCGACGAGCTTGAGGGTCAGCGGCTTGGAGGTGAGGTTGCGGAGGATTAGCTGAGCTGTCATGATGGGTGGAGTGTTAGTGAGCTGCGCAGGAAGAGGACGGAATCGAGGGCGACGCCGCGACGGCGAGCATACCTTATAGCAGAGCTCCTCTAACCGCAAGAAGTGCTCGGGAATGATCGACCGACTGTTTCCCTTACGAAGTCGGTGGAGAAGGCGCTGCTGGCCAAGGTTCGCTCGCAACTTGGCACCGCTATTCGCTCCCTCGCAGACACCACCCGCCAAGGCGCGTATGGTCGTGGGCCTCTGCTTTGGAGAGCCTGGTGGAGGCGGCAAGCCTCGCTGAGCAAATCATTATCCCATCAAGCCTGTGGACTTGCCTTGGCCCTCGAAACGAGTCCTGTGCTCGGTGATTCGTGAGGATTTCTCTGAAAGAGCCTGCGCAAAATACTTGCAAACGACGTCAGAGCACGGTGGGAGCTGCAGCATACCCAAACCTTCTTTGCGCGATATTCGGCCTTGCGAGTGCCTGCAAATCATTCGTCTGCAGGGTTCTGGTCTGCGCCCGTGACTGATGACCCGCACAGCCTTTGCTGCGGTGCTCGCCAAGCAGGACCGTTCAATCTATCGCCCGCATCTTCACCTGGCCCTGCTCTCCCAAGCCATGACAAGCATATATCGTGCAGAACAGGACCAGCTGAGTTGCGGGTCGCCCTGCCAGCCCGGCAAGGCTGAATAGGGCAGATGTGCTGGCCAGCCGGCTTGGACGTTTCGCTTGATGACTACACCGCAACATATGCGGGCAGGCAGTCGACAGACGCCGAGGTACTCTCTGAAGTACCTATCACGTGTCAACAATGGGAACACATGTTCGTTACCCGTGTGGGCCGCCGCAGCCGCCGGTCTGGTACGATATACTAGTGGTAACGAGCACGTTCTGATAGGTAGGCGCTACGTTATGGCGTTTCGACGCCATGCGCCGCAGAAATAGGAGTGACATTGGGGGCGGCCTCCCAGCGTCTGTACCCGTTGTGGGGCGCAATGCGTAAAGCGGATAAGGTATGTGAAGTAGTGGCAACATGGCAAGCCCGCCCGGAAACTGGGAAAAGGCACATAGGACGACCGAGCACCTTCGATATCAGATACGGTGTGTCGAGACAGCTTGCGCGAGTCCAGCTGAGCTTTCTTGCACAGCCTTGTATTGGTTTCGGCAGCATATTACAGTCCAGCCCAGCTATCTCCAAGGCTGCACTTGCAACCCACATTGCCAGACTCAACACCGTTCTCACGAACGGCAAGATATAGCACGGCTCACCATCTTTGGCCCCGTTGACATACCGACAGTCGAGATCGATGAAGCGAACACCACGACAGAGACACGCAGGCTTCAGCGCGGATATCGTACCCATCAGAGCTGTGCCCGGTCCTTTCAGGTTGGACTCGCAGCTTGTCGGAGACAGCATCTCTTGTGTGTAAAATTTTATTAAGCATCATGGGCGGCGATTCTGGCTCGGCGACCTACTCGACAGATGACGAGGAGCAGTATTGTTTCTACGGAAGATATCTCGACTCGAGAGGATGGGTCGTCGACATTGAACGAGAGTATTTCCTCATAGAATATCGCAACGCGGGTCACTACACGTGGTGCAAGCCCGTTACGGGGCTCACTAGCCACGGACGTTGTAATGCAAAATCCACAGACCAGGGAGGAGTTGCCAGTCCTCCAATTGCAGTGTCTCACTCTTGTCAATATCAACTATCAAGGCAAGCCTACTCAGTTCACATCACATCCAACCATTGGAACTTTGTCCTGGAACAAGCTCAGAAGCACAAGGCGAAAACACAATGCAGTGCCAGAACAAAGCCTGGTGTGGTTTGGAAATGAAGAGACCCTCACCCCATTCTTGGATCTAGAGCATCGACCAATCGATTACGACGTTAAGGGCCTCATCTCGGAGTCTGATTGCATCGCAGTACATTACATCGACCCGCCAAAGTCTTGATGACTTCACATGCAAGCGTTAATATCAATCAACACATGCATTGACAACCTTCACTCCATGCACAATCTAAGTCTCCGACCATAAAACTTCAGTAGCGACCAGTCGTTCGTCCTAGCAACGACTAAGCATCACGTCCCGAGGATGTCTGAGGAATTCAGTAATGC
Source organism: Cladosporium austrohemisphaericum (assembly GCA_022813715.1). Lineage (NCBI taxonomy): Eukaryota > Fungi > Ascomycota > Dothideomycetes > Cladosporiales > Cladosporiaceae > Cladosporium > Cladosporium austrohemisphaericum. The sequence goes on along the minus strand of JAKLLY010000015.1, from coordinate 667,975 downwards.
CTCAGTGGAGATTGAGATTCGAAAACGCTTAGGCCGGTGACGCTGGCGCATCGTTCTATATTCACTCGAGTGATGTAATGGCCATCAATCAAGAGTGAAATCGTCTGTCAGGTCTTGGATAAAGCTACCAGCAGATACAACAGCTAAGTGAAGACATCGCAAGCAGCATCAGCCCAAGCCCTCTTAACCCTTTCCTTCCTCAAAGCCTTCCCTCGCCTTGTAGAACATCGTTCACAGGCCGATCCCACCCTCCACTTGGCATTGCTTTAGCTCATCCTTTCTCTTTTTCGGCAATTTCTGCGTATGCGGATCATCATTGCGTACCACAAATCGGTCGAGCCCCTAGAGTCGGGAACCCATCGATGTTCATCAATCTCGAGCCAGTAACGGCCGAGTTTCCCAATAAACTCGAGCAGGCCGTCACAGCCGCGAGCCATTTTCGCGATCCGATGGCCGCAATAGGAGTAGAGTGACTTGTCGTGGGTGTTCCCCATGATGCTCATTCTAGTGACAGCGATGCGTTTGCCGACTCGCTTTGCTGCGAATATGACTTCAACAGAACTACGGTGCAGACGATGATGGAATTGAATGCTCGTTAAATGAGCTGCCGAAGCCAGACACCACTCCTGGAGTGCGTGCAATCGCTTTGGTCTGCCTCGGAAGAGTCCACTGTCGATGTAGAAGGGGTTTTCGGCGACGAATATGCCCCGACTTTCGCGCCTGATCTGGCGGCTCACCATCGTGAGCGGCGCAGTCATGGTGAATTGGCGCTTCCATGCGGGTTTAGTGAGGCGCCCTCGTTTCCTGTTCCTCCGTTGGTCGAAGTTTACTCGAATAGGCTCGTTGGATACGAGCACGTATCGATAAATGGTGTTTCGAAGTTCCGGAGCAATCGATAGAAGATGGGCTCGCGGAAGAGGTGGGTGACGAGCACTTGTTACTGTAGTTTCCATGATCGAAGGACGCTTCTGGCTGATTGGTGTGTCGAAATTTGTCGGATTGGCGGCTGCGAATGCTCAAGCAGATAGGGGAGAAAAAGAGACATTTGACGTCTCCATGGATATATGCAAAATGTCGGCACAGGGATGTCACAACGTCACGTGCGCGTAGGCAGCCAGGCTGCAGCGGCAATGTAATGTGCTTCCTCTTACAACGACCGGTGAAAGAAGCTGCACTCCGTCCATGGAGAAACCTTGTAGTCCATCGGTTCTCTTCAGGTCATTGTGGACGACTGCACGGTTGTCTAGACTTTAACTCATCCGAACTCCCACCTGGATATATCCGTGCTTCCACATGTCTCGCAGTTGCGAAACAGCCTGTAAAAACCGCGGTCTTCTGCGCACAGCCTTTTGGAAATTGCCTGACTCCAGTACTGGCCTAGCTTTTCGAGGAACTCATGGATTTTGCCACATTCGGAGGCCATTGATTGGATCCGATGCCAGCAGCAATTTGTATACACGTCTCCATTCCCGACAGAACTCTGCTTGCTGAGATCCATGTCGGAGATGGCGATGCTCGTGTCCGCTTGCGTAACTGTAAAAGCAGTTTCAACCCACGCCCGGGCAGCGCCTTGGTACCAGATATGGCCTGCTTGTTCAATTCGCATGCTCTTCAAATGCGGTGCAGAGGCTTGAGACCACCTCCGAAAGGTCTGAAGGCGCTCGTCGTTACAGGCAAAGAATTTAATGTCGCATTCAAAGGTGTTTTCATCAAGATAGATGCCAAGGGTCTCGCGCCTGATCTGGCGGTTCACTCTTGCGAGGAGCGCTTCCGTGCCATTGCCTGTCATTGTGCCGACACGACACTTCTTGCCGTCAGCCTCTGCATGTCTCATAAGACCCATGGTGATAGGCTCCTTGCTGACGAGGGCATATCGGTAAACTGCAAAGCTTGTGTAAGTCGTAATGTATCTCCTTGAGAGATAAAACAAGAATGCAGGTAGAAAGGTGGCTCTCTAGCACCAGCCCTCGAAGAGAATGACTTCAGAGACGTACTGCGACTAGATTAGCCTAAGTTCTATAGCATGTTCCGTGCGCTGATGTTTTCACCTGTTATTGCGAAGTTCCGGTGCGAGGCTCAATAGATGCTCTCGTGGAGCTGGCTGGGTGTCAATTGTCGATGTCGGCGCCATGATGGGATGTATTGGCTGGTAGGAATTACTTGCGGTCTGTAAACACGTCTGCAGGATGTCCAGTATTATGTAGCGCGTGAGTGGTGCGCAACCCGGCGGCAGAGAACCAATGTCGCTTAGAAGAGGCGTGGGGCCACGGGTCACGAGCGTACCGAACATTCAGATCATTCATTCACAGCCCCTGCATGTTGCAGTGAATGATATCTCTACGCTGCCTCCGCTAGTCCGTGAGTCCGGCTGCTCTCTGACTTCTCAATGGTCTCAGTCTCTTCGGATGAGTATGCTTTCTGGTAGCCGCTCATGTGCTTGCAAGGTACAAACGATCTAGTTAAGTTTCTCGGCGATGGTTATCTTTTTGGGTCAGACACAGATATTACAGTGGCTGCTTGGGCTGCTGAGAACACAGCAGAAAGCAGACAGATTTACAGACCAGCGAGGGTGTAATGATGAGCTTACCACATACCACTGCTTGATATCGAACCATCGCGCTTCTCCCTTCACCTTGACCCTAGCCGCAACCAACTCAGAAGCCGGTTTCGCCTTTGAGTGATGACATTTGCGGGAGTTGCCTCATCCACATTCTCATGCCCCCTACAGTCCCTGCAACTTCGGAACATCGTCTCAAGAGCCTTAGAATATGGACCTCCTGGCTGAATATTATTCCACAGCCAGTGCCGGCTGATTCGTTCAAGGAAGTCGAGCAGATTGTCGAGGTCAAGAGCCAATGCCTCGATCCCGTGGCTACAACAGAGCGAGAGCGATGGGGACCGGAAAAGTCAACGTCGCTAACAACGATGCTTTCGCCCACTTGCGTTGCCGTGATTCCCTCCTTGGTGATGACCCAAAATAACTCACCACCTCGTAGCGAGCTGCGCTGCCGCATGCATCCAAATTGCAGCACGCGGACGGTTCTGAGATGCGGTCTCGACGCCTCGCACCACATTCTGAAGCGTTGAAAATATTGCAGGTCACAGGAGAAAAACCGAGCGTCAATCTGGAAGGTATTCTCGGCAAAGTAGATGTCGCGTGTTTCGTGTCTGAGCTGTCGGTTCCCCATCATGAGCGAAGCCGTCATGTTTCCTTTTGACAAAGGCCAGCCCAGACACTCATTGAGTGGGTCACAGGCTTTTGACAGAGCTTCGTCCGCGATCGGGATAGGCTCGCTCCTCACAAGCACGTAACGGTAGATCTGCCCAACTCAGTAGGAACAGCTTCTCAGGCACATCGCGGCAGGCTGGCGCGGATCGAATCGAAGTACCTTGTTGCGAAGCTCCGGGGCGAGGCTCAAAAGATGCGCTCGTGGCAAAGGGTACTGAGTGGGTATCACTGCCGTGCGGGTTGCTAGCGATGGACTTGTTGTCGTGTCCGCCACGTCTGCAGAGTGCTGTCTCTGGCCGTTTGAGCGCAGCCTCTTGCCTCGCCAAATCAAGCGTGAAAACATTGCCATAATCGGCGAATCCTCGATTTAAATCTCGCTGGCCACCTGAGACAAGTATCTGGTGCATTGGTGAGCTTGGCCGAGTGTGAGGCCAAAGAACGAGTTATTATGCTCGGCGCTTACGCCACATCCTCGGGTTACACAAGCAACGTCCTTGCATCTGTAGGCAGCAGTGGGGTGTACGCGCTGGTGTACTAAACAGGAACCACTTTGCTTCTTGTACTCTGCGAAGAGGTTGAGGGTAATGGCTTTACATTCGTATCTTTACAGGGGCAGTACTAGCTGCTATCGTACATCCGCCGCGTTCTGGTATTAGCGAGATGAGAGGTATGAAGTGTTACGACAGTTTCTGCCCAGAACGCGCCGTTTTTGGTCCGTGGAATCACGGCGGACTCAAGAGTGCCAAACACTGCTTGAGCGATGGTGGCCAAGATTACAGAGTGGTCCTCGATCGAAACTCTTGGGCGGCTTCGTGGCCAAAGAGAGTCTATTGTCCAGACCTTTGCTTAGTGTAGAGGCTCCTTACGATCATTAAAATCGCTCCTGTAGTCGGCACAGCGGAAACTGGGGGTCGTTTCGGCGTTGCATTATTAAGAGCTACCGCTCTTCGGCTCCTGTGGCTCCTCAGTGACATCAGCAACAGCATCCTCGAGACTCTGCACCGGCTTTTCAGACTTAGGCATCCTAGCCTCTTGAATGAGCCTTTCAAGACCACTGTACAAGCTGTACTTCTCCTCCGGCTCAGCATTAGCACTGCCAGCCCAGCGGATCCTGTTGTGCTCATCCACCAGATAAACATAGCCAGTCTTGTCGTTCAGCAGTCCAATAGCTTCCTTCATGATATCCGATACGCCGCGACGGACCATGAAGTACCGGCCCTGTTCTTCCGGCGTCCTGGTTTTGCGCATGCCACCCTTGAAGAATTGCAAAATCCACCATTTGAGCCAGTTTTCTTCCCAGTTGATCTCGACCATTTGGGCGCAGTCTTTGGCTTTCTCCAGTGTCTCGTGAATGGCTGGGTTGTGCTCTTTCGAGGTGAAAGTGTTGACCTGGTGGACAGCCCACTGGCTGCTCACGATGCTGACGACTGAGATCTTGCCCTCCATAGCTTCACACGTGTTTCGTCCAAGACCTCCGTATCCGTCGTTCGTGTTTTGCTTGACAGCATCTTTCCTTAGCGTCTTGCCAAAGAAGTTGGGGAAGAAAAGCGCATGCTCTGCTCTGAACAGTCGGGAGTTGGCGATGAATTGCTTTCCTTTATGGAACCGCAGGTTACTCCAGTCTCTAAAGTATGGTTTGGCGATCTGCTTGGTCATCTTGGAACGCTTTGCAAGATGCTTGTCGTAGTTGACAAAGTCATCGCGACGCTCGCGCAGTGTACGCGCATCGCGGCCCATGTTCTCGCCTGGTTGAGGCGGGTTGGGCATGCCAATGGGTCGGCTGAGAGGAGTTGGCGTGAATTCTTCTGAGTCATCGCTTTTGCTGCGCAGCTTGTAGCCTGGCTGTTCGGTGGGTGGTTTGTAGTCTCCTGTCGGAGGTGGTGGAGGAGGTGTCGATTTGGGGTCCTTTTTGGGGTCGGGAAGAGTTGCATATGCCCTTCGTGCAGTCTGGAGACATGACGGGCGGGCTTCCGGGAGGGCAAGCGATCGCAGTGCCTGAAGGCCCAGCACGGACGGTGCTTTCATTGTGCCTGTGGTCGATGTCGTTGTCGATAGTCAGATCGCGACAGCAGTATGCCTCAGCTTGAGGCCGCGACTTCCTGATTGGGACAAGGGTGGTTGGAGTGAATGATCGGCTCGGGAGTGCCACACGCGAGATCAGGGACCTGCAGCAGCAGAGCCGCATTCTCATCTGGGGCAGCCACAGTGACGGCATCGCAGCCCGCGGCGCGACACAGAAATCGAAATCGTCCAGGTGCTTGCGCATCGATTACCGCCTCATTGACCAAAACGTTGCTAGACTCTCCCAAGGCTGCATCTTGCCCACCGGCCAGTATATAACAAAATCTGACTTCACTTCACCTGTCACCGCTTTCCTCTGCATACACGCCTCGTCTTTCCTACATACGTACACAGACGCTTCAGCCGCTCTTTCCATTCAAAGATACCCCATCTCTTTAGCACACACATATTCCCAATATCCTGCACTTCAAACACCATGGTTCGCATTGTAAGTCGCCTTGTCAAAACGTATCGCGGGCAATTAGAAGCCAAAATGCGAACACGCCGTCCACCGAGCCATACTAACATTCACAGGCTGTTGGTCAGATCTCCTCGACAGCGTCGATGGAAGAGAACTTGAAGCAATGCCGCTTCGTTATTGACAAGGCTGTCGCCGAAGGTGCTAAGGTACGCGACGCTCCCAGCCATGCCGTTCACATCCCAACACATTCTCATAGAACGACAGGCCGTCTTCCTGCCCGAAGCTACCGACTACCTCAGCCACGGACCTCAAGAATCAATTAGCCTCTGTAGGTCAGTCGACAAATCGCCGCTCGTCCTCGGCCTCCAGGAATCCGCCAAAAAGCACTCTCTCCCGATCTCTGTCGGTGTCCACGAACCCAGCGACGATGTCAATTCCAAGAAACTCAAGAACACCCAGCTCTGGATCGACGAGCAGGGTGAAATCGCCCAGCGCTACCAGAAAATTCACCTTTTCGACATGGACCAGGAGAACGGCCCCACGATGAAGGAGTCCGATAGCGTCGAATTCGGGGGGGCCATCATCAAGCCTTTCGACACCGTTATTGGCAAGATTGGCTCAGCAATCTGCTTCGATCTCCGCTTCAGCGAATTGGCACTACACAACAAGCGCAATGGCGCCACTGTGCTGATCTACCCATCTGCTTTTCACCCAGACACCGGAAAGGTGCACTGGATGCCATTGCTCCAGGCTCGCGCGATCGAGTCGTTGTCTTATGTCATTGCCGCCGGTCAGGTCGGCCAGCACAACGAGAACCGTGCTAGCTGGGGCCACAGTGTTGTCATCAGCCCTTGGGGAGAAATTCTCAAGGAGGCGAGTGGCGAATGGCATGGTGAGCCTGAGGTTTTGATCGCAGACATTGATCAGGATCTGGTTACTGAAAGGAGGAAGGGTCTTCCTCAGAACCGCAGGACGTGAGTTGACCATGCTTCATCCGATTCAGATAAAGAAGACTTACTAACCCTTGCTATAGTGATCTTTACCCCGAAGTGTAATTGAGCTCCAGTCTCATGTACGAGATGCATATTGCGAGCAGACTCCACCGCTCTGCGTCTCGTATGATCATTAGAGTACGACCTAGATTTTACGACGATTGACTAATGAGGGGCAAATTTAATTGTACCAAAAGTTCCATGCACAGCAACAAAAGCTCCACATCCACCTTGAATATTTCTTCAATCGAGAACTGCGATCAACCCACAATCGCCGTGCGCCTCGCGAACCAAAATGCACACCAATTACTTCCCCCGCCCACCCTCTGCCAAAATCTTCCCAAAAACATCAGTCCCTTCCCTTCCCAGCGCGGTCCCAACTCCCACAACAGCAGCCCCGACCCCACGCATCCTCTCAAACCCAGCTCCATTACTCACTCCTCCAACTCCAATAACATCAATACCCCTCAAACCCTTATGCTCATCCAACATGGCTCTAATCGCCTTGACATTGCCCAACGCCAGAGGATGCAGCGGTGCCCCAGCCATGCCTCCAATGCCAAGTCCAGAAGAGGAATTGATGGCGGGTTGTGTAGTGGAGTCCGACGAGAGGAGGAGGCTGGAGCCGAGGGTGTTGGTGGCTGTTATGAAGTCGATTGGACATTGGGCTTCTAGGAGTGCGGACACGAGGGTATGGAATTGGTCGTGGTAGGTGTAGGGTGGTGTTTTGATGCCAATCGCCGCTGCGCTTGTGGCATTTTGACGCTCACCAGCCAAAGCATTCAGATACTCTAGCATTGAAGACTTGGAGTAGGCAGGTGGAGGTTTGTTGGGGATATTAGGGCAGGAGAGGTTGATTTCCATGCATAGTGGGTTGGAGATGTTGGCTTGCATGGCGGAGATGAGACGGTAGCATTCTGCGACTGAGGCTGCGCTTCCTGTCACTGATATTATGAAGGGTTTGGTCTGACGGTGAGGTGAGGGTGAGTCTGTGGCTACTTTGACGATCGTGGCGAGGTAGGTGCTGAGAGGGATAGGGCTGTAGCCTAGGGTGTTGAGGCTTGCGTTGTAGGTGGAGGAGATGGCGCCGTCTTGGACGGTTGAAGGTGGCGTGGAGTGGTCGTTGGTGTTGAAGAAGGTATATTGATGGATGTTGTCATTGTGCTCGAAGCCGTGTATGAGACTGGTGCGTGTTGTTACGGCGCCGGTATGGGTGCAGTCGAATAGGGCCTGGAGATCTTCTGCCGTTGTTGCCCATGGATTTGCTGAGTTGATGAGCGGTGGGTTGATGGGAGGGAGAGGCATGGTCTACGATGTGTTTCTGGTTGTGTTCGAGACACTAGGTGCACTTAGTCCACGCAAAGTAACTTGAGGTGTCCCTTCGAGATTTGTTGGTTGTCTGAAACATGGATGTGGACTGGCAAGCTTATCTCTAGGAGGTACAAGCTTCAAGGCGGGCTTGGTCACATATGATCTTTTGGCATTCCGGAACGAGGTTTCTTTTCAATTTTTCATACCTCAGAAGAGGATATAGGTGAAATTGACATCCTGCCATATCTGTAGGTGGGTATCTATGTTGACAAGCCGAGTGGGAACACATTGCAAAGGGTCTAATTTTATTTGCAATGGATCATGTTCATCGCAGGCGTTGTAGCAAAGTGGTTAATGCGATTGACTAGAAATCAATTCCCTTCGGGGGCGTAGGTTCGAGTCCTGCCAACGTCGAGATGTCATATCTTTTGCTTCTGATGTAGATTTGATCGCTAGGTATTGTTTTGCTGAAGGTCTGGTATCCTGGTTAGCTGTTCACACGTTTCGTTAAAGCCTGCACGCGGGATGAACCTTTCGGCGATGCTCATACCACACAAAGACAACTCTCATATTACAACGGAGAATACCCGATATCGTCCGGGTTGTTACGCCACACAAGAGCCGAAGCGGTCCCGTGATACAATCGCAGTGCACCGAACCGCGTGTGATCATACCCAAGGTATTATTCAACTCTCGCGGCCGAACGCTTCTGAGTTGATGTTCTCACTGTCAGCACGCCTAAAAGCTGTGGGCTCGGATCATTACAGACATTAGGAGGTGGTAGAGTTCGACTACTTTTGTCGATCTCTTCAGCGGCCTGTAACTCTGGAAACGCTCTTGTTACTGCACTACGTGCAGCTAAACACGGCCGCATGTGATAAGTGGGATCGCCTCAACGCCGTGGAGTTGTGAAATGCTAGCAGCGTGGACGTCCATATATACAGTACTCGGTGGGATGGCAGAGACTGGGCTTTCGTTGTTGATGCTAGAAGCACGCGAGCCCGGTTTGCAATTCGCGACCGTTGGCAGTAGTCCACGACGAAGGGAAGCAGTAACAAATGATTTTCTAAGATGTTCTCTGTGATCACGGCAGGCCGGCACACATCTCGTCACATTCAGGTATCCGGCGTGCATGTGAGACAAAATCTCTTCGCGATTGAGTTCCGGATGAAAGCTGCTTTGGGTTAAGCAAAACTGCGTCAATTACGCTGACTACATGGTCGTCGAAAGCGTCTTTCCTGAGGCCGCGAGGCGTTTGACGACTACTCCGTACTAAAGACGACCCTCATCAAAGAGAAGATCTTCAAAAATTTGGTGCAAAAGGGTCAACGGCTCCTCACTCCTCACGCGCGCCGTTTGTGTCTCAAGCGAATCTCCAAAGTCTAAGACCCAGAGCGTTGTTGACTTCGGCAGACCAGGACCCGATGTCCGCTCTGCCGTGTGTGAGATTCAACATCATGAGATGCCAATTCGATCTCTTGTGATCACTATACTTGAACAGCCTTATACTATAGCTGCTACCTCGCGGAATCGAGAGGCTTCCTTGTGGCGGTCCCCCAGACGACAAGGATCTCCTGCGCGGTGGCAGATTGAGGCGCACCTCCTGAAATCCAGTTTGAGGCGACGGACGGACTGCAAAGAGGTCGCTCCACCCTTTTAGCGACGTTATGACGAGCCGGGGGCAGCAGAACGGTTGACCCTAGTCGAGGCGCTAATCGCACCAGCAAGGCTAATAACAAATTTAGACGTCGGAGATGGTGCGACTGGCCAATCTCAGCACTCTGCCCGTCGCCAACACCGCCGCGACGGCCCCAAGACTGGCGACTGCTCTCTGCATCTTGGCCAGCGTGCCGCTTCGCGGTGGCTCAACTGCGAGCGTTTGCTGCTTGGCAGAAGTGCTACTACGATAGCTCGTCGCGGGGAGGATGGAGTCTAGATGTAGGCGTCCTTTCGCTGACAGCTGGACATCAAACGATAGTTGCCCCAGAGGATCATTACACCTCCGCCATGTATCATCATAGTGGGAATCGAATGCGTAGGCGGCTGATGCGAAGCCCGCCAAACAGCACGGCAGATTCTGACCTGCGCTCTGCCCTACCCCGAACGCGTACTGTAGTCAAGCCTTGAGGCGCTGCGGCTCCTTCGGCGTGGCGATCCGATGTGAGGCGCCATAGGCGAAATTTCAGTTCAGGCACAAGGCACAAGGCGAGACACCTAAACGCCATTGCCGGCTGCCGAAAGTATCCTCGAGTCGTTGTTATCGGGCCTCTCAGACGTGCAAAACACAGCATCTGCACCCTCGGAGACGTCTACGCCAGAAAAGGCGTGCCCACAATACACGCGACCGCAATGGGAAATACATTAGTGGACTCGTCAACGGCCGTCGACCGGACGGGTGTCGCGAAGTAGCTGCCCGGGGCGGTCGATGCGCTTGCAGAGTCAGTGCTGTAAGCGATCCACCCTGCTCAGGTCAATTAGCGGGATGCCATGTGTCTCACAGAACCCTACCGGTCTGCCCAATACCCACCGGCCGTCTACCGGCTCATTCCTACTCTTATCTTGTCCAGCGCGTGTCTGGTTTTCTTGTCGACTCGTTACTTATCCTTGGCTGCTGCTACCGCCACTGTGGAGGCTCTCTTGTTCCGTTTTTGTTACTTTCTGTCATTCCCTCAAACACCACTGCACTCTTGACTCACTCGTTACGGTCAAGATGCGTTTCTCTCCTATTTCTTTGGCGCTGACCGGCGCCTCTCTCGTTGCTGCCCAGCAGTACGAGGGTGATGTTATCCCTGGCACTCTCCCTGAGGTCGAGAACGCCGAGGTCGCCTTCTGGAAGATCAAGGACCCGTCCGACGATGCTGCCAACCTGACTCTCATCAACTATGCTTCTCTCAACACCAACGGAGAGCGCCCCGACAACTCCAAGATCCAGCGTGCGGTCTTCTCCATTCACGGCCTTCTACGCGACCCATGGAACTACGAGAACGACGTGCGTTCACGATCCTGCACCCATCGACGCGACTTGCCATACTGACTTCCATCTAGATGCTTAATGCCCTCAACCAGGCCACCTCTTACAACGAGAAGGTCAACCGCGACACCGTCTCCGTCGTCGCCCCATTCTTCGCCAGTGGTTCCGACAAGGAGTTCGCTTACCCTTGGGACGACAACCAGAAGCCTGGCCGTGGCTCTAACACCTCTGCGCTCGTCTGGAGCGGTTCGCAGTGGTCTGCTGGTGGCGACAACCAGTACCCCTACAGCAGCAGGCGCGTTGCCTCTGCTTTCTACGTTCTTGACGAGATGATCAAGTACTACGATGACCAGGAGCGCTTCCCTAACATGAAGAACATCGTGCTTGTCGGTCACTCCCTTGGTGGTCAGATGATGCAACGTTACGCCGCCGTCGCTAAGGAGCTGAACACCAAATCTCGCGTTGTCTACTGGATCGGCAACCCCAGCAGCTACACCTGGTTGAACGAGTACCGCCCGATGTACGTCCCTGACTGCGCCGACTACGACGTCTACCGTGACGGTTACACGGACTACGAGGACTACAAGATGACCTACAACACCGATCTCGTCGCTGAGGGCACCGATGCCATCATCAAGAACTTCCAGTCTAAGCAGATTGCCTGGGCCCGTGCCCTCCAGGACATGGGCGACCACAGCTCCACTTGCGGCGCCAACACCACCGGTGCCAACCGTAACGAGCGCTTCTTCAACTTCATTGACTGGTTCCGCCCGACTTGCGACGACCCTGAGGGTGACAACTGCGACACCGTCGACCTGATCGACACCTCGCACAACAACGGTTTCATGTTCAACTCTCCCGCTGGCCAGTCCCGTATCTTCCACGACAACTTTGACGGCAACAATGATATTGCTTTCGACTACGGCTACCCTCGTGCCCAGGACGGTGACAACCCTTACCCCGACCCCGGCGCCGTTGATTCCTCCGGCCCTTACCTCAACTCCATTCCTCAGGAGTGGGTTTACGGCGGCAACATGACCTACAGCGGCTGCTGGAGCGACGACCAGAGCGCCGCCCTCGAGCACCAGCAGTTCTCTGACGACACCGTCAGCGTTGACGGCTGCACCGAGTCTTGCTCTGGCGACGGCTGGGCCATTGCTGGCATGAAGGAGGGCAACCAATGCTGGTGCGGCAACGCTCTCGAGGGCTTCTCTTCCCGCGTCGTTGACATGTCCTGCCACCTTCCCTGCGCCGGCAACGACGGCCAGACTTGCGGTGGCCCTGGCCGTGTCTCTGTCTACAGCGTCGGTGACGCCAGCGTCCAGAAGCGCGACGCTCTGACTGCTCCCGTCCGTTTCGCCCGCATGAGCGAGCGCCTTGAGGCCATGAACGATGCCAACTGGCGCCCTCGCACCGAGGCCCTCACCAAGGACTCTCCCGCTCCCGACATGAACGTGTCCCAAGAGGACGCCGTCACCGATGTCGCTCCCTCTGACGAGCAGTCTGAGGAGGAGCAGAACCTTGACAATGGTACCGCTGGCCAGGATCTTCTCACCGACAACCGCCCCACTGGCAACGGCACCCAGCCCACTGAGGCTCCTTCTTGGGCCGCTGACGCCGCCGCTGCGGCTGCTTCCTGGGAGGCTGCCCAGAACCAGGGCTCCTCCACCCAGGAGAGCACTCCTGAGGCCACCAACGAGCCTATCACCGAGGACTCCACCGACGGTCCCGATGACGAGTCCGCTTAAACACCTCAATTCCTTTTTTCCTGGTATATACGCTTTGTTTGAGGCCACGGGCTAGGGATGTAACCACATTTTCGTAACTATGTTTGAGGGAAAGAGAGCGACGAACCACACTTTTCTCTTTCAAAACACTAGCATATGTCTTATCATATCTTTTTTCTATTCTTCTTCGAACCCTAATACAAATCTCCTTGGTTAGGTTATTATGGCTTCATGGCACGACAAATTTCTTTATCATCATTGGTCACATAGAGTATACAGAGAAGTACAAGAGAACACAATACTGAACACGTGCATGCTCGTGCAATCCGTCTATATCGCGCACTAGTCACCTCGAAATAGACTCGCTACAGGCTCGCCTATACATGAAACAGACGCGTACGATCTAGCGAAAAGTCAGGCAAGGCAAATAATGTCATCACGCCTTACCATGTGACAAATCGGTAGCGACTAGCACACGACATACACTTTCATCGCATTATGTGATCAAGTGGAGTTGCTACCATTGGCCTTGTTAGCGTTCCCGCAGAACCATGGGCAGAGGGAATGAATTGCTGAAAGTGAATATCTGGTGTGAAAAAACACCGTTCAAACGCTAAACCACGTGTGAACTATTTTGCTTTTTTCCCGTCTCGGAGGACTGCCCTTCAGGTAGCGAGTACATCAGCTTACAGCACTATAGCATATAAACAACATTAACCGATGGATCTCACTATCAGACCTGGTAAGAAATGCACATCTTTCTAGTCCAGAACAAATCGCTCTCTACCATTGCCCTGGCTTACCCCAATCCTGACCCTATAGTAGGACTCACAGAAATGACTAATCAAGCGATCAACCAAACAGTCCAATTCAATCCAATCCAATCCAATCCAATCCAATGCGAACAACCCAACTCAAACAACACAACTCAAACAACCCAATTCAAACAATCCGATCCACAGAGTTCAATCCAAAAAGTTCAATCCAATCCAATCCAACCCCAAGCAGCCCACTCTGGTCTAATTCAACTATTGACTAAATCAACCACAACCAAAACCATAATTCAATTCATTCAATCAACTCAATCAACTCAATCCAAGCTAGAACAACCCGCCCATCTCCGCAACGCCGCCGGCGCAAAAAAAGAATGTAACAACAGCGCAAGTAATTATCCGGCAGTGGAGCGATTTGCGGCCGTCCCATTGAGCAATTAGGCAGATTTCTGTTGATCATGCCGTGTAGCCTTGCATTCCGATAAAGAGATACCTTAGCTATATGCTTGGTACTTGATTGCTTTTTCTAATCGTCTGTTCCGAGCCACTGAAAAGGTCAAACGTAATCTAGGTAACTCTTTCCTTTACTACCCAACTTTCCTCGTGGTGCTGCTGTTGCTGGCAAGCAAATGACAATCCAAATCTCCCGTGATGGACGGATGTATGGCTGTGTGGCACGCTCCGTTCCAAGAAACGCCATCGCTAACCCCGACATGTCGAAGGAAAGAACAGAAAAGGTATCCAAAGACCCAAAAGAAAAGAACATAGGAACCCAGGAAAGAGGAGACGATGCTGCAACACCATCACAGACACTATCACCATCTCCCCGCCTTCATCTCGAACCCTTCTTCCGCCCCAAAATCGCCCCGATTCCATTTCTTCACATCGCCTCCACAAAGTTCCCAAAGCCTCTTATCGCGCTGTCTCCTCTTCTCTGCAGACGAAGGTGGACTTTGACTCTGCGAAGATTTCCTGACACGAGCTGGAGTGGCACCGACTGGAGCCTTGCCATTACCGTTACTGAGATTGGAACTGACGAACGCGGGTCCAGCAGGCGGACGGTCGAATAGTCTCCTCGCCGCAGGAACGTCGCTTTTCTTTGCTGGTGTCTGGAAGAGGCCTCCTGTGCGAGCTTTCCGAGGCGAGGGAGAAGGCTCGGCCATTGTTGTGTCGTCATCGTATCCGTTACCGGTCGCGGTATAGGGCGAGTCTGAAGCTAGAGGGCGAGCGAGGGCGTTGGGAGGTGTGAAGTTGCGGGCGCCAGGGCCGAAAAGGGCAGCGGTGCGTGAGGGTTTAGCAAAGAGATTAGGTGTACTGCTACTGCTGGGTTGTGGCAATTTCTTTGCGGGAGATTTTGAAGGTGATTTGCGAGGGCTGGGAGGATATTCTTCTTCCATTTCTGAGCCGTCGGAGGCTGAGATGTAGGCTTCGTGGTCTTCGGAGTGGGAGTGATCTTCAAGAGAGAGCTCGCCTAGAGGAACTGGAGCGATGCCGTGAGGCCGGCGTGGTGTACTGTTGGCTTGCTTGCTGGGTGTTCCGCGCGGTTTGGCTGGTGATAGGCCGATGTCGTTTTCTTGGTCTGCTGATGTTGTGCTCTCGTCGTCTGAGGAAGGTTCGAGCTGAGGCGTGCCGAGCGGAGGATCTTCACGGATTGATATGCTGAAAGGATCAACCTCGCCGCTGCTGCCTTGTGTGACGAAAGGCCTGCTGCTTGGGCCTGGCACTGGCTGCAGTTGTCTTCGCATGCCTGCAGCACCGCTGGGAGAGCCTTCTGAGCGTCTGCTTGCGGCTGCGCTGCGTAGTCTCGCTACGCCTCGTCGTCGTCTGACAGGCGCAGGAGCAGGTCGTCTGCTCACCGAGTCCTCAGCAACAATCTCCGACTCATCCTGGTGAATATCTTCCTTAACAGTTCCCTTCTCCTGCCCTCTCTCCTGCGCCTCCCGCACACCCTCTGCCAAACTCTTCGGAATACCCGCATTAATCCCCGTCATCAATCTCGCCCTCCTCTCAAACACCTCATAGCTTTCCTGAATCAGCGCTCCAGCCTCCGCATTCAACGCGCTATCCGGGTTCGGCTGGATGAGCAAGCAGCAAATCGTGACCAGCACATCGCGCAGCGTGAGCTTTGAGTCCCAGTCTCTCTTCAATGTCTCGACGCAGACGCCGCCGCTTTGAGGGTCCACATTGGGATGGAAGATTGGTGTGCGGAAGTTGGCGGTAGGTGGGCTTTGAGGGTACTCGGGCGGGATGGTGAGGTGGAGTTTCCAGACGCCGGCGGAGAAGGGCGTATGCAAGGGTCCGGCGAGGAGGATGTCGAGCTCGGTGAGGGAGTCGGTGTCTGCAGCAGTTGGCGGGAAGAGGTAGTTTGGTGGGAGAGGGTTGCTATGCAGGGCGCCGTGGTCGGCAGCTAGCCGGCGAAGTGATTTCGAGTTCTGCAGAGTACGTTAACTACGTTGTAGTTTGCCGATGTATGCAGCCGATACTCACCATATTCGTATGTCTGTCGCGTAAGGAAGCCCGTAAGCGATGCTTTGCGCGGGTAAGATGTCTTAGCCAAGTATCTATGCTGGCAACTCCTGCTGAGAGCGATCCAAGATACTGCCTTCGTATGCCAAACTGAACAATGCGAAGTCGGCGAACACTGCACCTGATTGCAAGATGTAGTGCTGCGAGGCGGTCGAATGCGCTTGCCTGTGCGCCGAATGTTTGGGTAGCTTTCCAGCGCGTGACGCGAAACGCGAAGTCGCGAAGTCACGTTGTATCTACTACTTTTTTTTTGACTCCTAGGTATTCAGTGTCGAACCGCACCACTGGTTCTTCCGTACGCTCCGGGTCGCTACCAGCGACTTCGTTGTCAAGAGCTGTGTCATACGCCAGCGAGAAGCGTTCAGCATCGGCGGGCTTCTACCTACTAGCTATGCTACGTAGAATACTCAATCATTCAACCAAGCCAAGTGCAAGGCACTAGAGAGAATCTGGTTGATCATTGTCAATACTCTATTAACAGTGGCCACCACCCTTCAATTCGTCTACGGCAAAGAAAACAAGAAAATACAGGTGAACCCCGAACTGGACTCAAGAAGGTAGCGTAGGTATCTACAATTGCCTTTTCTGTTTCCCAATAGATCTACATACTACTCCTACCCTACTGCTTCGACAAGAACTCGCTCTGCAGCACCTCCCTCGCCTTCTCCGGCACGTCTTCTGGCATAGGCGTAAGAGCGCTGCGCAAGCGGCTGCTCTGCTCCTTGAGAGCAGGGTGTTGTGCGTCGATGGCCTCGAGAGCGCTGAGACATTTGAGGGCGGGAAGGTACTTGTCTGTAATGTCGTTGTTAGCAAGAATGCCGGACTCAGGTTTCGCATCACTGCCGATAAACTTACTTCTCCTGATGTAGACCTCAAACCCAGCCGTCTGGCTGCCCGCGTTCTTGGGCGACAGCTCGAGCAGCGGGTTGAGGTACTTCATCGCCTCGTCGAGTGGCTTCTCGCCGACCTGCTTCAGAAGGGCAGTGCCCTGCGGGTCGGCGTCTTCCTTCTTCTTCTCGCCCTCGTCGTCCTTTGCGGGCGCGTTGGCCTTCTTCGCAGCAGCAGCCTTCTTCTCCGCCTCTTCCTTCTCAGCCTGCTTGCGCGCCTTGGCAGCAGCCTTCTTGTCGGCTGCAGTGTCGCCGCCGTTGGCTTTGACGCCAGTGGCGAGCTCGGGCTTGTCGTGCAGCATGGTCAGGATCTTGACTGCGGACTGGGCGGCGCGGCTGTAGAAGGGGTGTTGGCGCAGGGAGTCTTCCCACCTGATCATGTCGACGTAGGCGCGGATCATGCCCTTGCGGAAGCTGAAGGAGTGGAAGTCGAACTGGTCCTCGGTCCAGGTCTCGAAGATGTTGTAGACTTGCTGGAAGCGCTTGAAAGCCAGCGCGAGCTTGTTCTGGCGCAGGTAGCTCTCGCCGTCTTCGATGAGGTACCACACGCACTGCATCTCGAGCAAATCGCCCAAGGGTCCACCAATAGCTTCCTTGCGAGTGAACATGCCCATCGTTGCGAGGGCAGTCTCATTCTCGTCGTTTCGAAGCTGGTACTTGGCGCATTTTGTGTTGATGTAGCGGTCCTTGGGGTCCATCTCGCGGGCTTCGTTCATGGCTTTCGAAGCTCCAGGGATGTCCCCCTGGTGCTTTATTATCCGCGCACGGGTCATGTGGAAGGTGTAGTCGTTCTTGAGCGGGTTGAGAGAGATGGCCTTGTTGACGTATGATGTTGCCTTTTCGAGATCGCGGGAGAGGAAGTAATCGTAGTGCTGTGCCAGGAAGTAGTTTACGCTCAGGTTCCAGTTCAGAGCAATGTCTTCTTGCGTTGGTGCCTTGTCCTCGGAGCCATTGACGCTGCCGTTGGGCTCTGCGCTGCCGTTGGCTTTGGGCTCTTCCTTGAGATAGCTTTCTACCAGGTCGATGATGGTCTGTTTCTTTGCGGGATCGGCGTAGAGCTGCTTGACGTTCGCGAATGTGCTGGGGACACCCTTACGGAACATCCTTCGCAGGTACTTGTCGGCGTGCTCCCTGAAGACCTCACCCTCCAGGAAGTCCAATGGTATCCGTCGTGCGGCGTCCCTGCGCTCGCTCTTGTTGGCCTCTTCTTGGTACAGCTGCACCAACTTCTCCTGGTCCTCCTTCTTTGACTTGTCTAGACTTAATGACTTTTCAAGACCTTCGAAGTATGATCTTCTCTCCGCATTGCGATCCAGCAGCGCCCTGTATG
This sequence comes from Cladosporium austrohemisphaericum, assembly GCA_022813715.1. Lineage (NCBI taxonomy): Eukaryota > Fungi > Ascomycota > Dothideomycetes > Cladosporiales > Cladosporiaceae > Cladosporium > Cladosporium austrohemisphaericum. The sequence continues at coordinate 649,747 of JAKLLY010000015.1, read as the reverse complement.
CCTTCTCTGCCTCCTCCTTCTTGTCCAGCTTGAGCAAATATTCCGCGCGCATTTCCATGATCGCTGTCCTGTCCACCGCAGTCTTGAAAACAGCCTCGACCTGCTCGAGCGCACGCTGGTAGTCCCCGCTCTCAGCGATGATTGAGATCTTGTACAAAACGGCCTCCTGGTTCTCCAAGTCGGCCTTCGGAGGCGGCTGCTTGAGCGTCTCCTCGAACTTCTTAAGCACATCCTCTGCTCCCGCAAGATCGCCGTTCAAGTGCATGGCGACCGCAAGCGCTGTCCAGTTCGACCTGATGCCCGGCTTTGACTGTACTGCCTGTCTTCTGCTCTGGACCAGACCGGAATAATCTCTCATTTGCATCTGCAGAAGCGTAAGGTCGCGCGCAATCTGCGGGCTCTCGGGCTCGAGCTTGAGCGCAAAGCGGTATGCCTTGATCGCTTCCTCGTAGTTGCGCACGCCGCGGTAGAGGAGACCGTAGACATGCCAGCAAACGTGCGACTTCATAGAGTTGCGGAGCGCGAGCTTGCACAGATCGAATGCCTCGGTTTCCTTGTTCTGGCAGCTGAGGATGAGGGCCTTCATGGCCTGGGTGTCGCCATGGTTGGGGTGCTTGCGCAGGATCTGGTCTGCGGCTTTGATGCCCTTTTTGTATTGCTTGCCCTCGTAGTGTTGGACGAGGTGGCGGAAGAGCGTCTGCTCTTTTGAGGGAAGAGGTTGCGCCATGGTGTGTGGGTGGGCGAGTACGTGCAGTAGAAGATGCGAATGGCCTCGAAGTTCGGAAGTGCTGTCTTTCTCAACTGGAGATGGTGGTGGGCTGCTGTGTCGTCACTCGCTAGACGCGGATGGAAAGGTCAGGCACGCGCGGTGTGAGAGATGGCTAAGGTCACAAACAAACAGCGACGACAACCTGGAATGGAAAGGCGTAATAAGTGGTAACGAGTGCTGGCCACAGAATAACTCTCAGCACATGCGAGCTGGCCCGAGTCGTAGCTTCTTCGCCTTGATCGACGAAAGACACCATCCAAATTCGCGGGGATCCGCTCTTGGTGAAGATACGGTATCGAGGAAACAAAATATCTACATGTCCTGCAAGCACTGATATATCCAGCTTACCATGGTGTATGCTGAATGTCCGACTCAACCAAATCGAAGCTGCTGAAAAGGTTACATGTATCGTGGATGCTACAAAAATCACCGCGAAATCTACCGGGTTAGGGTTGGGGTAAGCAATATCTCTGGCACTCGATCTTTTCATATGAAAGAGACTTCCTCCGGCGGCTGCTCGTGTTCTTTTCAGTCAATGGCTCATGATTTGGATTATTTTCAGTGGTCTCCGTGTCTTTGACTAGTAGCATGACATATAGTAGCTTTGGAATCACAGGAGAGCGGCTAAAACTGCGAAATCAGCCCAACTAAATTCGAAGGGTGGCGATCGAAGTTTCCACTTCCTACCCTACTTTCTATCAGGAACGGACTACCTTCTTTCAATTTGCAGGACATATGAGCCTAACCAGGTGGACAGGAGTATCTTCGGCTCGCAATACGATCTCATACGCGCGGCGCTTGATCACGTATACATCCAGAACGAGCAGGTTTCAACCAAAAAATCGTACCCGGAATCTCTTCCTGAGTGCATCGCTGAGTCCGCTACAACAAAATATCAGGGACCAAACACCTTCATACAGCACCCGCGCTGCGCAAACATCCAACATGCCTTCCATGATCGCCTTAGGAAAACATGCAGACTTGTCGCAGGCCCGATATGCTCTCACACTATCTACCGGGAAGAGGCTCGTACTTTTCCGCCTACCAACACTTCCGTCAGCCACAACGACAGCAACAGACAACAGCATAGACGGCTGGACTTACTATGCAATGGAACAAGAATGCCCGCACGCTGGCGGGCCAATGAGCGACGCTCAAGTCGACATTGAAGATTCCTCATATGTTGCTTCATGTCCCTGGCACGCGTACGATTTCGACCTTGACACGGGTAGCTCAAGCTATGGCGTCAAAGCATGTGTCTTTCCAGTGCGTGTCCAGGGCGACAACTTGGTCCTGGAGTTTGACCGAGAGCAAGGAGTGGGACTTTCAAGCATATCACCAATTAGTGAGAAGGTCAGATACAAGCATGCCGCGAACCCAGAAGCAACCGTGCCCGATGCGAATGGAACGGTAGCATCGAGTTCAAAATTGTACTCTCTCGGAGAAGACGCTACCGTCTGCGACTGGTGTGTTCATATTTTGAACACGTCCGACCCGGAACAAAAGATTGAACTCACCACACAACTATTTGCGAAATTCGCTACCCGAGAGCAAACGTCCAACCCCATGCCTATCGGCGCAGGAACAGTCCAGCCTCCAGATGAGCCAACTCGCGAAGAACTCGAAACCGTCAAGCCCTGGCAGACCCTGAACCCAGGGAAAGGCGGTACCGTCAAGTCTCGTATCAACATGTTACACTCTCTTGCCAATATCGAGCAATGGGCCATCGATCTCGCCATCGACATCTGTGTCCGCTTCTCCACGTTCCAAACAACTCCACCCGCCAACGGCAAAACTCCAGCTACACCCCTCCCACGCACTTTCTACTATGACTGGCTCAAGGTCGCTAATGACGAAGCAAAGCACTTTAGCCTTTTACGCTCACGTCTGGAAGAGCTTGGCTCCTACTTCGGTGCCCTTCCCGTGCATCATGGTCTTTGGGAGTCTGCGGCCATGACAAAAGACGATCTGCGTGCGCGGATCAGCGTCATTGCTCTTGTCCATGAAGCACGTGGATTGGATGTCAATCCTCAAAAGATATTGAAGTTCTCCAAGGCCCAAGATTTCGAGAGTGTAGAGACACTGGAGATTATTCATAATGACGAAATCACACATGTCACGACAGGACATCGGTGGTTAAGCTGGGTGTGCCAGCACGAGGGCACAGATCCCGTGGAGGTATTCCGACAAAACGTTGTGAAGCATTTCCGTGGAGCTGTAAAGGGACCATTCAATCATGAGGCGAGGTTGGAAGCCGGCATGGATGCGAGTTACTACGAGAACTTGGTTGGATCGCTGCCATCAAGAGGAAACCATGTGATTGCTGGTGGTTGATTCAATCTGTGTCTCAGCGGGAGAGACGCAGCTACCTGACGCAGGAGTATCTAGCAACACCATGGAAGACCGTGAGATTGCCGTACACCACAAACAACATCTCAGTGGTGGGGTATAGTAGACGATGCCACGAGAGTATCCGATACGACCACTACACAGCAGGCCGAAGACGGAAATGTGAACAAGCAGTGCGAAGTGAGACTTTGGGAGACTGTAGATCAGGGCTTATGATGGCATGTGATTACCATGACATAAGCCTGCCTGCTGGTAGCAAAGACCCTTGAAACGAAATGGAGTGAGGTCAAGCTGTGGTAGGCCGCTTTGAAGCTCGTGCTTCGCTCCTTCCTTCCCTCGCAACAATAACACAACACAACACAAACATCCACATCAAATCCTCCGACACTCGTCTCGCTGCCTACTCTACAATCTCAGCTCAACACAGCGCGCGCGTCTCGGCGCCATCTACGCGCGGCGACGTAACTCCAGCCTGCATGTAGTGCCACCGACAACCTCACTCGACCGCCGTCTTGCTATCTCGCCACTCATAACAGCGACTTGAGCCGCTCGTAATCTTCACGCATAACCTGTGCAGCGTGGCATAACTTCAGCTTCCATCTAACGCGGCCAAAGACTTCACTCAACTCGACAATAGCGGCGCTGTCCTCTCGTCCGTCATTGGCGCTCACCATCGACCGTATTAAGCCTCACCCCCAGCCCGCTGCCTTACAATGCAGGACGAGTCGACAATTGCACGCGTTGCAGCAGCTCAAACCTTATCATTACCCTCCGTCAAGGCTGATTCGACCACTGCATCCATCTCGAACAGCATCTTCAGATCGTCAGCCAAGCCAGCCAACACCTTCAAGCCACAACTTGGCGCCTCACTCCTCAGCAAGCTCCCAGGGGAGCTCAGAAATCGCATCTGGCGCCTTGTCGTTGTCCAAGATGTGGACATTCCTGTCAACGTTGCTCGCTACAGCAACAAAGACGGCGAGCAGTGCGGCTGCATCCAGATCCAGCATGCTTTGATGCACGTAAGCAAACAGGCTCGCTACGAGGTCACCGAAATCTACTATCTGGAAAACACGTTCCGCATTTTTGAGGAGGTAATGCATGCCCGCCCGATAGAAGCTCTGGTCAAGACTCTCAAGCCGTGGGGGCAGAACGTGACGAGACTGGAAGTGTCGCACGAACTCGAGCGACATGCAGAGTGTGAGACGCGCAAGATGTCGGCGATGATTGGCGCCAATCTGACCGTCTGCCGTGTCGAGGGCCGCATTGTGGTCATACCGCCAACAGGTAACATCACTGCTGTGATCCAACGTCGCGAATCAGGCAACGAAATGCACACCGAGGTTCGGGAAGTCATGGCTCAGGGTCTGTGCTGCTGCAAGATCGCTTCGCTTGTTAACAATCATGCTACAGACAGTGTGCTCGAGTGGACACAGAAGTACGTCAAGCTGGTCAACAAGGCCGCGGAAGGCAATGCCCGCAAGAGTTACGGCTACATGGCTTACTGCTGGGACTGCGCCGGCATGACGATGCTGGGACCTATCAATGGGACGGACGAGCTCTCGAGTGATTAAGACAGAGAAGGCCAGATTCCGGCTCCTCCACAGAACGATGGCGAAAGGTGAAGCGGCAGAGGAATGATACGCAGGCGTGATGCAGCATGCTATCAAAGAGGGAGGAGACATGTTCGACCTGCCCTACTACATCCACCGCCCGAACCGTAATTTAAGTTCAATGATCGTCTTGACCATGGCTATGTCTGCGACGATACGAACCATTGTCGAGGAAGAACCATATATTTTTTTTGTGAACATGGTCTCAAGCAGAGACTTTGCGTTCCGCATTGCTGTTTGCGGACTGAGCATAGCAGTAGATGTCGCAGGTCTTAGTCCAGACGTGCGTGCGTACCTAACAGAAGAGAGCAAGACAAAATCATTCCACCCCTGTCATGATTCCCTGATGAGCGTAACATCGAGCGGAGCCATCGCGACGACTCATTTTCGCTTGCCTATAGAATATACGTGTATTGCCTCGAATTGATTCCTCACTGCGTCAATTACTAGTATCTTTTCTCTAATCGTGGCTCCAGACGGCGGAGTCAGGCATGGATATCTCCCCCACTTGATGCCTTTATTCCTTCACATCCTCCATGATGTATTTTCCGCACCGATATCAACTGTCCCAAAGTAGTGCCAGCGGCTCTAGTACAAAAAGCCTTGAGCTTTGCCACTGAGATTGAATTACCCCATGTTTCTAACAAACAACCCACTCCTTAGCCACCACTGTTATCCAAAAACGGCACATACTGCTCATCGTCCAGCCAGAATGGTATATCGAATCCAGCAAAGAGCTCCACATTGTTCAGATCAAACAGGCTATCCGACTGCCAGGGTGCTGCGGCAGAAGAAGGCTGAGCGGCAGCCTGTCCGAAGTACGGCGCAGATGGGAAGTCTGGATTGTAGCCTGCGTGACCAGCGCCGGGTTGCGTGTTCTGTGGGTAGTTTGGGTTGTATGATGTCTCGTCGGGCCCTGCTTGCGCGGCGAAAGCACTGTTAGGAGTGGGCATGTACGCTGCTCCGTCGCTTTGGGGATTGCTATTGTTGTTGTAGGCTTGTTGCGCGTACATTGGCATGCGAGGGTTGGCGTGGACGTCGTATGTGCCGTGGACTTCTGCTGCGCCGGCCAGGGTTGAGAGGCCATCGATGGGATCGGATGGGTGGTGTTGGGAGTTGTTACCAAGGCGCGCGCTGGGATGTGAAGTTCGTGAGGAGTCGACATCGGGCGATTTTGTGGGCCTGGATCTAGATGGTTTGTTGAGGTGGCGGCTGAGATCGCGGATGGAGGCTGCACAGGCGTTAGGCCAGACGCCGCCGCGAAGGGTGATGTGTTTGAGGACGTCGACGCTTTGGTCTGCCAGGCTGTAGGGAATGAATTAGTGGCTGGGTTGCTTTTGTATTCACAAAAGGTGATGCTTACCGGCTTGCATTCTGCTTTGGCAGCTCACCTTCCATGGCTGCATACGTGGCGATGAATGCACTTTGCCACGCCGCCCAAGTAAAAGAAGGCCATAGCAGTGGCGTTGAGCTTGTGTTCTTGTCAAGCACCTGTGTCAAATACTTGTGAAGAATTCCTATGATCGCCCGAGAAGCGCCAATACAGCTCTGCAACGCTGATTTGTAGTCGGGCGTATCTTTGGCCATGGCAAGCAGAGGTCGATTCAATATGATCGTGCACTCGTGCTGGAGGACCGACAAAGTGGTGCCGTGGTATTCGTTGAGGATAGGCCGCGGATTATGCATTGTATCCAGTATGGTCTCGAGATCATTTCGCCATTTGTTCATTTTGGCATTGATTTCAGTCGCAGCACCTGAGTCGGCTTGCCGGTGGTTGATGGATTTATTGCACAGTTCGACGATGAGACCTTTGATCTCGGCATGACGGACAAGGAACTGCAGGAGTATCAAACGTTCGTCGGTGGCTAGTGTTTAATTAGCATTGGCTCGTATAGGCAGCATGGAATAGAACCCACCAATTTCAATCCCAGGTTTGGAAACATGTCTCTCCATATCGAGATAGCACACGTCAATATCATCATCGCGAACACCTAGTGGTAACCCAAGCGACTGACATAGGTGTCTGTCTAGGCAATACACTGTCCAGAAAAGACGCTTCCGAAGTTGGATGTCTTCAGTGGTGAAGCTAGCGTACCGCACCGGGCATCGATGTAGTCCGATCTGAAATGTCATTCGCACAATTAAGCCTCCGAGCCTAGAAGCCGCATTGTGTCGCAGCATAGAGACCAGGAAGAGCTGCACGCTGGTGACTGCTTGAAGGCCTTTGATAGTCGTCGGTGTGGACAGGGTCCGCTCGACGCTGTCGATTGCCGTAGTGAAGGACTTGAAAACAAGTACTTGAGGAATCGGTTTCATCTGCGGCCCATGTGGCGACTGACGGCGGTCGGCAAGAGATATGGACAGCACAGTCCGGACCATAGCCAGATCAAGCGGTTGGATGACATCTGTGACTCTCCCAAGTGGTATTATTGATATCTTCTTGAACAGCGCCAGTATTGTAGGCGCGTGCATGAATGGGTATGCCGGGTGCCAGTTATCAAAGTAGCTCTGCGACCATTGTATGAGGTTGCTGAATAAGACATGCGAGGCGTCAGGATCCGTATAGACCACTTCATGTGGCTGCCAAAGTCCCTTCGTGCTAGGACTGCTGCTGTTGTCCGGTAGTTGGTCCTCTTCTCCAGGCACGAGATTGTGATCGGGAGATTGTTCTGGCGACGCCGCACGCGACTTTTCTGCCTCGACGGCGCTATATACCGACCTGATGAAGTGAATGCCACTGGCGCTACCCACAAAACTCGCCGCATCGCTTTGCGGTCGCCACCTCATCAAACCAATCTCGCGATGTCGTCCTTGCGCGGTGGAGGGCAGGCTTAGCCGAACCCTTTTCTGTGGAGGCTCGCCATCGCTGGGAGAGTAGCCCTCACCGGTTTGTACGTCGGAGCTGGATGCCATGATGGAGAATATCAGTCCGCGATCAGACGCGAAGTGGCGAGTCGCAAATGATAGCCGGTATACCAAGACGTCTCGGATACTACGAGCGCGCTAAGATCCACCGCAATGGCGCGTGGGCAGTCAATCGTCCCGACACCTTCCGACAGACTGTGGTACTGCAATGGATACACTCCGTGGCCATGGGCTGCTTGTGACGCGGCGATGCTGTATCCAGACTCCAGTATTCTCGAGCTCGCTCACTTCCAAAGTGTAGGGCAAGGTCAGACGTTCCCGTAGCGCGCAGAGCTTGCGGTGTCTTGGTCAGTCCGGACCTCGGTGCGACGTTTGTCCAGGGAGCCTCATCAGTGTCGAGACATTGAGTATATATCGCTCGACGGCGAGCACCAAACAACACATTTGAATCATCCAGGTTCTCATCGAACACATCTCACCGACTCAAATATCCGAGCCATTCACTCTACTCAGTCATAAGAACCTACACCTACAAACACCATTTGCCACCAACTCAAACAAGCAATATGTCTCCACACGCTGTACAAGAGAAACCTTACAGCATTGCTACCATGGGAGCCGATGGCATCGGCCCTGAAGTAGTCAATGCTGCCGTTGAGGTTCTCAAGGTCCTCGCGGCAGCAGCAGGATTCAAGCTCGACTTCACAGACTACGACTGGAGCTCGGAGACATACAAGAAGACAGGACAATACATTCCCGACGGCGGACTCGAGGACCTCAAGAAGCACGATGCGATTCTCTTCGGCGCGGTCGGAGCGCCAGATGTGCCAGACCACCTCTCCCTCTGGGGTCTGCGCCTCGCAATCTGCCAGCCTTTCCAACAATACGCAAACGTCCGTCCTACAAGGATCCTTAAGGGCACCGAGTCGCCTCTTCGCAAGGCAACCACGGGAGATTTGGACTGGGTGATCATTCGTGAGAACTCAGAGGGCGAGTACGCCGGTCAAGGTGGCAGATCGCACCGTGGTTTCCCATGGGAGACGGCCACTGAGGTTTCAATCTTCACCCGCGCTTCAGTTGAAAGGATCATGCGTTTCGCCTTCGAGACTGCACAGAAGCGCGAGAAGAAGCACCTAACATACGTCACCAAGAGCAATGCCCAGCGTAACGGCATGGTCATGTGGGACGAGATCGCGCTTGAAGTGGCGAAAGATTTCCCCGACGTGCGACTCGACAAGATGCTCGTGGACGCCATGACCTGCAGAATGGTGCTTCAACCCGACAGCCTGGACACCATTGTCGCCACCAACTTGCACGCCGACATCCTTTCTGACCTCGCAGCGGCGTTGGCAGGCAGCATTGGAATCGCACCCACTTCAAACCTCGACCCGACAAGGCAGCACCCCAGTATGTTCGAGCCGATTCATGGCTCTGCGTTCGACATTACCGGTAAGGGCGTGGCTAACCCGGTCGGCACATTCTGGACAGCAGCTGAGATGCTGAGGTGGCTCGGTGAGGAGGAAGCGGCTGACAAGCTGATGGATTGCATCGAGAATGTCTGCGAGAAGAAGATTGTCACGCGCGACTTGGGTGGTAACGCGAGCACCAAGGAGGTGACGAGCGCAGTCTGCGACGAGATCAAGCAGGCTTATACTGGGAAGCAGAAGAGCACTGCATGAGCTATTATTTCTTTGGCGCTTACATAACGATAAACGGATAACTACATTTTACGAGCTGGAAATCGCATGTACGAAATGCATGTCCACAATCACATGTCCAGCACTTTTGTCCCCAATGACGGAATGCGGCTATCCGCGCGGTGGAGTGTGCCCGTGTTCGTGTGGTTACCTTTTCGGAAAAGGAAAAATCAACACATGAGTGATGACGGCTCGGTGTCCTGAACAAAAGGGCTCGTAGCCCGAAGCGTGCAAATAGTGTTTCGTGACTCGTTCATGTGTGTATTACTTCTAAGCTATCAGTACACGCTTGCAGTAGCATTCTCTACTCTCTGCATAGCTCTATCTCGCGCGTGCTTCTTCTGTAATGTGTGGACGTACTTTGGCGCTGCAGCCATCTCGACTGTGAAGACGGCGACGGGGTATTGTCTTGCTGTACTGGAGACAAGACGTCGTATGCTAAGCATATCCAAACTCATGGGCCCGTGGCGCTATGAGATATGATGCGCCCGACATATTGACCATTCGGGCACGTATGTTTTTCGTCGTCGGCAGACCGTCAAGCAATGCCGACCTCGATAGCAAATCAGATTCTTCACCTCGCCTTGCTAGGCGCCAAACCAGGGACGCCGCTGTACCTCTCCTCGCGCTCGGTCTTAAAAGTAACCTGTACCCAAAAGTCCTTGCTGTCAGGATCAAACCAAGTCCAATGCTTATCCTCTTTCCTGTCCACCTCTCTTGCCTGCAACTTGAACGCGCAAGTCTCATACGGCTCCGCCGCAATGAGCATGTACTGGAAGTTCTTGTCCGGCGGGTCCTCGATCTTCTGCTCGTACGCGCTCATGAAGCGCACCTTGGGCGTGACTCCAGGCGTGATCTCCGGGTACTGCAGCTGGAACGTCAAACCCTGCTGTCTCGTGACAGGATCGCGGGTTTTTGTGATTTTGTAGCCGGGGCGGCCGATTTTGACCAGGTTCTTCTTGATTGCGATCGCGTTGGCACCTGTGTAGCCCTCCTCTGCTTTCTTGCCTAGCTGCGCGTCTTTGGCCGCGCGCCGTGCTAGATTTGTTTGATGCTTTCTTCCCTGGGTGTGTGCGAGGTAGGAACCATCGTTCTGGTGGACCGTGAGACAGAGACGGCACTCGAAGGAGCCGACGTGGTTCTTGAAGAAGTAGGGATCTTTGTCGAGGTCGATGGTTTCGAGAGCGAGCTTGCGAAGGCGTTCGCGGCGGTCTGCTGTGGTTGCTTCTTTCGAGGCGACACCACCACCGCCGAACTTGGAGCCAGCTCGATTTTGGTAGTCCATGTCGTTGGTCTAAAGGAGTCCTTACGCGAAGGTTCTATGTGATGGAGTGTGGGCCAGGCGCGCAGTATATGCGCCGCGTTGGAGGTTTAGCGAAGTGTCGGAATCCAGGCCCAGTCCGTTTCCGTGGAGAAGCAGCGGCGCGAGGGCGATGAGACGAGGCGAAAGCGTTGTCAAGCCGCGCTGAGATGTTTTCGACTTTTCGAGTGTAAAGTCGCAAGAGAAGCCCAGCGCATGTGAATGTTCGCAGGTGAAGTCAGGCAAATTCAGGCACTCCATCTGGCTGGAACTTGAGCTCTGTCTCTCTCACCAGATGCAACGAGCGTGTCACTGCTGCACTCTGAATGGGCAAAAATGTAAACAGTACATACTGCATGAAAACCTCTGCAACATAGCGTTTGAAGCGTGTCGCACAAGAGAGCTAAAAGCATAATTTGAAGTCGTTTCCATTACAAACCATGATATCCATCTGCACAACACTGAGAGCAAACCACATAATCCCCATTGCCCCGGTCCGAACCCGAATGTGCTACTCGTCCTGAGTCCATCCTGCACGATCAACCTAATAAACGCCAATATCCCAAGCACAAGGCGTTACCGACTCGCCACCCGCCCGCCATTTCCATACAGCAGGCCTGATAGCCTGGACCGATGTTTATCGCAAACCGTCCCGTCGTCCTCATACACATGCCAGAAGAAGGAAAAAAGAAAAGAAAGGAGTTAGATCACAGACCTTCCCTCGCTTCGGAGAAACGGCCCAAGATTCGCGTTTTCCGAGATCAACTCAAGTTTCGGTAGGAGTAGGCGCCTGAGCGTTTCCCTCAGCTTTGGTCGGTGTTGCGCTTTCTTTCGTTGGCGTCTCGCTGTGCCTCAAGCCACTCTCGGGTGCAACGGGCTTTGGAGTATCCTCGCGATTGGGCATACTGCCTAGCTCTGCGCCCTGGCCACTTTGTCCTCTCTTCCTCCCTCCGAAATGCCACTTGCTGTCCTGGCCTGATGTTGCGCCAGGCGTGGCTTGGTCGTTATTGGAATCTGTGAGGCGCGAAAGGAAACCGCGCTTTTTGGGTGGGGGAGCTTGTTGAGCGGGCTTTGGGTCGTCGTTCAGGCCGACATCTTCGAAATCCTCTTCTTCGCGCATCGGCGGGACGATGGGCACTGGAGCCGGGCGCTGTAGGTTGGTGCTTTTGCGTGGTGAAGATTGGAAAGTGCGGCTGTCGAGTGAGGCGCGAGGGCGGTCTCCGGCGCCTATGACAGGAGAACGGCCAGAAATGTCCTGCAAGTGCAATGTTAATCTAAACCGTCATGGCTACTGCTCAGAGGGTAGACCTACAAAGGATCGGCGGTAGGAGTCGAACGACTCGCGTGAGATGTTGAAAGGCTCGTTCTCCTTGATGAGACTTCTGTGAGTACTGCTGGTGGTACTGCGCGAAGAGTTGGTGTGGCCCCAGAAACTCTTGCGCTCATCACCGGGCGACGGCGGCAAGCAGACGCCCGAGTCGTTAATCTCTGCATGGGCAAGATGTCTCAGCTAACATGGCTGGTGGAAGAGCTCGCGCAATGCGACCTACCGCTCAGTTTGTACTCGGTGCTCTGCTTCTCGCCCAAGTCAATTGACTTTGGCGGGGCATTGGGCGTCTTCTCGACGACGCCTGACGTGGGTCGGGCGTTTTCGTCCTGTTTGCGGAACGGGTTGCGGATGATTGGCATTGTGGCGAATGTGAGGTTGCGCTGCTTCCAAGGCTATCCAGGAAAGATGTTGTTCGTCTGAGAAGAGGGCGTACACAATGCGACGGCCGTCGTCAGGTCGCACAGTCGCGGTGGAGGTGGAGATTGGGTGGGTCAGACGGTAATCGGGTTGTGCGATCTCCGGGTGGATGATCGTGGGGAAGAGGCAGCGGTGGGATGGAGTGTCGAGAGTGTTTGATGTTGTGTAAATGCTGCAAAGGCTAAGAGGCAACACGTGGGAATGGGAGGAAGTGGTGTGGTCGGCGGCGGGCGGAGTGATGGGACAAGACGAAAGGCTATCAAGGTAGCAGATGCACAAGAGCGAAGGCACGGCAAGAGACACAGCCGCCGTTCATCCACTCGGCAGGAGCGGGAAGAAAAGTACAGCGCGCAGGTACACGCACGTTGATCCGCGCAGCAATCAAGGTTGGCGGTAGCGTCTATGACGAGACCTGGTTGGGTTGTTGTTGTCGTTGAACATGCCATGTTGTCTGTGAGTCTGGACATGTCGCTTGCCACTCTCCCAATATCATCATGGCTGAAAGAATACACCTTCGACCAAACACCACCACCACAGTCTAGACTTGATCGGCGGCTTATGTCTGCCCGTCACATTTGCTTGTGCAAGGTACAGTACCGTCAGATCCGTCTGGCTGTCACCACTTCGGCGGCAGGGTCCGACACAGCGCAAAACAAGTCAAATCAAGACAGACGCCTCGCTGCAGTCGCCGACAACCCGATGCCGAGGCTTCCCAGAGCCACACTTCCACTTCCAAATCCTTGGCCTGTCGCATATGCGCGCGCCTCGTTCGTCATCACACTTTACTTATACGCCCATGTTGTTATCGGTAAATCTTCAAAATACATCATCGTAGTTTGTACAGAGACGCTTACTTTCCAGTGCATGCAGAATGATCTCGTACGTTGCCCGAAAACTACCACCGGCAAAGCCAAGCTCACTACGGCGCGATTTCACCGACTGTGACACACTCAAATGAATAACATCGCTGTCAAGAGAAGGACGCGAGTATCTCACAACGTTAGCAATTCGGCGAATCTGCAGCCATGGCATGGTAAGGCGTGTGTGCATATGTAATCTAACAAATCCACCCAACAAGTACAGGTAGATATTTGCCTTGTAATAAATATCTGGACTTGTAAAACAGAACGCCGCCATCAGAACGACCATCCGCGAGAGAAAACTAATCAAACATGAACATGACCACTTCCAACTCCAATCTCGAAGAAGACATGATAACAATAACCCTCCTCCCCGACCCCTCCACCGTCCACGCCTCCGCCCTCTCAGCCTGGAAATCCCTCTTTGGAGCCAAATCCTCAAGGCCACACCCGGACCACGCAGAATTTAAAGCAACATACTCTCACCCCAACGGCCGCCTTCTCCTCGCTTCAACGCCCACTACCGAAATCGCGGGCATCATCGCATATCGGAAATACGACGGCCGCTTTCCGCATCCTGAACTCGCTTTTGAGGCTGGCGGTGGGGAAGTGGTGGAAGTTGTGAGGTTGTTTGTCGAGCCGGAGTTGAGAGGGAAGGGAATCGCCACGAGGCTTGTTAAGGCTTTGGTCGGGCAGGCGAGAGAGGACGGGGTCGGGGTTATGTATTTGCATACGCATCCTTTCTTGCCTGGGGCGCAGTATTTGTGGGAGAAAGAAGGGTGGCGGGTTGTGGTGAAAGAGGAAGAGGAGCCCTGGTTTACGATCCATATGAGGAGGGATTTGGAGTGAGCCGGCCGCGGCGGCGTGTATAGGTATATTGCATGTAAGATGATGGTGAATAGCATGACAATCATCTATTATGATCTGAGCTCTATCCTCACCCTTGCACTCTTCCCTTCGAAATAACTCCCAACCATTCTCGTCCCAGCTGCCAATTCTACTTCCCTTGCCCTCCACTCCCCTTCACCACTTCCACCATCCTCGTCTTCACTATCCCACCACTCCGGTGCATCGCTTCCGTCCGCTCCTGCACGCACTGGATCTTTCTCACCAGACTCCCAAACGAGCCGCACCCGTAAAGGCATCACACCAAGCCTCTTGCCAACACGTCCGAGAAGGGTGTAAACACTCGCTGACCGCGGGAAGTCCTCGGTCCACTCGTTCCCAGAAAGGCTTGGAAGCATTTCTGCCGCCGAAGACGCAATTCGGAACGTCACACAGATCAATCTCGCCGCCAAGCTCGCCGGGTCGACCTCGCCCTCAACCCGCGCACTGGGGACAACAGGCTCTCCATACTCCTCACACAGCGCTTCCCATCGCGGATGCGAAAGCAACACCTCTGCACGCTGCTGAGGAGACGCATTCGCAAGCTCGCGCGCAATTTGGCCTAAGTAGTACGTCTCGGCATTCAGCCGCTCTTTGTCTGTTATGGTGCTGTAGTTCAGAGTTTGAAGTTGAGGGAGGCGAGCGAGAGTCAGGGTATAGCCGTCGGCGGGCGTGAGAGGCTTGTTGTCGGCGGATTTGAGGGAGGCGTAGAGAGGGTTTGAGGCTACGAGGAGATTTGAGAGGGAGGGGAAGGTGGTTGGGAGAGAGGAGAGGGTGGACCAGGCTGAGATGGAGTTGTGGCGGAGGTCGAGGGTTTGGACGGTTGGGCTGAGAGATGCTGTTTGTTGTGGTTGATAAGGCTGGGAGCCGATTTTGTTGGCTTTTAGGAGGAGGGTTTGGAGGTGTGGGAGACGCAGTAGACTGCTCAAGGAAGATATGGTGATAAATTGGTTCTCAGATAGGTCGACCGAATGAATAGTTTCAGGAAGAATTTTCGTATCGCAGTCCATGTGCCAGGACTCAAGCCCATTGTTGGCCAGCACGATAGTCTCCAGGGAGGGGAACCAGTCGGTAGCTCCAGTGATCTCAGCGGGCTCCAGCAGTGTATCAGTAAGACCCAGGTACCGAATATTCGACAAACGGATGTCCATTTCACGCTTCTCGATTTCATTGAACCGATTGCCATCCAAAGTCAGCGACCTCAACTTCGGAAAAAGACGACAGAGCGCCATCACCTCTTCCCAGCTCTCGAACAAATTGCCACCAAGATCAAGCGAAGTGATGTCCTTACAAAGCTCCCCAACCGCCCGATCGCCTTCTTCATCGCCTTCTGTGTGGCGGATGCACATACGGTCCAGCACAAGCGTATGCATGCCCTGCAACTGAGCCTGCCTTCGAGCCAGCTTCTCCAACCCTACCTCCTCAGCCTGCTTGCCCGAGATGAACACAACCTCAGCATTACTAGCCTCCTGCGGCGAGATGTACTTCTCCCGCAAAGCCTGGAGGAACGTCCGCGACTCGTCCCAGGGCTGTTTTGCTCGGAGGAACGAGGCGGCGGTGGGCGACTTGCTTCTGCCTGCGGGTAAGCATCAGAGTCTGCGATCTTGGAAGAGCTTAAGAGATCGCAAAAAGTAGAAGTAGGGAAGGGTTGTTTTTGAGACCTACATTTGAAGTAGCTGATTCCGTCATGTGCTCCGTCGTGTTTGCCCCGCGAGGCGTCGTCCCATTCTACTCCGAGCCACGAGCCTTGCTTGTCTGCCACGGAGCCGATGTAGCGGACGGTGCATGTCTGCTTTCTAAGGCTGAGGCGTTGGCCTACGTGGACAGCTGGTTGAGCCATTGACTCGTAGTTTTACCCTTGAGTGGTTGTTGGTGTTGAGACGGTGGTGGGACTTTCTTTGGTCGAAGTTGACAGCGGCTAGCGCGTTGGATGCCGCATGTTGTGCACGTCCTTTTCCGTTCCAACACATTTTTTGTATACATCGACCATGCCATATATGCTGCTGAGAGCATTGAAGGGCAAGGCTATTTTCTCATACATGCGTTTAGATTTATTTTTCGCCATTCAGGGAACGCATCTGTAGGAAAACAGGCGCACAGGAAAACATGTTGTAAAAAAGGTCACTTCAATTTTTAGCTATAGACATACACGCAACGATGCATCAGATACCATGCCTGAACTCCATGAACACCATGCCATACATATCCCTTTTTTCAAGTCCACAGCCTAAGCGTACCATCAGCACCAGCACTGACACACCACGCCTCTCTGGGATGCCAATCCAAGTCCAACACACCCAGCTCTTTCACGACCTTGTGACCCCTCAGCACCTTGAGTGGCACCACTGTAGCATTCTCCATACTGTCGCCAACCACCTTGCCATGGAAGACCTGTACCGAGCCATCATCACTGGCATCCGCAAACAGAGGAAGCGAAGGGTGGAACTTGGCACTACGGATAGCTTTGTCGTGGTAACGCAAGACCTTGTAAGGTGTGTTGCCAAGATCCATGTCGTGCCAAAGCAATCTACGGTCGTACGAGGAGACAATCAAGTTGCTGCCAAGTGGGTGCAGAGAGATGGAGGAGATCCAGCGTGCACCAGGCTGCAGCTCACGCTCGAGCTTCTGCTGTTGCAGGTCGTAGACACGGACACGCTGGCGGGTGGCGACAAAGAAGAGAGGTTTGGAGGGATGGAAAGTGGCGGACTGGGCGATACCGCGGAGGCGTCGGAAGGGGTGTTGTGAGAGGTGCTTAGTAAGAGTGTGAATAGCGACAGCGGTAGAGGTTGCACTTGTGTTGGGGCAGACGGTGGCGAAGTAGTCACCACGGCGATGCCAGACGAAAGTCTTGGGCATGGCGCGAAGTTGGATGGTAAGGTGAACACCTTGTGAGCCGTGTGCAGGGATTGGACGATGCCAATTGGAAGGTGAAGCTTTGTCTGCGCCAGCTGCTGTCTTCAGTTGTGGGTTGGCGTTAGGGTTGTTGAATGCAGTGGTGATAAGCTCGATAGCTTGGTTCTCCGCCTCCGGTGTGGTCAGAGAGGCTGATGGCACAATGAAGTGCACGCTATCGCTGCAACACGCCGCAAGAACAGGAGGGTCGGCAACGGGGCGCCATGACACTACATTCACAGCATCTTCGTTTGATAGCTTGACGCGCTGGAAGCAGTAGCCTGTCTTGAGCTCCCAGATGCGGACAGTACCGTCATCGCCGCCAGATGCAACATATTGACCCGACGGATCGATTGCAACAGTTCGCACCCTGCCGTTGTGTCCTTTGAAGAGTGTGGCAACGTGATCCGGGAAAGGTCGCAGCTCAGCTGGGTCGGGCAACTTCGGTAGCAAGCTCTCAGGGTCGATGTTGAGTTTGCTCCTCCGTACTCTAGGTGCCAGGTAAAGATCCAGGCAGCGCTCGAACTTCTCCTTGAGGAATCTGGCATATCCGGGCACTTTGCGCAACGCAGAATGATCAGTGGGCAGATATTCACGGGTGCGGTCCTCGTCATCTTCCTGTTCCCAAGCCTCTCTCTCCTTCTTGTCGGGCAGATATTCGGCAGGCGGGTGGTAGCTTTCTTCGTAGCCAGGCGGAGGAAGCTTGGGTGCAGGAACGTTCATGATGTGGTCAGGACGAGGCGCCTCATCAGCCCAAACGTCGTATGTCGCAAAGTCTTCTTGCTCATCCTTCTCTTTGTCTTCCTCGGTCGGCTCGCGGTAAGGCTGGATACGACCCTCCTTGATCGCCTTGACCATCTTCATGACGCGCTTGTGCTCGTGCATGGACGGCACGAAACGCCTCTTTGGTTCAGGTGCGGCAGAAAGCGGCATGATCTCTGTGTTGTGCTTGCCTGTGAACCACTCGACCATATCCGGGTAGGGGTCGTAGCCATCGCTAGGCTGCTCATTGCGAGTCAAAGTCTTGAGAACCTCAAGCTCCTCACGACTAAGGTTCATCGGCTTGCCAGTCTCAGGGTCGGTCAATCCAGTCCAGCCCTCAGGCAGGTCGATGCTTTCGAGTAAAGAGTCGAGCGCCTCGCCCTTCGCTGGTCGAGCAATGCGCTTGCCGTTGATGTCGTAGCCAATGTGAGGGTATGCGTCGTAGTATGAAAGTGGGATATTGCCAATGGTGTTGGTCGTCTCTTGGGCGTCGGAATCGTCAGAGTCGTAGTTGGGCTCGATCTCTTTGTAAACGTAGCGCTCGTTGCCATTGGCATCGGTCTCGATCACATAGTTGGGCTTGTCGGCATCATCGATCAGAGGCTTCACGGGCGTTCCAGAGGAAATCGACGCAATGTCTTTTGCGGTTTCGGACCCAGTGAGCTTCTTCGAGTCTTTCGTCTTGAGGTCACGAATCTGCTGTCGCACGTCCTCGGTGTCGTCGTCTGAAGAAGGGATTTCATCGCTGTCCAGTTCCTCGTCCTCGTCCTCATCATCTTCGAACTCTTCTTCCTCGCTCTCATCCTCACTGGCGCCCTCGTCCGAGCTGCTTCCATCGTCGATTGCGCCGTCCAGTAGACCATTGCCGAGAGCGTCGTCTTCCTCTTGCTGCTTCGGCCTGGGCACTTCGACGACCTTCCGCTTTTGTCCAGCACGTTGTGGCGCCATGGTGGAGTGTATGTGTTTCAGCAAGAGACCGTGGTCGTTGGCGCAACTATTCTCCAAGGCAGGGCAACTTCTAGAAAAAAGCTTCAGACTTCCCTCGGTCGCCAAGATTAGAGATGATCCCTGCACGCCGGAAGCGCCGGCGGAAGCGGAAGGCTCGGGAGCGGCCGCGCGCCTCCAGGTTTAACGACTCCAGCAGCGCGCAGGAAACATCCGAGCTGAAGAGACGCTGTGGCGGGGATGAGCAAGATTGTTATCGCCCAGGAGTGTGAGAGACGTAGACGTGATCACCAACAGTCTTCAGTCTGAAACGGCACACGCCTAAATGCCCCCTCGAGTGCTTCCATCGTGATCGTCATGGACGTGCAGACAAAGACAGCAGCTATAGACCAGCAGGTCAGACGGCGGGCTGCTTGCGATGAGTGCAGTATGCTCGTTCCTTGCATAACATCAACGCCCAATCTCATCAGGTTGTAGGGACGAAGAAACTCAAGTGCTCTGGCGACCAGCCATCCTGTGCGAGATGCATGAGGGAGGCAATAACATGTGTATACTCGCCCCAGAAACAAATGGGAAGGCCGAAGAAGCGGCAACGAAGCGAGCATGAGCCTGTTGAAGAGAATATGTCCGAATCCCTTGGGAGAAAAGAAGGCAACGCCTCAGAGCCGCAGTGGATGGAGCCTGCGAACGATTTCTCGTATATGAACCTCGCCGCCGAGGGAAACCCCAGCATGGACTTGAGCGGACTCGATACTGCTTTCACGTCAGATGGCACGCTTCAGCCATGGATGCTGCCTGTTGCTTTCGGCCAAGATAGTATCGTTACGAGCGAACACGGCTTTGACAACGCTGTCCCAGGCCTCACTCCAGATACTAGCTCACACAACAGTCCGCCGTCACAGAACATGTCGCATACCATGAATCAGACCTCACATACGCCTCACGACAATGCTAGCAATCCGCCCAGCGTCAATGGTCAACTCCTCACCTGCGCTTGTCTCTCAACCCTCTATCTCACGCTCTCGAATCTGTCTACAATGGACTCGAGCTTTTCATTTCCAACCGCCCTACATCCACTCCGCGAAGCAATGTCCACAGCATCCGAGGTCATATCCTGCGAAGTCTGCCCAACTCGATTCATCACTGGCTTGCAGAACGTACAACTTCTCAACGCCTTGCTGATGTCTCTCGCCGAACGCTTCTCACGCATCCTATCCTCAATCACAGCCGAGGCAGCCTCACTCGAATCTCACAATGCTCTCGCTCCACCAAACGAGCAGAAAACGAAGACCTTCCGCCTCGCTGACCTCTCCACGCCAGGCCATCTTCACACGGGCGGCCTCAATTGTGCCGCCGCATTCTCGCTGTCTTTCACCCCATCAGAATGGCGCAGCATGGCGAAGAAAGTCGTACGCGCTGAAGTGCATGGTCCGCAAGACGGGGTCGCTTGCTGTCCGTATTTGCTTGGCCTCATTGCGCAAATGGAGAAGCGGCAGGATCGGTGGCATAAAGCTCCACCTTCGTATGATTACCCCAGGGACAAAGAAGGGAATCTAATGCCGACGACAGCCCCTCCAGCTCCGAGCGGGGATGGCCATGCAGGCGAGGGTGCGAGTGCTCACGGGAAAGGTGAGCACTTGTGCTTGAAAATGCTAGCCGGTACGAGGAGAATGGTAGAAGGATTCGATTGGAGCTGATCTTGGAAGGCGGTCCGGTAGGCGATCAATGTTGACAGTGGAACCGTATCGATGCATCCGATGGGCCGAGGACATACCAAAATCTTTGGGTCCCTGATGAGCACACGGCGCCACATGTTTCTTGAGCGCAAGAGCAACTGGATTCGTTCAGATACGAGCCTGTGCGAAATTGACGTAGGGCAAGCAGTGTTTAAGGTCGGTCATGTCTTCTTTATCTGTATATCGTCCGTCATCATGTCAAACACCTCTTCTCACAATCCGTTGCCGTACTTGGCTCGGTACCCAGCGATCTTTTCCAAAGTCACATTCCGCCCACCGCAGATAACAATCACGATCACCTCGTCTTCTTTGATTTCTCTGCCCACTGTGTCAGATAGCCTTCCGTCGTAGCACATCGCCACATTAACACCACACGACAGCTCGGTCAGAATATTCTCCTGATCGGCAAGCTGCCAGCATCCCATCGCTGCATCTGCATCTGGTAGCACAGCGCTTTTGACCGATCCTTCTTGTACACCTCTCGAGGCCAGAGTGAACGTCTCCTCGCAGACTTTGACGGCGCCCAGGCTCGTAGCTTCGGATGTGATACCAGGCAGCGTGACGTGGCGACCTTCTCTCAGCGACTGCCCAAGACTGTCGGCTCCGATCGTCTCTGTGACCACCACAGTAGTAGTATCCCCAAGCGCGTTACCGCGCCTCTGCAACCCGCGCATAACTCCATTAAAAAGCCCACCACCACCACAAGAGCACACGATCGTGCTCGGAGTAAGTCCTTCCTCCTCCGCCAAATCCTCGAAAATCTCATCAACCATACTCGAATGCCCCTCCCAAATCAGCTCGTGATCGAAAGGCGGCACGTAGACCGGCTCAAGCCCCTTCTCCCTCCCTTCAAGCATCACAGTCTCGCGTAGAAACGCATCAGCCTGCTGCCACGTTGCGCCGTGCTGGATCACATTGTCTGCACCCATGTTGCGCAGCTTCTGGATCATGTCCGGGTTGATGATCGTCGGCAATACGACGGTACACTTTCGCCCGACGCAATGGGCCGCATAGACGGCTGCGAGCCCGGCATTACCGCCGGAACTGCAGTAGAAGTGAACAGCAGACGGGTCTTGTGCTTGCTGGATTTTGGTTGAGATGTAGTGGCCTATACCGCGGGCTTTGAAGGAGCCGCTTGGCTGGAGGTTGTCGAGTTTGAGAAAGACTCTGCTGTTGGGCGTGTCAATGAGGTTTCTTTTTCGAATGTTGGATATTAAGACATAGTTCGCTCACCAGCCCGCGGCTCTTGATAGATTTACGGATTCGAGAGTCGGCGTGCGACGCCATGAGCGTTTCGTCGTTGTCGCGGTCATGACCTGTGTTTTTCACTGTTAGGATTCGGATAAGAGGCTGTGCCTTTGCGCAAGTCGGTCTGACTGTGAATAAGATACATGTATGTCTCGACAAAATAGGCCAATCGAGCCAACGCACGTGCCAGCACGCCCTGCGGCTGACAAAAAAAGTGGGCCATGGGACTGCTCAGGTTCCCGGTTGCCGGATGCCGGGTACAAGATTGTGGTTTGTATATGGCCGATACTTGGAATACAGCAATTTTTGCGATCTATGGAAGATCGCAATCAGTATCGGTCACATGTGGCGAACTTAGAATGGACAGATATTGATATCTTTACGTTACTCATACGATCTACCTCGTGCTACCATCTAACAGATAGCACAATCCTAACGCTCCAGCAGCAAGGATCCTAACAATCGACCGAATGGTGGCCGTTATCCATCGTGTTATCCTCCATGCATCGAGTCAATGATCAACATAACAATGAATGTCCCATGCATACAGCAATCCGAGCGAAAGAAAGCGCTCAGATGTAAAATTCCGATCTAATCCTCTTCGAACGAACCTCTTGACTTGCCGGTCTCTCCGCAGCATTCGTCCTCTGCTGCTGTTGCTGCATAGCGGGCCCGTCGGCCCAACACCAACGCCACGGGTGATCTTTGAAGTGATGGACGGCAGGCTGTACGAGTGCGATCCCACACACCTGGCAGATGAATCCTTCGCCAAAACGAAAGCGGTAGCCTGTGCTCATGGGTATAGGAGGGCCAGACTGTTCAGTCGCTGACTCGCCTGGCTGATTGTTTCCCTGTCCGTCTAGCTGCGGCGGTGGTGCATTTCCCGGGAAGCAGTTGAAGCCCGGGCTCTCGGGTCGCTGTGGAAAGCCAGGTGGTGGCTGATATGCTTGTTGTAAAGGCAGTTGAGCTTGCAAAAGCCATGCACTTTGTGTGAATGAGCCGGTCTGAGGGTTTTGTGATGGCTGAGTAGACCGTGGGTGTGTGTCAGGGTACACCTGGGCTTGCAGGGCTTGGAGGTCCATGGACTCTAGGTCCATGTTCTGCTGCTGCTCCTGCTGCTGCAATGGCGGCTCTCCATAGTCTGGGCCCAATGGCTGGCAAGGTATTGCCTGATCCTGCGCAAACGTGAACGGCATCGGAAGAGGCTGCTGCTCTTGCGAAACGACTCGCCGCTGAGATTCGGGAACATGGAACCGCCCGAAGTCGCCCATGTTGGCCTCTTCCCACGCATTGAAGAGCGGCTCATTAGGATCGAAATCTCTAGCCCTGCCTTTCCCTTTACCCGTATAGGGTACAACTCCATCGTAGTTAATAGGCTGTGGGGGATGCCACTGACTTAGACTTGGCTGTCTCGACGTCACAGTCTGGTTTGAATCCATAAGCTGAAGAGGCTGGCCCACGGAGTAAGTCCTTTGCCCGAGAGACGACGTCCGTGATGATGGTTGCGGAGGGAGCATGACTTGATCGCTTGCACCAGGGAGGCGGAACGTTTCCCAGATCATGTCATTCGCGGCCAGTTGCATTGAGGATTGGCGCTGGCTTCGCGCATCGGATCTGGATTGCCGTATACCACTAAGTGGGGGAGCGTTTTCGGAGCTGAATGTGCCTGCGCTGGTACTTTGGTCTGCCGGCTGGTTCAATGCCGTTCTCTGTTCGGTTTCAACCGTACCATACACTGTCCTGGTGGTGTTTGGTACCTGCACAGCAACAGGAGGGGCTTGCTACGTAGAAAGCGATTTAGTAAAGCTATCGCAAAACATCAGGGCAGTTTAGGGACCGGAGTTGGGCGGTACAGCGTTTTCTTCGTCCAAAGTATCCGGCACTGAAGGTCCCCCATATCCTCCCCAAGCGCCGAATTGCGAGTGAGGGTTTGCCTTGCCGAACAACGACTGTTGAGCTGAGGTAGTGGTGTTGTAAGAGAACTGTTGCGGCATCGTCGGTTGAGTGTTTGATGATCGTCCAGAATAATCTTGTTGCATGGTAGAGCCCCGCCGCTGGTAGGTGTCCTGTTGCTGTTGCTGTGGTAAATATGGTGGTGGGCTAAACTTGAGAGGCGGGCCTGCGGCCGAATAGCTGGATGTTGTAGGCGCATCGCCGAAGCTCGGCATTGGGGGCGGTGATTGGTAGAGAGACTGCCCTGCAATGCTATTGTTGGGCGACCCGAAATTACCACCGCTGTTGTTGCTACCAATCGAACCGGTGGAGCTCGTATGCTGCCACATGCTTGGGCGCCTTGTACCCGCCATAACTTCTAACTCTCGCAGCCGTCCGGTCAACTCATCGAGTAGACCAGAAGTTTCATGTTGGTAGCGTTGATTCCAGCTTCATTACCATTAGTTGATGTGCTCAAGTATGACATAATATATACATACCTCATGTAACCCCATCGAACGCCAAATCGAGAGAGGCAATCCGATATCTGCCTGATACAGTTGATGCTTCTTGCCGTGTTGAAGTGTTGTACCGTCTCGCCAGTGGGAATGCTTATATTCGGCAAAAGCGGAGGCGGCCGAGCCAAAGCTCTCACTTCAGGCCGGGGCGGAATTGCACCGTTCAGCAAGACATCGGTGTTTTGTTGCAACACGTCGAGAAACTGGCGACCAGTCATGTAGACTCTCATGGCGTCGTAGAATGTCGTCGGCGCAGTACAAGTACCATTACTGATCCGCTGGAGCATGAGATCTGCAAAGCGAATGCAGAACTCGAATATCAGGGTTTGCGCGTAGGGAGTGATGATTGGGACTCTGGGCGACGGCGAAAGCACGTAGACATATGAGTAAAGCAGGTCGAGCTCGAAGAAGGCAAGCATGTTTGGTGAAGTCGTAGTGGGCAGATTCTTGAACCATGTCTTCATCTCGTCGCATGCGTCCCAGATGTACGGATAAGGCTCTTCCCACTGTGTGCGCCCTGACTGAAAGAGGTCGGAATACCAGCGGCTTTGGATCCGGCGTAGAGCGATCAAGTCCAGACTGTGCTGGTGTGAGCCTAGCCAGGACCTGGTGTTCGGGTCCTGAGGTTCTGGGGACTGAGGCTGTGAGGCTGGCTGTCGAGCAAAGGGAACCTTGACCTTTGTGCTGCTGTCTGAAAACGAAAACGCTCTCGTTTGGACGAGAGAAGTTGATCTGTCGAAGCAATAGACACACCAGAAGACCCTGCGTCGTAGTTCCAATTTGTGTTTGGACATCGCTGTACCCTTAGGCGGGTCTTGATGGAGGCCAAGGTCTACCATTGCACGAGAAGCAGCACCAATTAAGCTCCAAGAATCGAAATGGTGTGGGTCGAGCATGGCATATTCCACAAGCAGCACCAGAGCCTGGACGCTAGCGATGGATCCGGGATGGAGAACAGCTTCAGCATGCTCTAGTGCTGCGCAGACGTGGCCAATGCCTTCGAAATAATGTTGATCCCCACTACGCTCGGATAGAGTGGCATTGGCGATGGCCAAGACCATTCGCAGCATCCAGTGATCAAAAGGCTCAACTTGGCCGGGGTTTCCGCGGTAAACATTGTCCACTGAAGCGTAGAAGCTTGCCTTGTCGAAGACGGGTATCAATTGGAAAAAGTTGTCGAAGTAATGTTGCACGAGCTGGGCAGTCACATTGTGCGGTGGAAGGTCTTTGGTGGTTCCTTGAGGTAGAGGATCTTTGGTGCATGCCGACAAAATTAAACGGGCATATGACATTGCAGAGGTGAACCCGTAGAAGTCTCGAGCGGTGGCGTTGACAGAAAGGAAGCCAAATCCGGAGACGAGCTCATCGATCGCAGTAGCTTCTTCTCGTCGCTGTGCCTTGCTAGTTGTGGGAGTTGGTGGACCGGAAGGAATTGGAGGTTCATGTGAAGGACGTCTTGACGGAACCACCGTGGCCATATCGTCGTCTGGGATAGAGATAACAGACGGCTTTCTGCGGCGGACATCCTCCAGTTTGGCCTGAAGTTTGTCGATGCGAGTTTCCAAAGTCGACACATAGCTGCGTTCCTTACCTCTAGCGAATTGGTCGTTTGTACTCGTGCACTCGTCTGCCCTGCCGTTTTTCTCGCAAGACGTGCAAGCCTTTGGATGTCAGACAGGCGGATTAGGGGAACGAGCGGCGGGGATCTACACACCGGGAGCTTGCCATCACACTTGATCTTTGCAGTCCGGCATCGCGAACATGCTGCCACAGGCCGGGAGACTTTCAGAACCGGCGTCTCGAGCGGCATCAGGTCCAGCCCATCGATATCGTCTACACCCGGCATGGTAAGCGTTTGATCACGTAGGTTGGAGATCTGGCTGAGGCGGCTCAGCGAAGAGCAGTTCGAGTTAGGCAGAGACAATACGACGAGAATCGAAAGTCAAAGCCCAACGTCGCCTCAGCTGAAGACCTTCGAGGCTACAGCGTGCATTGCGGCTGAGCAAGCGAAGCACGACGCCAACAGATAGGTTTCTTGGATGGCCGCGGGGAGATCCAAAGGGGTGACATGGTGGCAGCACGCACCTGTATTCCTTGCCGCGCGCAGAGGTCAGCTCTCAGCCTCAGCCCTGTGGAACAGGCGGCTTGAGATTGGACCGGGAGAAGCGCCAGAGGAGCTGAAGAGGCTGGGTTTGACGGATGGAACGTGGGTACGGGATGCTATGCAATGATGCACATGCGAGGCTAGGCTACAAGAGGCCGGTGTCGCGTGGTGGTGGTGAGGCGGGCTCTGGTGAAGTAGTGAGGTGCCGCGAGATGATTACAGTCGACGGGACGAGATGGGCTGGCGCAGCCGAGAGCCCCTCTCAAATGCAGGCTTGCAGTAGTAGTAGCGAGTGCTCTTGCAAAGATAGGCGATTTGAACGGCACGGCAGCCACGTCTTCACTGCCACGTAAGGTATCACTGACTGAAACGAGGCATGGAGTTCTCTCGGGGACCACCAAGAGAGCGAGGAGAGCAAACCCAATGGTGCGCGTTCCAGACTCGCTGCCGTGGCCAAAATGATGCTCCTCCCCCGTTGGTGGGGGGCTCTGCCCGCGTTACATCCTGTCAAGCAACGCTGCCAGCATCGATTTCTTCCACTCGTAGCGGAGCCGAGGGTTAAGCCTCAGGCCTAGCCGCAACGCCATCGTCTGCGCGCTACCCATAAGCAGTTGTAGCTGCCATGCCCGTGGTTCTTCCCACATGCGCGCCGCCTTCCTCCAAGCTCGTTCCTGGCCGACGAAGGCGTTCATGGCGACGAAGCAGTGTGGGCGCCCGTCTTCCATGTGCTCTTCTACCCGTTCTCTGTGCCGCTGAAGCACCTGTGTCCTGCCGTGTCCGCCCATGCACCACATAGCCACAGCATATCGTGACACCCACCCCACTCTGCACATGTCCCACAGCATAACCTGATCGTGGTGCCCACGCCGCCCTCAGCCGCAACGACGCACTTCGCTTGGGCGTAGGCGCGCAGGAGAGCTGACAGAGGCCCTGGTCGCGGCCCTTGTCTAGGCCGTCGTGTATGCCCGAGCCGCCCAACATGGCTGCTCGCAGACAAATGGCGAACAATTCCTCCAAAAACCACGGCATGGCCGGCCGAACGAGCCTCAGAAAGGAGGGCGCAAACGAGGCGGGCGGCTCCAACAACACCACCACCGTCGCGCATACGCTCACCGCGTGCACACGATGTAGAGTAGTAGGTTCAGAAGTACCCAAGTCGTCACCTCCGGCTCAGGCTTACGTTTGGTAGCGTAAAACAAGGTGCGATCCGACTCTGCCCAAATGCGGGCCCTGCGAACGAACAGGCTCGACATGCGAGTACTACGACTCAAGCAAAGGCCGCGTGCTGAACCGCAACTATGTCATCTATCTCCAGCACAAGGT
This sequence comes from Cladosporium austrohemisphaericum, assembly GCA_022813715.1. NCBI lineage: Eukaryota > Fungi > Ascomycota > Dothideomycetes > Cladosporiales > Cladosporiaceae > Cladosporium > Cladosporium austrohemisphaericum. The sequence continues at coordinate 622,205 of JAKLLY010000015.1, read as the reverse complement.
CCGCGAGCTGGAGGAAGAGCTGGAGCGAGAGGAGAGCGGAGACACAACGGATGACCCAGAGGCCATGATGCGCGCCGCTACAGTGCGCATGCAGGACGCGACGGAACCGAAGTACCTGGGCGCATCGTCCGGCATCACGACAACGAGACTGGTCATGCAGCTGGCGAAGCAATTCACGGACTCGAAGAGCATCAGAGACATTGTGCCGGACGCGCGCGCGAAGCAGATCAAAGAGCTGTACAGCCAGGAACAAGCGAAGCCAACATCCAAAGTGTATCCCGTTATCAGCAATGTTGCCGCGCCGGATCTGCCGAACAGAGGGCTCGCAAAGGTCCTGGTCGATTTGTACATCCTCAAAGTCCAGCCCATGTACCCGGCGCTACACGAGCCTTCGCTCGAAGCCGACATCGAAGCCGTGTACAATGAGAGCATGGACTCGACGCCGTATCAAAACTTTGTCGCCCGCATGGTGATATCCATCAGCCTGCAGAAGATGGACACGCAATATGCTGGCCTGGCAGACAGCTTCTACCTGGCAGCACTGCAATATCTGGAACCTTGTGTGCGACCCATGGACCTTAGAACGCTCCAGTGCTTCGCTCTCATGGCCGAGTACTCACTTCTGACACCCACAAGGACCGCAATCTATTATGTCGTCGGCATTGCTGTACGACTTGCCCAAGCGCTCGGTCTTCACGAAGAAAAGACCATCACAAGAGCGCGAGACGGCGAGCGCGCCGACCCTCTGGAGATTGACATGCGAAGGAGACTGTTCTGGTGTGTCATTGTCATGGAGTTCGGCCTCTCGCACGCCCTTGGCCGGCCTGCAATTCTCGCCACCGACCAGGATCATTTCGACGTCAATTGGTTCGAGACATGCGAAGACAAATACATCACCAGAGATGGCATCGACCCTGCTGCGACACCCACACTAAAGAAGTGGATTACTATACACTTTTTCAAAATGAGATTGCTGCAACTGGAGATTCGACGAAAATTGTACCGCAGCAAACAGCCCACGCCAATTGACGACAATGATCCATGGTTCCAACAGATGGACGCCAAGCTGATCGCCTGGAGAGACTCGTCTCCCAACAAGGATGCAGGCTCTGGATTTGACAAACCATGGTTCAACGTCCGTTACAATACTATGCTCGCATTCCTCTATCGGCCGTCTCCGCAAGTTCCGCGACCTTCACTAGAGGCAGCGCTGAAATGCTTCGAGGCGTGCGAATACAACATCCGCATCCAGCGGGAACAGATTGCAAAGAAGACTGTTGATTTAACATGGATCTTCACGCAAGCGATTTGCATGGCCATGAACACAATGCTCTGGTCGCTCAGCTACGTTGAAGTGAGGCGCAAGCATCCACGCCACGATGTTGAAGACTACATGCAGGTGGCAATGGACGCAATCCAGCTAGCATCCGAGAGGTGGCCCGGTGTCGCATCTGCTGTGCAGCTTTATCAAAATCTGATCAACGCGATATTGAAAGTCTACGAGAAAGATGGCGACATCCCGATATCAGCGGCCACGCCATCCGATGCAGCATCACCCGCCGTGCTTGACCCGAATCACAGCTCAAACATGACCAGCCCGGCGACAGTGGCTAGTAGCTCAGTCGCCACACCACCTGAACGCAACGGGGCACCGTTCGGTTATATCAATCAGCAATCCAGGAGAAGCGTCGAGCAAGCACCGCCAGTTCCGTATTCCAGTGGCACAACACCGCCAGTTGCGCGGACACCACCTGTCCCACAGCAGCCGACTCAGGCACAGCCTGGCGCAGACCAGTATCTGAACAATTACGCCAACAACTACAATCAGAACACCAACGACAACGCCAACCTGCCGGCGAACGACGTGTCCCAGTCAAGACCAGCCTTCGACATATCGAACCAGTGGAACCACCTGCCGAACTTCATGCCGAACTACACCTGGCAACAAAACAATTACGCAAGCCCTAACCAACAGCAACAACAACAGAATTTATACCCCCAGATTCCCCAATATCAACAGCCCCAACCTCAACAATCATTCCCAGCTTTTGTAGGCACAAACGACACAAACACCACCACCTTCCTCGAACCCACCTATCCCTTCCCAGCGCCTGGGGCGTTCGACCAACAACCAGCAGCGGACCAGTACATGCAGCAATTCTGGGAGCTGGACGGTAACGCCTGGAACAACGGCCTGACCGAAGTGCAGCAACAAGAGCTGATGCGCTCCCTGGAAACCGACGGGATGGAAGACATCCAAGGAATGATCACGACGACACAGAACATGCATCAGGCCATGATGCAGCAGTATAAGGGACAGGCTGGACCTTCGGGATGAGCTTTTGATGCTAAACGTGTGAATGAATCTGTGGCGTCTTCTTATTTGCCTTTTCCTTGCTGTCTCGAGCTTTGCATTGGATTTTCGTAAGCGTCGGCGTTGGGGCTCACCTGGGACGGGAGAGTCAGGTAGCTGGCTTTGGGCTATTCTTACGCACTGCACGAGAGTAATGAGATATGGACTAAAGGAGAAAGGCGGGTGATTTGCGATGCCAGTCAGCTACGCCGGCGGCAGGAAAGGTCGGGTTTCTGCTCATTCCCGTATCTTCTTTTCTTCCCTAACAATGTTTCGACGTCGCCAGTATCGCGTCCAGAGAGGAAATGTTCCATTTTCGTAGTCTACGAGTCGCATGAAGATTACCCGAGAGCATCACAGTTCCTGAACCCGCCAAGGTCGACTCTTGTATCCACTCCGCTCAACCCAGGTAACCCCATACTGCTCCCAAGACTCCCCACACATTGCCCAGGACCCGAGGGACAAACGCGAGTAACATCTGGCTTAGGTGACAAGTCCTATACTCTCAGCTTTTCTTGCCTGCACTTGGCCTCTTGTGGCTGGCTAATTACACTGGTCATCTGCTTGGGCCCTCGGTGTAAGATGTCCCACCTTCTCAAAAGGCTGAACATGAGGCGGAATAATTGCTAGAAGTGTTCGTAGCGATACGTAAATAAAATTCCGGTCTCTGCATCTGTCCAGCAAACAGATACTGCCAAACACTGACATCGTTTCTCTCTTCCAAGTCATTAGTCTGCGCTAAAACGTTTTGACGCAACCATGGCAGACCCGACCACAGACCCCAAGCTGGCACAGAAGGACGTCGATATGAAAGACGCTAACGAAATCGAGCGTGTTATGTCGGATGATGATGTTGAAAAGGATCACCAGGACTATGGCCGCATGGATGAGGAAGTGGCCAGGTACGCTGGTAACGAGCACGTTGTCATAACCGAAGAGGAGAGCAAGCGGTTGAAGAGGCTGATCGATAAGCGTGTGCTGTTCATCATGGTCCTCACTTACTTCCAACAAGCACTTGATAAAGGCACTTTGTCTTTCACATCGGTAAGTGCGAACAGCGGGATGTATGGGTTACTGGACTGTATACTAACGATCTTTTCGCTCTCCAGATCATGGGTAATGTTTCGAAATCTCCTCATACGCGTCAGCACTAATACCAAACATCGCAGGTATCAGAGAGGACCTAGATTTGGGAGATGGCAAGTGGCCGTGGCTGACTACTTGCATCTACCTCGCCATCCTCGTCGTCGAGTACCCCATCAACTGGCTCATTCAGAGACTCCCGATTGCCAAATTCCTTGGGACTTGTATCATCGTTTGGGGTAGTGTGTTGATGCTCCATGTCGCTGCTAGCAACTTTACGCACATGGTGGTCTTACGTACCATCCTCGGTGCATTCGAAGCCGTCTGTCAGCCGACGTTCTTAGTCATGAGTGGCATGTGGTAGGTCTCATCGCTTATGATGCTTTCCTTGACAGATGGGTGCTAACAAGCGGAAGGTACAAACGCGAAGAACAGGCCGCGACTGTCACGTACTGGTACATGATGAACGGCGCCCAGCAAATAGTCGGTGGCCTACTAGCCTACTGCTTTTCGCTCATCCCAAACACCGGCGTAATAAAAAGCTACGATGCCATCTTCCTCACCTACGGTGGGACCTCAGTCTTGTGGGGGATCTTTGTCCTCTGGTACCTCCCAGATTCACCGATGCGCGCCAAGTGCTACACTGAAGAAGACAAGAAGCTTATGGTTGAACGGGTCCGATCGAACCAAACAGGCTTACAGAACAAGCGATTCAGACCCGAACACGTCAAAGAAGCTCTACTCGATCCGCAGGTCTGGTGCTACTGCTTCATCCAGATTTGCACGACTTTACCGACCAGCGGTCTAGGCGCCTTCTACAATATCATCATTAACGAACTAGGATTCAGTGTGCTCGAGACCCAGCTGCTAGCAATGGTCTTAGGCGCTTTCATCATCATCATTCTCATGAGCTCAACTTGGCTAGTCAATAAGACCAAGCAAAACCTGTTCGTCATGGCCGCCTACCTGATCCCGTAAGTCAAGCTCATCATTTTCTCGGTCATCCGGATCCGAATACTAAGGCTTCTTGATAGCTCCTTCGCCGGCACAATCGTCCTAATGACCGTCCCAAACACCACCACAGCAACCAAAGCTGGCCTGCTAATTTCCTACTATATCGTCCTCTCCTTCTGGGCCGCTCAAGGTCTCGGGATGAGCATGTTATCACGCAACGTAGCAGGTCAGACCAAGAAGTCGATCGCTGTGACAATGAACTTCATCGCATGGTCCACTGGCAACGCCATCGGTAAGAGAGAGCTCATAGAAGCGACCCTATCACGGCCAAAGACACCTTAAGCTGACCCCTCAACCCATTCACAGGCCCACAAGTCTTCCTCCATTGGGACGCACCTCGCTACTTCATCGCGTTCAGTACACACATGGGCTGCTACGTCCTGCTCCTGCTTATCATCATCTACCTGCGGTGGCATTTAAAGAGGATTAATACGAAGCGCGACTTGCAAGCGGCTGCGGATGAGCGTAATGTGCACGCTTTCGATGATTTGACGGACAAGCAGAACAAGAACTTCCGATACATATACTAAGTGTGGCGGGAGAGAGTCTGGACTATGCAGCATAAGTACACGCCTTGCGTAGATTGGGTGTCGGCGGGAGAGACGGTACGGCTAAGGGCAGCATCAGACACCTCCACTTCATCGACTCATCTGTGCCTGCCTTACCCCTGAGACTTTGTTATTAGTCGAGTACACGTATATTGCTGGTAGAGCCTTAGTTGAAACGTTCTGTCAGCATGTGCACGGCTATGGGTCGTAACACTCAAAGGCTATGCATTGCATGATTTGCGGTCGTTTGTTTGGTCGGCGGCCTAGAGAAAGGCCCGAGTCCGGATTCATAGGAAAACACTGGATACGGCCACTTGCAAGTGCTCCAGGAGTTTTCAGAGTCTCGCAAGAGACAAGTACCTTTTGGCTCGAATCCATGTCCAGTCAGGGTCCAGTTAGGAGGTGCATAGTTTCGCATCATTACATCATCATGGGCGAGCTCCGTTTCCTCCCAGACACATGGCTCGTGTTATCTCTCATCCTAATCTTCACCGTGTTATTTACTACAACAACCCATCATAATTCGGCCCATCTTTACATGAACAGCTCTATCAGTACAATCGCATCAAGACACCACAGTGTGCTGAGACCAGCTATCACTACTCTGAGATCGCGCATACAACATATCGTGGCACACCAGCCATTACGCAACATGTCCGTCAAGACGGCAGATTTGGACCTAAACCAAGGAGGAGACTCGACTAAAAAGACATACAACAAGCAAGCTACTGGCTTGGCTTGGGAAACAGTCCAAGCCCACTCTGCTGATCACGATCTGAAGCTCTATGGCTCATGTTTCTGCCCCTTCGTGCACCGAGTCTGGATCTCACTTGAACATAAGAGGCTGAACTACCAATATGTTGAGGTCGACGTCTACCGCAAGCCCAAGCTTCTCCTCGATATCAACCCTCGCGGACTCGTTCCTGCTCTCAGACACGGCGATTGGGGCTCGTACGAGAGCACAGTCTTGATGGAATACTTGGAGGATCTCAACCAAGGCAAATCTCTTCTACCTGCCGATCCTAAGTTGAGAGCGAACTCCCGGCTATGGGCAGACCATATCAACCGCCACATCATTCCCTTGTTTTACAAATACCTGCAAGCGCAGGAGTCCAAGGACCAAGTCGACTTCGCTGGCCAGCTGAAAGAGCAGATCGGCAAGCTCGTGGACGCCGCCGATTCAACTGGGCCATACTTCCTTGGCAAGGAGATGACTTTCGTGGATGTGCAAATTGCCCCTTGGATCGTAAGACTGCAGAAGGTACTCAAACCGTACCGTGGCTGGCCTGATCCAGAGCCAGGGTCCAGGTGGGAGAGGTGGGTGCGCGCGGTGGAAGGCAACGAGGCTGTGAAGATGACGACGAGCGACGATCAGTTGTATCTTGACAGCTATGAACGGTATGCTGAGAACAGACCTAATACAAGTAAGGTGCGGGATGCGATCAACACTGGAGGAGGGTTGCCTTGATGGTGCAATTTACAAGGCAATCCGTAAACACTTGGAGTACATAGCCAGGAAAATACGAGAGTGGCCCTGCTTTTCCACTGCCACACATCATGTTTAGGCAGATTACGAATATTGCAGGATGTCGGTAACACCATCTCCAATACACTCACTAAGGCGAGACCTTGTGCCAATTTTATGGTCCTGGACCGTCGAACGTGCTCTTTCGCCATCGGCATGTGTGATTTTCGGATACGGCCTCCCCACTAGCAAGATGACTCTTCCCTGCGATACGAAGTACAATGCACTACGCTATGCTCACGATATACGCTAATAACCTTGACGCTTTCGAAAACGTGGATGTCGTTACCAAATATTCTCGCTTTCCCTGTATTTTCCGATTGAGATACTTAAATGCGAACACGATACTCTGAAAGACAATTGTGGTAAATTTAGGATGATCCCATCTGATGTGCAATGCCGCAGGAACTAACAGGCTGTCGTTCATAGCTGTTTCGACCCAATTTCGCGACTAAATAGTATTAAGTACAACCTCCAGGGCGTATCAATCCATCTGCTCTACATCTTGTTGAGATGCCTTACGGGCTCAATGTAGTGCTTTCTTCCTCTAAGCGCATAATCGACGCAGGCAATCAGCAGTGTGCCACCGAACATGACAACCGACCAGTTCATGCCTTCAATTGCGCTCGAGTTGGCGACCGGGAAGAAGCTTGCAATGCAAGCAACTGTGACGTAGAGAATCGCGATTATGTTGATGGCGACGGCATACTTGCCGAGTGAGAATCTCGATGCTGGCAGAGGCTCGCCTCGCAGACGCTTGCTCAAGATGCTGTAACGATAATGTTAGCGTTGTCGCCGAGTAGCTTAAATTGAGAACATGACATACCAGGAGATAGAAAGTGCGTAAGAAAACGACGTCGCGGAAGTGAGGAGTGCGATGATGGTGTTCAGCGCCGCCGACGATCCAATGTTGATCAGAGCAATAATGATAAGAATAGTGAGTGAGAACATAATGGCGTTCAGAGGAATGGGCGTTCCCAGTGTGGTGACCTATGTTGTAGTATTAGCACTCGAACGCCGTCCTTCCAATTAATGTAGAGCAAAACCAACCTTGCGAAACCAAGACGAGAAAGGCAGAGCCTCATCTCTACTCAAAGCCCATGCCTGACGAGAAGCGGCAGCTAGAGCGTTCAAGGAAGTGCAGATGCTGAGAATGAACGGAATGCACGACATGCCAACAGTCGCGGCTTTGCTGCCTGTACCCGCCATGAAGACCTAAATTGTTCAGCATTAGCAAGATTCGCGAGGAATATCCTCATTTTCGATATCACTTACATCCATGAACGGGAAAGGGCTCTCAGACGTAACGATGGCTTCAATGTTGGTAATGCAGAAACACTAAAGGGGAAATATGTTAGCAATGAGATCCTCATGAGACATGGAGGACACATGCGTATGTAATGATCATGATCAGTCCCATGGCTCCATTGATACCAACTGTGGCCATGATCATCCTCGGGACGCTCTTGCTAGCATCTTTGGTTTCTTCCGATAGATGCACGGCAGCATCCGAACCGGCGAATGAGCCAGTCGCTGTGATAGAGCCGACGAAACAAGCTGCTCCAATAGAAGACCAGCCGCCAAAGTTAGAGAATGTGCCGAACACTTCGCTTGCTGATGCTTTCGGGGACAACACCCACAATGGGATGATAATGCAGAAGAAGCCGAAGATGTGGACAACAAGAACAATGCCCTCGAGGATAGGAAGATGTTTAGCTCCATAAGTATTCATCAAGGTTCCAAGAATGCCGATTCCGATCATCAAGAGTGACTCGTGCCAGTTTTGCTGGACATAGGATGGGTTATAGATCGAGACCATCGAGAGGAGGATAGCAGCAGCTCCGTAGGCAGTCGTTGCAATGAGCGCTTGCCAACCTCTTGTTCATTATTAGCTTTATGGAGAGTACAGGAAGACTTGAGGGTTTGCTTACAGCATAGCTAGCCATCCAACAATGTAGCTGAGGAATCTAGATTGCGATCGGGGTGCGAACTCCGAGACCCAGTCTGAGATAGAAACGTTAGGACAGTTCCACAACACCTATCACCCAAGAACTGCAAACTCACGGTACTGCCCTCCGGAAGTTGGTGCAATAGAGCTCATCTCGGCGAGAGATGCGGCGAGGGTAAAGGTAAGGATCCATGAAGCCAGGAAGACCCATACGGAGCCAGCAAGTCCACCGTTGGTCAACAAGAAAGGCATTGCCAGAAGCAGCGCGATCGGGGTGCTCATAGTAGTGATTGCCAAGCCGAAGATCGATAAAGATTTGAAGTTGCGTCGTAGCTCCTGAGACCGACCCATGCGTGCCATGTCAAAGGCATCGGCTTCTGTGCCTGTCGCGACACCACTGGCATCGACACGCACACGGTCGTCTGCATGCCCAGGGCTGTCAGGAGCGGGCATCGCATGGTCGACGAACCCCTTGGTGGGCTGCATCTCGAAAGTGGCCATGGCTGGTCCTGAAAAGAGTGTCGAACGCAGTACCAGATGCTGTCCAGAGGCCGAAGTCTGCGGGCTTAGGAAACCCACGTGCAGAACAAATTCAGAATCGAAAGGGAAAGCAAACGCAAGCAGGTCCGGAATAATTCCAATCAAGAAATGAAATGAGCAAGAAAAGAGAGCTATCGCATTTCGGACTCTCTAGGGCTCTAAGTTCCCTAGCGAGTCTCGACGCTCGTTTCGCAACTCAACCTAGTTTTGATGTTGTCACAACGTGCCATCGCTTCCGTGAAGACCACGCTTTCGCGGCTAGATGAATCTTCGTGTGCCGGCGAAAGGCGCTTCCCACTGGCGGTCTTGTTACTTCTTTTCGCAATCGGACGGCAGAGCGCTGCATTAGTGCTGGGTCCAAGCCTCCAGTGTCGTGAAGCCGCGGGGGGAAGAGATGCCAGAGTCCCAAGGACCCACCTCCAGCCCCTGCGACATTGTCAACGACTCGCGACCTGGAGAGAATCGATTTGCGCAATCCCGTGTATCCACGCAATGGTATCAGACGCCATGTGACACTGAGATTGTTCTCTCGCCAGCGAGATGCATGCATGCATGGCAAGCTTTCTCGAACATCCATGGAAGTTCGCTTAAACCCCTGCTCTCTGCATGCTCAAGCGACGATCTTCATGTTTGGCGAAAAACTTAGCATGGTAGCGAGTTCGCTTCACACCGAGGCTGCCAGCCTTGTAGAAGCAGAGCCGAGAGGATGCGCGTTGAGATCCTTCGGTCTCTTTCTCTCCTCGTCAGGGACGGTCTAGTAACGCGAAGGATGCGCTAAAGACAACGGCTTGAAATGTTCCGCCGTAAGCGTCCGAACCCTAAGCCTTTAGAGTATGGAGAAGAGCACCATATGGCTCGTGAGTCGCCAGGCCTCCAAGCCCAGCATATGAAGACCCGTAACAGGTCACGAAACTCTACAACCGACTCAGGGCTTTGACTTTAGGCAGTATGCTCCTCCACCAAAGGAAACCTGATCACAAGCAATCCGACTATGTGGGGAGAGTACCGCCACAAGTTTCCGTTCATTCTCAAATACATTACTCGGAACACGGGTAGCCGGGTCTTCACGTCTTCACAGGCGCATGCCCAGAGTCAATTCATCCCACGAGATTGGGCGTACGAGGCGTGCTAGCGATGGTGCTTTCGGGCTGGCCTTGAGGGTTCGTGTGTGTATGTGATGTGATCGAAAATGCAGCCGCCCACTTGATCTGCATTCTGCAGGTATCTTCTTTTGCCCTGACGCATCTCCTTTGATCACCACCACCCCGGCCCTCAGGATACCAACATGTCGGAAACAGAGTCGATGCCAGCCATGCCAACAATGCAGGTCAGCACTGCCATCACTGACACTGACCACGGACAGGTCGTGGTTTTGGTGGCATGGTTGTGCTTCACTGCTGGCATTCTGCTCTCGGGGGTACGGGCGTACATTCGATGGCCTCTTCATGCATTGGCGGGCAAGGACGACATCGCATACGCAGTGTCGACAGTGTTCGCGATCGTGCAAACAGTCATAACGCTCCGTGCAGTTCGCATGGGATTTGGCGAGACGGAATCTGAACTGGAAGACACACAGATCTCGGGCATTGAAAGGGTTAGTACCGACTCCCGTTTCCAGATGCGACTTGATGGTCACTTAACAAGCGGCTTGCTTCGCGCACGCTGGCCGGAGTATCGCCAGCAAGTTCGTTCGAGACGTCCACTGATCGCTTCCCAGGCCCTCTACGCGGCCGATATCATGTTCGTTCTCTCTCTTTGGACCGGCAAGGTCTCCATCGCCTTCTTATTCACACGGCTCGCCAAAGAGTCGAACAAATCACGTCTCGGATGGGCTCTCACTGCTGTGACCTCGGTTTTCAGCATTATCTCGCTCTTCATCATCGCCATCCGTCCGAATGCATCGCAGCCTTGGCTCTACCGCGCCAGCGATGTCGGTTCCAACACCTCACGATGGATTGCAGCGGGCCTGATGAGTATAATCATCGACGTTGCTGTCACTGGGCTGGCGTTTTACCTTGTCTGGAACTTGAACATGCAGTCCAAGTCCAAATCTCTGGTCATCACCGCTTTCACGCTAAGACTCTTTGTTACGCCCATAACGATTATTCGTCTCGTTACGCTGGGCGAAGTGCATCCTGATGATTTTTCGTTCACATACAGCCTCCCAGAAGCGATGACCCAGCTGGAGATGTACAGCAGTCTAATTGCGACCACGCTGCCCTGTCTTCGACTCTTCTTGACAGCCTGGAACACCAGCTTTATGAATATGAGGCTCGAGGAGATCGACAACAACGCCTACAGAGAACGTTAGTAATGGCATAAACACTTCACAGTCCCACAGCAGCTAACCTTTACGCTAGATGTCACAACCATCAGTGGCTCCGGAAGCAAAGGCTCCGCAACCAGATCCGGTGGCTTTAGCAAGCACAGCGCTTCTCGATCAAACCACCCTGCATGGGCCCCAAACTCCGGCAAATCCAAGGCTTTTGCTGAAGCAGTCAACGAAGATCGGGATGATGATGCAGGGAGCGAAAATTCGGAGAGCGCGATTGTTGTGAAGCGGACTGTAGATGTGACCGCAGATGGTCGTCACCAGTAAAAGCATGGAATTACAACCGGCAGCGGAAAACTGCACGCATATTGAAGATGCCATCACAGACTCTCCGTCGTTTACCAATCTTTTGTCCAGATAAAGTTGTAAACCTGTTTTCTCGCTCGCACATCAACGACCAGCTCTGGTCCTTAATTCCCCACTTGAGGCTTGCTACGCTGGAAACAGAGGTCAACACCGTATAGCAAACGTGAGAAACTGCGCGTTCAGGGGCAAAAATAGGTCTTTCGAACAAATGCAAGTGCTCTAGCAAAGTGTCAGCCGCGTGAGCTTGCACTTCTGGCCGGATCTGTGATTTGCGAGGGACATCGCCCTGTCCTTTTCGGTACGGATGGATGGTCTTGGCTTCTTGACATCGCCGGATGAGGCCAGACCGTCGTGCCTCTTGAGGTGGGTACTTCATCTGCTTGAAGGATCAAATGCAGTCTGAGCGCTGTTGTGCGGCATTGCCCGAGCCGTGCACCGGCTTGGAACAGGGTAGTAGTGGTGGCTGCATTAGCCTCCATCCTCGTGAGTCTCGTGGGACATTTAGCATGTGCAGTAGTCGATGCGTTGGAGGTTTCGGGACGCCGGACGATGTGGAAAGAGGACGTGAAGTGGTGAGAAGGAGGCAAGATTGAGCTGAGGGCGCTTCGCGGAGACAAAGTCCGACTCCCTTGGACTTCTGCATTCACAACCATCGTATGTTCCATAACTGCGGTCTTTCGCTCCGATCTTATTTGAATAGATTTAGTCTCAAATGGCCAAAGCATTCGGTCAGAGCGACCTGTTTCGTGTCAGCATCGAACAGTTACGTCTCGAGAACACCAAAGCTTTCATCGAAGTCATCGGTGGTCTTTGATGCTCCAGACATTCTTGACATGTCCGCTTGTAGACACATGGGGAGAGCAAATGGACGATTATTGATTGATGCAATTGAAACATCAGCACCATATCAATCGTGATCTCGATGCTCTATGTGGATGCTTGCTAGGCTTGAGGGCTGTGCTGGGAGGAAGGAGTAGCCTCCATATGTACTCCAACCCTAACCCTATATCAATGCATCTCAATGTTCAATGTTGGTCTGCCGCTAATCACGACACACCTCAAGTCTTCAAGCTTGACTCAGGCTGGTCGGCGGCCTGGACAATGTTCTCGATTGCTTTCCAATACTCATCCTTGTGCACCATCGCGTGTGCGCAATGGCCGCTAGCTTCGAACAACAACTCCTTCACATCTACATAGCCAGCCCGCTTCGCATCGTCCACATGGCTCTTCACGTCCTGGTAAAGAACCAATTGGTCGGCTTTGGAGTAGACATAAAGCCTCGGCACGACTGGACTGAAAAAGTCAGGGTCATTCAGCTTCCTTCGGGACCGAGACACCACGTTCTCTGTTCCAGGGATAAGGAACGAAAGGTATAACAAGCAGAGAATGAGATGGATTAGAGGGACGCCAAGATGTTTAGCCATTAGAGTCTTTGGCAATGACAGGCTGATGGCACGGACGGCTTGCTGGAATGTAGCTGCGCCTGGACAGCTGTCGAAGACGATGGCGCTGAATGCCGTACGTCGATGATTGTCTAGACCGGCGGCGAGTTGTAGTGCGGTACTCGCACCACCGTTCGAGAAGACATGAAGCAGGATATTCAGCCGACCGTTCTGTTTTGGCTCGGTTATGTGAGAGAGTATGACATCGAGTGCTGGCCGCAGGCGTTGCTGTTGCGTGCGATTGGTGCGGTAGATGAGATCTGCCACGGATGATTCGATGACCAAGAGCTCCGAGTCTGGGTATTGCTTCCTATGTTGCTGTGTATACTTTGCGATATGCTTGCGGTTCGCCGACATCCAGGAGCACAGAACTATCAGAGAAGCTCCGTTGTCGGATTTTGTAGGCTGTCTATGATAGGAGATGCTGTCCGTGAGTCGCTCGAAGTCCCACGGTGTGATGTCTGGCTGGGCTGCCATAATCAAAGTGTAGTTACTACTGTATAGTACAGCAAAGCAAGCGCGCAGATACTGCTGTACGTCTGAGAGGAAACGTTGGTCTGGAGTGCGTAATTTTTCTGTTGACAGTGTGACAGGAAGCGGCGTCGTGTCATCTATTAAGCGAGATTACTGTGATTGGTTGCCAGGTTCCATCATATAATTCTTTGGTGGATGCACCTATATGAGATGGGCGCGAGGGTGATAGCAAAAAGCAGTCAAGCTGAGCACAACAAAAACATACAACAGGCGGGATTCCCAGATGGTCACCCACTCTAGTACTAGTCGCCCGGTTCAGTGCTTATATATGGCAGAGCGGACGAGATGCCAAGTTTTCACTGACCTGAAGCCTGGACTTGACTGCAAATTGCGACATTGGGAAGATGGCTTTCTCCTATGAGCGGGATTGCAACTAAAGTTATGCAGCGTCGGCCTCAGCAATGGAGCAACCAATTCGACAAGATGGCGCAATTAGACCCCGCGTTTGTTGTTGGCCAATGCAACTAGTCTCATACCAATCCTGGTCCAGCCTGAGATAGTCAATTCTGATGCAATACTCCCTTGCTCCTGGAATTTGAGCTCGATTTGTTTTTTGCCCTGAACGCATATGCAAAAATATCAACGTCTGACAGCGAATAAGCGAAGTGAGAACTTATTGAATTCCCGTGCTTTTTCCTGTGATATTGAAGGGGTTTCGCATAATGTGTTGCCAGTCGCCACATTGTCATCGTGTTTACTTTGGTTAACTCGATGTGTAGCATAAGTATAGTATAAGTTATTTAGTCCAGCTGGGAGCGCCGTGGGAACTTAGTAGTCGTAGGGGGTCTGTGGGAAGGCAATCTTGCAGTAAGTCCAGTTAGCGCTTTCTTATCACCGGTCCATGCCAATAGACTCGGCAATAGTTGGCGATAGTATTTCTTGTTCTCACTATGAGATCAGGCCGCGGTATGCGGCTTCAATGCGCATCCTCTCAGTCGGGGTCGTAGCCCTGGCACCTGACAGCGCGTCACCACTTATCGCGTCATCACGCGCCTCCTCAATTCACATATCGTCAACATGATGCCCACGGCTACCATAACGAGCAGATAATGAGATCTGAGATTTGAATTGTGCCAATGAAAAAGCGTGCCTGGAGGACCCCTGCATTAAAAGTAAGATCACTCCAAGATCTGGTCCTTCTAGCGCGTCACGATCTACGTCCTAGATCCTCTTCATCCTGTGAACAAGTTGCGGGGACGCCTATGGGATCGACCTCGAATCCTCCTCATATGCCCAGTCTTGACGTACTAGCTGCGTCTTCTCTTCGAGACTTGACTACGATAGTATGAGGAATTGTATTATGACCTAAGATGACGTACCCACGTAAGACCAAGGAAAGGTATATAGTCGTCGAGCTCGAAGCATCTCTTGTGTCGTAGATTAGCAACAACTTCAAATTCCTCCAAACCTATCCATCAACCTGTAACAAAGAACTCTTTGCACTTCAATTGTCATGGCCGACTACAAGCCCACTGGTAATATCTCAATTCATTACGTCTTCACTTTGTCACTACCCTTACTTACCTCATTTCCAGAGCACGACGGTCTTCGTCAGGATGGCAAGCCGGACCAGCGCGTCAATACCGGCCGTATGTCCTCCCTCTTCTAAAATGTTGCAATACGATCCACGCGGACTAACATTTTCATCAGAGTTTGCGCAGGGCAAAGTTGACCCCGTTGATGCTGGCAAGAAGGGTGGTAGCACCGATGGCACTACCAGCGGTGATTCGGAATCCAGCGGTAGTGGAGGCAATGGTCAGTTTGCCGGTGGTAAGGTCGATCCGGTCGAAGCTGGGCGCAAGGGTGGCAACTCTTAATATCATGGAGTTGTGATTCATAACGACGTCCAAAGTAACGTTGAATTATTTTCGCGAAATATAAATGAAGAAGTGTTAAACGTACATCCAATCCCTTTTGGAGAATGCCGTAGTCGGAAATTAATTATCAAGTTTTTCCATTGTACTCAGGTTGTGGTTCCACGAAGGTTCCACGAACTTTAGTTGTGAATGTTCAGGGATTCATAGAACAGTCATCCTGAGAAATCGAGAATCAGTTTAGCAGCCAGCCTGATGCGAGAGATAGATGGTTATGGGTAACGACTCACACCTTTACATTTCAACATTGAAAATTTTGTTACTATTACTACTTCCCACAACACATGAAAGTCGCTGAAACCGAGTACCTTGTCCCAGGATTCGAAGTCAACAACCTGCATTAGCAATGTTGTGGGGCTGGACTTCGGTTTCGAGAAGATGAAGCGAAGATTTTGCATGTCTGATGATGGAGATCAAAGTCTCCATCCAGGGTGCCGATTCTGTGAAGCGTAGTGAGAATGCATGATTTCAAGACGAGAAGCTGGAGCTTCACAGCCTGCTCCTGGAATCGTTTTCAAGAGCGTGGCTACTAGATGCTGTGCAAACGTTACTAGCACCATCACTGATCACTCACGACACGCTTTCTGAATTTTGGCACTGGCAAAGACTGAGCCTTCTGGTCACGTCGAGAAGAACGTAGGTGCAACCAGTTCTGCATTCTAGTGTACAAGCATCCTTTAGCGAAGTACAGGCTTCGACGAGGCAGAGAATCATTCCTTTTGGCACCTATGGGCACGTACGTAGCAGCCTGGTCATTGACGGGAGAATGGATGCCATGCGCCTGGGCACATCGCCACGGAGCTTGCTGTACCGTGTCACTAGAGGACCGAGATTGTTTGGTGAGCAGCCAGCCGGATAGCGTGCGTAACGAAATGTCGCGCACTGCTCTGGGCTTAAACGGCAGGCCAGCTAACCCTACCTTAGCAACAAGATTACGGCATGGAAAGAGAGGCGGGACCTGTCCAAGCTTTTCAGTATCGCAGGTGTTATGAAGGCTATGGGATCCACGTCAGCTGGCACGTATCTATCTTTAGCTATGTGATCTTGGTCGTCAAACTGTGGTCAATGATTACTTTTTTGCAGGAAGTGTTTCGTCTGATCAAGTCGTTGACCGGCTTGTCCGAATATTAGGAAGATGGCACCCCGGACACTGCTACAGTATGAGTTGATATGTAACGATCTGATATTTGACTCATCTTGTCGTTTCTAGTGTTCTGGTTGCAAGTTCTAGGAATCTGTCGCAGGGCCAATTGCGAGATATTGGTAGTATAACCGTGTGCAGAATACCTGTCGCACCCCACATGTCAGGAGTTCGGGCTAGCTTCTCTAGTTTGTATGCAAAATACATACAAACCAGAGATGCTAGCCCATTTGAAATACATCTTAAAAGATAGCACACATTTTAGGCTATCTTTGGGATGGTATTAACATATTTGCTAGTTATATAGTGGATTATTCGAAAGAAAAAGTGGTTACGTAGTAAGAAGCCTAAAATTCTATATGCCAAGGCACTTAGCTTCGAGATATCTATTGGCTATTAACTAATTATATGATCATCACATGATCTTCATTATCACAGGAAACAATATTGAGAGTGAACGGCTATATCCGAAAATACATGAGTCAGTAGCTAGGTCTAGCTTTGACCATATCAACAGCGACAGGTATTCTGCACAGGGTTGTAGGTGAAGCGGGAATTCGAGGGTGATCACGTGAATAATGTTTCCCGGAGATTCTGGATAATACGACAACTTCCAGGACCTACCTTTCCACGGCTCTTAACAAAGATTGACAGGAAGATTGACAGGAACAAATTTCGGACGGGATGCCCAGTTCTCACTGACCTATGGTCGTATGTGCTGAGATTGGGAATTTGTACTTTATGTTGTGAAATCATTATGGAAGCAAAGTTCCAGGTCAGATCTGTGTTCTGAAAATACGCGCCTTGCCTTAATAGCTTTGCTTCGCAGAGGTTCAGGCCTCACCACAGAGACGCTCGAGAGCGCCACGCTGCACCATGGCAAGTGCGAGCCTTTCACGCCTCGACATCTTAAGGGAGTACCCCAAGTGGTAACGGTAGGTAATTGAGAGCCTGCGTCCCGCTGTTCTTATGTATCTGCCTAACATTCCCCTCAACGCAATATTCCGAGAGAAATCTGCTGCAGTGACATGTCTTTGGCAGCCCATTAAGTCGGGCAAACGATATGTTTGGCTACATTGCTTCCATTCTGGGTCTCCAAGGGCAATCGAACTCTACGAACATCGATGAGGAACATCCCTCCTCAAAGCCAATCTTCAGGGCCAGCTGTCACAAGGTTATGGATGGACTTTGCCCAGACAAGACATTCGGCTGCAAGTCTCCAGCACCAACACTAGCATGGTCCGAATCTATGGCTTTCCGCCGCAAGAGGACTTCCCAAATACAATGCGGTACCCACCACCAACTTTCGGCACTGACGGTCCTTATATCCACTACCTTTTCGGCGAAAGCCCAGCAAGCGTCAAATATGTCATGGGCGACCACTGGCGCTCGCAACTCCAAAGCGACCCAAGAGGACCGCCCGAAGGTGACGCCGTCCTCCATAGGACTGATGAAGAACTTACGGAAGAGGCAATGATGACGGCGGGGAGAGATGATGTCTACTATGCCCTTGCCGAGAAGTCAAAGCGTCAGGAAGACGTGGGAGTGTTTGTCAGGTGCTGGAAGATGCTGGAGCACGATTCCACCCATCGATTGGAGACTGTCCGGAGGCTGTAGAGCTCAATCTGTGCTGATGTGTGTGACGAGACTAAATTTTACAGAGGGTTCCGGTACTTCATGGTGCTAATAATCTTATACGCGCGAGTTAAAGATGTTATGATTTGACGTCCCGCGACAACTGTAGCCAGGTTTTGTCGTTAGTGGCGGATACTGAGAGAAGAGGCGAGGGGGAAATTCACGATATCTCTCATCCCTCTCAGATATCAATGGTATACTTCGACATCATTTGCGTCGGGACCTGCGAAAGTAAGATGGTGACCATATAATCGAGTTGATCTCTTGATACAAGCGCATTTAGGGTAAGGGTTGGGGTACATACACTCCACTATTCCAACCCCGAATTCTAGGTAGTCTTTGGCCTACGACCAAGCCATTTCTTTCTCTCGTCTCACAACCTTTGACTCCAATGGCATCATCACCGCCAACGGTACACGGCATCTCGATCACACCGCTAACTCAATGCACCCATTGGCACTCGCCTCTTGACATAATCGCTATCCGGCACGCATGCTGCGAAAAGTTTTACGCCTGCATCAGTTGCCACAATGCTCTTGAGGAACACGAACCCACCGTCTGGCCCTTGTCTCAACGCGACCAGCGTGCTATCATGTGCGGACACTGCAAACGTCGGTTGCGCATAGACGAGTACCTACAAAGTGGGAGCCAATGCACGAAATGTGGCGCTAAATTCAATCCGGGATGTACGAGCCATTGGGGAAGATACTTTCAGATGGAAGGTGCGCAGGATGGGCCGAATTAAAGACGACGGATAATGTAAACTCGTCACTTCGACCAGTATCTGGCAATTGCAGCACGGCCAACACCGCATCTGCATTCACTGGGATTAATCCACTTCGGTTCAAATGTCTGCAAGGCACACCATTTCTGTGTTCCAGGGATTGACATAGAAGTACGCCCAAAGTGAGCGATGAGCGCATTCCAAGACACAACGATCACTCATACTTTGGAGAGCGACAAGCGAGCCAAGAAGTACATCGCTATAGAGACTCGAAATGCGTGTTCCGCCTCACCAAGCATACCGATACCGAGGCACTCTCTCCTAAGATGGTCCCTGGCAAATGTCGTGTCGTAGTAGGCCATACATGAAACTACATGAGAGGACAGCTATCTCAGCAGTTGAAAGGTCTCCCAATCAGACCGGACCTGGCCTCTCGCACCTGCGAACGAAGTGTTAGCTAGTCCAGAAATATTGCAGTCCAGCGAAACCGTTGACTTACCAGCTCGGCAACGCTAGAGTACGTTCCACACCCCAGAATAACAACACCAATCACAAACACCACTCCATTGCAAAGCGCAGCCTTGAGATTCTCCCTATCATACCAATTTCCCTTCTTCAAAAGCACAAACCATAGAATAGGCGGAATATAGTACGACAAGCCCGACACAAATAGCGACGAGCTGATCGACAATATGTCCGAGAAGATAGGGATCGCTTCGGCGATTATCCAGGCCAAGATGGTGACAGTGAAGACCAGGCCTAGCCACGTAGCCCAGCCTTTCCGACTGTTGATATAGCGGAGACTGGAGTTGGCGAAAACTTTGCCGTGGATATACCGGCAGACGACCGTGGTGTTGATGGAGCCGGAGATGAAGATGACAGGGAGAGCGATGCCAAAGACGATTCTTGAGATGAGAGGGCCGGCGGAAAGGAGAGCGGGTGATTGCACTGACTGGCCTACGAAGAGATAGATGAGAGATCCGGTCAGTGTGTAGATGAAGATCTGCGAGCCCCCGAGCCACCAGAGCGTCTTGACGTAGTCTTCTGGCGTGTGCATGTCGTCCATGAAAGAAGGGAGGCAGCCGCCAAAGGAGTATGCGAATACAATGCTGTTGGTAGAGACGATCGCTTCTTCGAATGCGATGCCTTGCTTAGGCCAAGCCGACCAGGGCACGTAAGGTTCCAGATCCCCAAGGCTTCCGCGATCCTGGACACCGGTTGCAATCATGGTGATACCAATGGCAAGAACAATCGATGCGAAGTCGATGTAGCCTAATATAGCAATATCCGCGAACGAAGGAGGGATCGCTAGCAACAGCAATATCGCAGCCGATATTGCGCTGAAAGCGGTCGAGCAGATATTCGTCTGCACTATGTCCTTGAAAGCGATCGCACCCGTCAAGCAATGCGATCCGACAACGAAGATCAGCAAAGAAACGAATGCTCCGACGAATAAACTCGAGCCGAACTTGCCGAACAGCAACGAGCCCACATCTGCGTAATGCGAGACTTGAGGGTACTTGAGCTTGATCTGGCCGATGTTATAGGCCGCGTACATGGCGACGAGACCGATGCCGACGCTGAGGAAGACGCCAGCGACCATGCCTAGTGTTGCGAATGCTCTGGGTAGACCCAGACTGCCCAAGGCGATTGCCTCAACCATGGCGAGGATCGTTAATCGTTTCCATCCTAGTTGGTGGAATTTGGGATTACCATCTCGCTGTCCAGTTGCTTCCAGGTCAGGGCTGTCTACCTCTTGGACAAAATGATCCTTCCTGGTCTGATCACGATCATAGTCCTTCGAGCTTCCAGCAAAGCAGTCTGGTTGAGGATTGCAAGTTCCATACGAGTCAACATGGTCGTTGTCCATTCTGGCGGCGAGGTGTGAGTAACAAGAACAACGAAGCGAAGGAGTCTCCATGTCCAGCCTTCATCGCCGCCATAGGGAGCGGGAGAAACGCGGTCTCGCCAGCAACCTCTCGCCTACGCACCTTGCTGAAGTGGATCTGACATGGTCTGATCGACCTGTACGCAGCAGGCTACTGCGTTGCTTTGACATGCTTGGTTTAGCTGCTTGATGGTTGAGCACCCTTAGGGTTTGGCGATTGATGAGAGCTCCACGCGAGGGTTGCAAAATCTGATAACGCTAGATCGAAGATCTCGGAGTGTTCCGGCTTCGCTCACGGAGGACGGAGCAATGTATTCTTGTCACGAATTCTCATCTTGGTGATTGTATCTCTAGGAATTTTACTGCAATTGACGGAAATCAGATATGCATTTTGAGAACTATCTCATCCATAATCATATCAGTCTTTCCACCTTCTATTTGGCCTATCAAAGGGGGAAACGTGGACCGTTGACAATGCTTCGATTCATTTCTTCCGCGTCGACCCGATTGCCGTGCAGCTGCAATTCCATCCGCCCTGTCATCAACAACACGCATCTGGGAGCAGAATTAATACTTATATCTGAACTCCTTATTCTCGCGATCAGTCAAATCTGCAAACTCCACATCCCTCGTGTGTTCGACCGCAGCAGCATCGCGGCGCTTGTTCTGCCACCTGTAGTACAGGAGCAGGACGACCGTGGCAAGAATTGCCACCGAGTCGACGGCCACAATTGACACTTTTGCAGGAATATACAGCGGTTTGTCTTCGTTGCGGAAAGTTAAGGGACCGAGTATGTTGCCCTGAAATATATGGTCAGCGTCAAGCTCACTTGTGGACTGTACACATGAGGCAAGTCATACCAGACAGAAGCTCATGAGCAAGATCGCGTTCATGGTCACTTTCTTCGTGTGGCCACCTTGATTCGCTGCCGAAAAGGAGTAGCAGCAAGGCAAGAACTATGATTTGCGTTAGCGTTGCGCGAATAGCGTTCTCGTCTGAGAAAGACGACATACCGCGCCAACAACGTGTGTTAGATAATTCCCAGCCATCTTGGCTGCACGATTATCCTCCGGCGTGAAAGCAAGTAGGCTGCCACCAAGGATGCCCCCAATTAGCGACCAAAGCATGATATTCAGCGCCCGAGCATTGTACTTGGCGGCAGTGTAAGTAGCAAGCAGCACACTCATGACGGCAATGCATCCGCCCGGAATCTGGAGCAGCGCCGTCTCATAGCTGGTAAAGCCAAAGCCTTTGATCAGAATCGACTGGAAGCTGCCGACCGCTCCATTCGGGATGGACGCGGCGACTGTAATGATG